>CM039134.1:20259170-20610817 GCA_022036555.1 Microstegium vimineum | reverse complement strand
AACTTAAAAAAAATTGCCATGATTGTATCTTTTAGCTTAGCTAGTGTTAATAATTTGGTCACGCAATTTGAGGCAAACATGTATGTACATTTTCGCTAATCAAGTGGTCGAATATATTCAGATAATTAACGTAACTGTGATACAAAACAAGATGTGATATTATCTTGAAAAAAATATTGAGAAAAAAAAGGATCGACCATACTAGTATACAACTGAATTCACCGCTAAATTAATTAACTTCAGGTAATAACTTAACCGTCACTCTCTTCAGAGTTGTCCTCTACTACTTTGTTTGCTGATCTGTTTCTTCGCGAGCCATACACCACGCATGGATTATGCATGGATAGATGACCTAATTAACATCTTCACCATATATCTTAGGCGTCTCCTAGAGAAACTAAAACGAAGCAGTGCATGAGCTCATTATTTAGGGTACTGCTGGGATGACAGGATGGCATCCAAGGCGTCCTTCACTTGAGAGAGCTCTGGTGCCTTGCCTCCTTGTGCAGGCCAGAACTCATCGGCAGCCAACACCTGCATGCAGCAAGCATCCATCAGATAAAGCTCAATATAATACCATCCCATGCATGCAGAAGGTAGCCAAAAGCACAGATCAGGCTACAGGATAACTTGAATCAATGTACGAGGCGTACCTTCACTTGCAGCTGGAGAAACTTGACATAGGTGATCGCCTTCTCTAGCATGGTGACCAAGTCCACCTACACAATATATAGCCATTTCCATCCAAATTATTAACAGCTAGGAACCAGTGAACTTAGTAAAAATTAACGGACTACTAGAAGATCGATAGAAACCGACTAATAACACAACTTAATGGAAAACTAAATAGCGAGTGGATGATCAGCATCGACTGTGTACTGTACCTTGGTGCCATTGGGCACGAGATCTTGCAGGACCTTGAGCTTCTCGGCAATCCTCTCTCTTCGAACCTTTGCTGCTGCACTTTGAGGGTCCTTGGTAGGAGCAGGAGCAGGAGCAGCCTTGGCCTTGCCCTTCCTGGCCCCACCACCACACTGCTTCTTCGCCGCTGCAGCTTGCACCTCACCATCCTGCTTCAAATTCAATATTATGTTAGTATTCACTTGAATCCAGTGTCAACATCGATCATGAGTTCATGACTAATTTAATCCATCCTTACGTATAACCATGCATGAATTAGCCCCTTGATTCTTCTTGGGGGGTGAGTTAACATTGACTACTAGATAGTTAGTTAATTACCCTGCGTGAACGTTTGCGCGGCGGCGCCTTGGCTGCCGGCAGCTGGACGGTGCCCGGTTCCTGGATGTGCAGGCCGGCATCATGTGGCGAGCTGCCTGGGCTGACGATGAGTCCGAAGTCGTTGCAGACGGATCCGTGCTGCTGCTGTGCCGGATGCTCGACCATGCCAGCGGCCGGGTCGGCCATCCAGAGCGCGCACCCGTCTTCGCCATAGGCCAGGTGATGCTGCTGTCCGCCGCTGCCGGCCTGCTCGAAGCTGAGAACCGACGAGCTTGAGCTGGATGTGCAGGTGCCCGAGCCACCGTAGGCAGCCCAGCTGCTGTAGTAATCGGCGGAGGCGCCGTCGCACCCGCCCTTGAAGCTGTCATCATCGAAGGCGAGCTGGAGCGAGAGGGCTGCCGCAGCAGAGCCGTCGTCGGCCTCGTCGCCGTCCACGACGACGCCGTGGTGGTAGCCGAACAGCCCGAGGGACATGGAGGAAGGTCCGTCGTCGTCGTACATCACTGGCCGGAGCAAAGCACTGCGCTTGCTTGCCGCCTGAGCCATCTAATTAAATCCCTCGATGGACTGAGTTCACTGATCGAGCGTGAGAGCAGTGTGTGATCGTGTTTAATTAGGAGATAGACACAAGGGGAGTAAACAGCTAGGTAGGGTTTCCGTTCTTGGTCGCTAGCTGGGATGCTATGCCTAGCTCGATCTGGCTATGCCTATGCATGAAACGTGTAGGCCGGCAGCCACTTATATAGAGAGAGTTCTGAAGAAAGAAGCTAGCATAGGTAGTTAACAGGTACGTGTTACTATCCTCTGAAGCTTGAGACAGCAAGTTGGTGTAAATAAACCTCTAACCAGCGAGGTCTTGAGCTAGCTGGCATACACGGCGAAATAAACACTGCTAGTGCTATGTTAGCTACGAAGAGGACAGCCATGGATGGCATGACACATGCTGCTACTTAAGATTACAGACATGAGACATCCATGTACTTGCATAATTATCTGTTCAGTTCAGCTTATTAAGGCAAAGCAGCAGTAATTAATTAGTGACACATGCAGCTTGAGAGCCGCCGCGGCATACGGGTGTCCCATGTTGTGTAGTGAAGAGAGAGCCACTAATGTACACACATACTCCCTCCACAGATGAGGGATCCTCGATCTGCTTCACGTGGCATTCAAGGCCACTTCGTGCTTGTGTGCTTTGTTACAATAAAACAAAAGGTAGAAGGGACCTCAGAGCTGGCTAAACTAGGTGATGGCAAGCTATTTTTTTAAGAGCTGGACGCCAGTGCACGCACGAAGTATTAACAGCTAGCTAGCAATCTTGGCTTCCGTCCGTATACATAATATCCAAGCCCATGTGCAGTATAGAAGAAATAAGGAGCTATACATATGCATGCATAGAGGAATAACTTCATTATCATGCACGGACTACATACCAAGTTTATAAAAGAAAATATATTGACATCTATGATCTGAATGAACCCACATCAAAATATATTTCATAGCGTATCTAATAAATATAGTTTGATGTATATTTGTGCATCTTTGTATAAACTCGATCAAAATTAAAGAAATTTGACTTAAAAAAAAGGCTAAAACAACTTACAATTTGGAATGGATGACTAGCATATGCTGGTGTGAAAATGGCTGCGAAATAATGCCATATACTCCTGTACCTACTATGTGTAACAGGTAGCCCCCCAAGAGAGGGCCTTCCAGTGACATTAGAGTACCAATCTGGTTATCCGGCTTCCTGAAAGACAATGTGCTCAAATGGTGAATTCTGAGTTCCAAACAGTTTAAATGGTTTTGCAGAAAGATAGGCATCAAATGTGCAATTATTTAACCATGAAGTACACATACTCATCATTGTTCTACACTTTTACCGAGAAGAATGTGGTGCTGTTGACGGTTAATCAGTACAATTGCCGACTTGCATCCAGCTAAACAGGAGCACTAGTGGTACACTGGACGGCTATACATTAGCTAAGTTAGTTAGCCGTACATACCTTAAATAATATAAGCTGTACTGCTACGTACAGGGAAGATAAGCTTCATGCACGGGCATCCAAACAAGGCAGGTCAGCAATGGTATCCGCTCCAACCTTCGACGTGCCCTCACGTTTCATCGGGAAGCTATGTACCACTGAAAATTAACCAAAGCTTGACTGTCCTTTGCAAGACTGGCCTTGCTAAGCTTCACATGGCCTTGCTAGCAGAGCCCAACACTGTGCTGAAAAAAAATATGTGGATCGCATGTGTCACACTTGCTACAGAAATGCTTAAACTATTATGTTCTCCGGCCTCCGGAGTCAGCTTCAGCCTCATCAGCCGTGAGAAACTTGGACCTGCAGTCTCTCAGAGAGAAGAACAGACAAACGGACGTGCGACGCAGTCGTGCAGCACGTAGACACTCCACCCCACCAACCTACTCGACTCCGTGCATCCTGCAATACAAAACTGGAAAATCAGATATCTAAAGTATATCACAATTCACAAGTAGAATGTACCAGTATTATACAGCATCAAGACAGTCTCTGAAGACCAAAGCTGACGTACTCGTCTGCTTCGAGTAAACAACAGCTAGTGCATGCCTGGACTATATATTCCCTGTTGATCAGATGCTTTGGGGATAACTCCTCAACAAACTAGATATATTTGGATATCATTAAGTCTAAGCATGGTTTTGTGCCTTGGTTGAGTTGGGTTGCTCCAACATATCAAGTACGAAGTGAAGAATGTAGGTCAGCTATCAGGTTTCAATGGCTGTACAACTATGTGTTATGATACAAGTGCGTTGTGCTGACACATCACACGCAACCACCCACCAGCGTACTCTACTCTGGTTTCAGCTGACCAGAATCAGGTGGCTGACAGCACAGCAATAGCAATTCAGTCATTTAGTGACGTTGATATGAGCAACAGGTGTCAACCAGCCAGGGCATAACTAATATGGTAGATTGCCATATTAACACTGCCTCAGTCCTCGCTACAAGCCAGTATACTTACGAACAAAGTCATTTGTAATTTCACATAAGTGCATGGTGATGTGAATGTGACCAGGTTAGAGGCAGTGAAATACTCCATCTATTATTCCAAATTTAAGTCATTTTGTTTTTTCTAGATTCATAGTTTTTACTATTTATATCTAGACATAATGTATATCTAAGTGCATAGCAAAAGCTATGTACCTATAAAATCCAAAATGACTTACAATTTGGAATGGAGGGAGTACCTTATTATATCTCATGCAGCCACCAAAATACAGATACTGATGTATTACCTTGTGCGAACACCTGTATCCCTCTGCTGAAGTTCTAGCCTGCAATATAAAACAAGAACTTAACTCTGTCAAGAGTAAGATTCAGTATTCATGTACTTAATCACTATAATCAATTAATTACTAAGATTCACCTTGTCACATAACCCAGATCTTGATTTAGGGCTTCTATTGATTTCGTTACTCAATGTCACCAACAGCAAGATACAGCTTATTCTATCCTAAGCAAACAAACTCTAAATTCTTAAAGTGCTAAGGAATACCACAAGGAAGTTGGCATGGTAACAGATGGATAAGTTATCAGTTAGCATTTCATTCCAAGTCACCTCAAATGATTGCTTGTTGTCTAGCAGGCCAGTCTTGCAATAGCCAACATTCAGATAATAATATGATGTAACCACAGCAATAAAATGTGTACTAGTAATCATGCTGTTCTGTAGAACTCCTACTGTATTAGCTGAAATATGCATCTTGCATTACATTACCAGGTTTTCTGCTCAATGATACATCAATATTTCATTATTTCTGCAGTGTCCCAAACTCCCAACCTATATTTCTCAAAAGGATAACCCCTATTATACTTTGAGATATTTGTACTTGAAGGAAGTTCTCAAAGTATTCTACACATGAAGATCAGCTTCTCCAGCAACTCTTTTTCACACATTCAGTTAACTGGCGCGAACAAAATATGCTGCACTATCTGCCACATTAATACTGAGTCCCACGCTATAGCTCATAGAACATGTCATCTATGAGTCTGAAAACTACACCCATTGCAAGGCTGTTTCCTACAGGCCAAAGGTACTCCCACTAAGTTACCACATGGGCCTGGTTAGCCTGGTCTCAGCTTTAAACTTAGTAAGTAATAAATATGTAATATGCTTTAGTAAAGTTAGGTCCAAATAGCTAGCTTAACATTTAACTAAAATTGAAGCCCGCTATTAAAGCAACAGGTGGGCCTCAGCTCAAATATACAGGGGATAACAAACCATAAGATTGCTCATACTGCTTTAGCTAGGATCACCTAATAAGCCATCATATTGAATCTATAAGTATAGGCCCAATAGGACACCTTATATACTTTGAGCCTAGAGGTCCTAGAAATCATCCACATGCAAAGAAAGTTCATCATGCAACCGATTACTGATCATTTAAAATGATTTTGTTTCAACTTTCAACAAAGTTAACTGAGTTCAGATCTAGCATCAGATGTAACTGTGAAGAGAAAAGACATGTGTGGCTGCTACCAGAGTTTAAAGGTTAACCATACCCTCTAATATTTCACACATCATTTTTGCATACGCATGACCAGAAACAATTACCTATTCTATTACTGTACATTAATATTTTTGGTTGGCCACCCAAGAGTTCTAAGCGGGGCTGGCTACCTATCAATCTTTGCACACATAACTAGAAATCAATTCCAGCTCCATCACAATGAGTGCACCACAAGTTTTAGTAAGCCAATCTGATAGGAGTCTACTATTCTAAGCTGGTTAAGGTCTAATTTAGGCAGTGAACAAGTTATGGACATGATTTATTGGGGGAGAAAGGAGATGGTGATTGCTGCAGATCATTTGAACTACCTCTTAAGTTAAATCCTTCACAAGTAGAGATAAACAAACCAGACCCAGTTACACTACATAGTGACATGCTAAACTTAGATATAAAAAGCAATGATAAACAACCATGAAAGATAAGGGATATTCATTGCATCTGGGCATAAGGGCTACAAGTTTTCACTGGAAATACATTTCTGCAGAGTTACCTAACATCAGCCCCACTAAACCACATATGAATTATCTTGTAGGTTGGGACTGATACATGACGCAATCAGACTAAGAGGTGATCTGCATTAAGAACCTAGTAGCACTATAAGAGTAACCAAAAAGATAAAAGTATAGTGGCAAGAGACTGCATAAAATTTTAAGAAAGCAGCTGACTGCTAGTATGTGGCAGGTAAAAAAAAAATAGCAGACATCACTTTAAATTGAGTGCCTACAGCATACTTCAAACATTTATTTTTTTCTGAAACGCCATCATGAATCACCATCTAGTGAGTTCATCTGTCTGTCAAGCTCCTGATCAGCCTTCTTCAGAAAAACATCCCAGCCACTCCCCTCCCCCCAATCCAGCATATCATATGGCACTGCTGTCATCAATCCTGGCCTCACTGCACCCTGCTGCATGACCACCCGAAACTCCAGCTCAGGCCCTCTCCCCTCCTCCTCAAGTTCCTCCCAAGTAAACAGAAGCGGCAAGGTATAACCACCCCATGGATTGAAATCTATCAGCTTGACCCGCCCATCAGTCCTCACATACACATCAAACGTATAATTGTTTGAAGCAAATTGTGGCTCGATCACTTCATCGAAGAAAGCCTCAATTTTTGGTTGCACCTCAGAACTCCATCCAGGCAGTGATGGGTAATAAGCTGATGGGTCTCTCTGGGACACAGCAACCAGCTTCCGCTCCCGAACGAAGCATCGGAACTCTGACTCAGGGCGTAGGCCTGGGTACCACTTGCGGAGGGCAAGGTAGTATTGGAACCCATCCTCCACCCAAGTATTCTCGTTTTGTTCTTCTTCCGTTGCATCTTCAACATCACAGTCTGCATCATTTGTCTTGCCTCCATCCTCACCTATCTTGCTTGAATTACTTGGAGCTTCATTGGTACCTTCGCTGCCACGAGTCTCATCGGCATTTGGTCGAGCACCTTCCTTGGCACCGGCACTAACATTTTGGGCATTCCATCGAGCACCCTCAGGGCCCGGGCGCACGAAATCCTCGCATGATTGTCGCGCTGAGGCAAGGTCGTGGGCCACACAGTCGGAGGAGCGGAGCAGCATGGCAACCTCCGCGAAGCAAGCGCACCGAGTCGTGCCATCGGCAGACATGAAGGTGGCATCCTTGGGCGCGCTCCAGTTGAGCTTGGGGGCCGCGGCGCCGCCTAGCTCAGCGATGGCGGCGTCGATGGCCGCCTCCAGCTCCGGGAACTCCGGACGGAGAGGGTGGTCGGCGTCGGGGTCGAAGACGTCTTCGTCGCTGGAGCCGAAGAAGATGTCGGAGTTGAGGAGGGAGTCAGGGTCGGGGTGGTGCGCGTGGATGGGTGCGAAGGGCTGGCGGCCGGAGGTTATCGCGGGGAGGAGAAACGGGAGCGGCTCCTCATCAGCGCTGGCATCGGCGTCAGGGTCGGGGTAGGCCGGTTGGCCGACGAGGTAGCGAAGGAAGGCGGCGGGGAGCGGGATGATGACGGTGGGGATGGAGTGGCGGCGGAAGGCCGGATACCACTCGTGAATCTGGCACCGGAGCAGCTCCTCGAGAAGCATCTCCTCCGCTTCGCTGCGATTCGCGCGGCTTCTCCGTGGCTGTGGGCGTAGCTCGCCGTCGCCGAGTCCCCGTTCTCGTCGGCGGCGGCGGCTTCCCGTCTTAAAACTGCCCTCCGTCGCGACCGTTCGAGTCTTGCTGGGCCTGGGCCGGGATTGCGTGGGAGTTTGGTGCAGCCTATGGGTTATGAGGCGATTCCTTACGAGGCCTATATGATTCAACATGGGCCGTTTTGGGATGTCAATAGATTGGGATCTAGACCATGGACATTACTAGCTGTTGGGCCGCCTATTAAGGTCCAATAGTTGGGTGCTCATCAGGAGACCCCTAGCTCATTCGTGGTCTGCTTCCACCCACAGTTTGGTGCATCCTATCTCGTGTTCTATAGGCTGCACCAAACAAAAACTCACCACAGTTCTATCGCATTCTCATAAAAAATCACATTTCTATCTCGTGTATTTTTCTTTAATTAATTTATATGATCAGAAATATAAATCTATCAAGCTGGTCCTAACAGTGTTTATTATATTTTTTATTAAAAAGATTCATATGTTATGCATTGTTTTTGAATGATTTGGTAATATCGTGTTTTGTCAATACTAACAAAACATGTCTGTGCGTTGCGACGGGTAAAAACTCAACTTTTTTATCTTTAAAATAAGAAATTATGCATCGATGTTAGATATTTAAAATAGTTCCAACTTTGATGTCGTCGATCGTTTCGTTTTGGTTTTATATCTGCCATCATAAGGACGTTGGAATATGATTCATATTAGAAAACATTTTTTTTTAAAAAAAGGAATCGCCTAGAAAAAATATAATATATTTATCTTCTATCATTAGCCATGTCGGAATATAATAGGATTCGTATAGAAAGTCAGTTGTTTTCGAGTTCAGGTCTCATACACAACCCAATAGATTTTGGAATCGTACTCACTCTCCATTATCCGGTAGTCAGAGGAAGACGATCAAAATAATGGATGAACTAAAAAATAAGACCGGAAATTTTGCCTCTTTATTATTAGTACAAATACAAATACAAATACAAATTAAATGCATTGGCAATATCATATATGCATGACCAAATCAATCATGTGTTTGTGATTGCCATGCCTTGTTTACATGAACGCACAGATACTACAGAGTTCAAATAAATTAACTCAAGCAGGAACACTTGCATCGTGTTGTTTTCAACCTTGCTAAAAATATCAGCAATATGATTGTGATTAGCATATCTTGTTGAAATCAATGAAGAGCTACTTTCTAGTTAGATCGCTTATCATAAGCAAGAATACTTTTGGACCATATATATTATACATTTATTAGGGAAGGTACCTTGGATCCATCTAAGAAAGTAAAAATTAATCACAGTGTGATACTGGCACAATCAAAGGAACTACAACAACATTATTCATGGGACAAAGAAAACCAGAGCACAGACACATGTGGTGTAAGTTTTTTCATCCCAGATCCAGAATAATAGGAGTATAGGACAACATGTTGATGAATGATGCTACGCACCGATTGAATGATTGGACGACCATGAAAGGAGTGATTAGAAGATGATGTCGTCGTCCTTCTCCCCACCAGCAACCAGCAGATTTGCTGCATCCCCCACGGCCCCTCTTGAGCGCGAGATCCTCGGCGAGCTGTTCCTCCGCGAACAGCTTGGCGGCAACCATTTGGCGCTCGATCTCCCTCTTCTAGTAGCCCTGGAGGATCTTATTGAGCCTGAAGAAGTCCTCGCGCTCGATCTCGTCAAGCCCCCCCTTGTGTAGTTGATGGTGTTCTCGATCCTGGGCTTGATGACGTTCTCGAGCTCGTTGACGTGGCGGTTGGTGGTCTTGATGGCCTCGTCGAGCGTGAGGAAGGAGGTCTGCAGTGAGGCAAGCTCGACGAGCACCTCGATGGCCTTACGTGCGCGGCGCGGCAGGCGGTGACCTGCTGCGCGCCCACCGCGGGCCAGGCCCGTGAGGCTCGGGGATGCGTTGGCGGCTCTCCCGGAGGCCGCGGCGGGGTCGACGAAGTGGGTGAACATGGGGAGCTTGGCCCGGCCATGTTCTCCTAGTGGTAGCGGACGCGGACGGATGCGACGCGGATGGACTGGAGGACGACGTGGCGGACGCTGTCGCCGGCGACGTACTTGGCCTCGGCGAGGGAGAAGGAGGAGGCGCGCATCGTCTCGCCCATGGACTCCTTGACGGCGACGATCTTCATCAGGGTGGCGCAAAACTGGACCGTCTGCGCGTCGAATTTCTTGTTCAGCAACGCGAGCTTTATGCGCGGCTCGACCAAGAATACTTTCCAAAGACGCGGTAAGTCGATCAGGAAACTTTTGGGAAAGCAGAAACAGATAAGAGAAAAGGAAAAAAACAATCTATGAAGTACACGATCAGTTTCCTAATAAAAAACGGATGCGTCAACTAAGTGGACACGGCTGGACCAAGCTGGAAATTTTGCCTAAAAAATATCAAGGAGCAACAGCTGCATCGAACACGTGGTTTCATTTTTAGGGAGAGAGATAGATACGTAACTCATCTTTACTTCGAAGTCGGAGAGCTGCAGTTTCCTTATTCCTATGACTTTGTTCCCTTGTTTTGTGAGTCCGTTCCTGGGTCCAAAATAAGTCCGCTTTTTCCACGTTCAGAGTTTCCTTGAAAGCCGGATTATATAAGTCCAACCGTAACGCTCTTCATTATTATTCGGATTCGGATGAAGACTGATTAAAAATGGATGAACCAAAAAAATAACTAGAAATTTTGCCTCTTTATTATTAAGGTATAGATATACAAAATATTAGGCTTTGATGATCAAAGTTAAACATGATTTAATACAAATCTAGATGGTGTTATATTTATGACCCACTAAACTATTTTAGATTAGGTGACCAAATGCCAATGGTGAGGATCATTAGTCATCACCATCACATATCAATATACCATTACAGTCATCACTATTACAAATTGAGGTCATTAAGATTGAGGAGGGGTGATTTTAATTGGATTCAACAAAAATATATACATTGGATCATTAAAAGGCTTTAACAACCTAGGTGGACTAATATGTGTTTATGTTGAGATACACAAGGATTAGTCCACAGGTACACTGGTGTGAGCAACTTGAGCCCTGGTGGAACAGTGGCTTAGATTTGATACAAATCTCAACTAGTTATGTTGAAGGAGCTCACAGAAATGACATGGTGTCATATGGCTACATGGAGAGAAGATCAAGAGACATGGCTTGACTATGATAGACCAAGTTGCATGGGTGAAGAGCAAGTCAAAGAGGTTATGAAGCAACAGATGACATGACGGTAAAACTTGAGCAAGGACTTAGTGCCAATGGATCAAGAGAACGGTGTAAAGCAAGCAAATTTATGATCAATGAACCAATAATACACATGATGACATGAAGTGGATCATATCATTCAAGAGAGATCAAACCAAGTGTTGATTTATGTTAATGATCAAGTAGCTTGATGAAGAATGATGGAGGAACTTCATGCTATGTGCAATGATCAAAGGCATCGTGGTTGGCTACATCTATGGACGATCATTGTTCATCATTTGATTAAGATGGAGGTTAGATGCTTGTATGACATCAACAATATATAATGAAGGTATTTTTAGGGCATTCCGTTTCACCTTTCTAAGGTTGAATAGAGAAATGCTTGACCGGGTCTAGGATAGATGGTCAACACAATTAAGAGGGGGCAAACCTTGTTTGCATATCGGTCATCTAGGGCCACTTGAGCGATCTAACTTTCATGCGTTGTTACGATAGAATGATGGTTGAAAATAGAAAAAAATTTATTTGGAAAATGTTCGTGAAAGGCTCACTCATGTGCACAAGTTGTTGTTACACTTGGGAGTTGGCACAGTTGTAAAAGGATTTGAACTAGAGTTCATGGAGGAGCCCAGAGGAGTTTTCGGTGCACCATCAGTCTGGTCTGATGGTTGGTCTTCGGACCATAGATTACATGTTCTAACACGTGTTCATAATAGTTGTTTGTGGCTGAAATGCCCTGATGCAGTTGGACCGCCCAGCAAACGGTTGGAATGCCAACCATTTCCAGAAAGGCCGCTTGCATGGTGAGCATCATACCATGAAGGGGGAACAACAGAACATACGTGATCACTATTTCCCCACTGTTCCTCACCGGACCATAGCTCAATGTGTCGGACCATTGTTGCTCACGATTAGACCACCAGGGTTGGGTTGCACTATGGTGGATCATCGGACAGTGGACTTTGGTCTATGGTTGCTACCGGACCAATCCGATGTTGCTTTGCCCTCTTGGAGAGGTCTTTGGTATCCATCTAACTATGAGTATTAGACCTAGAAGAGTGGGCATTAGACCATACGTTCGAGGTAGAAAAAGAGTCGTTGCATGTGTTGTCACACCACCAAGGGAAGCATGGGGAATGCCTACCCCTCCTTATATACCCCAGGGGTTAGAGTTACAGTAGAACTGATCAGCTAAAAATGTATTTCCTAGCTTGTTACATGGAAAGCATAACAAGATGATTTGTTCATATCTGCAAATACGGGAATGTCGATTACCTACATGATAACTTGATCTCCATGTCTGCTGATGCGCCTAGTGCACGTGGGCCTTATTCCTTGTTGTCTTCGGCCCAGTAGCCAATCTTGGACCGGAATATAGGTGGTGAGGTATCCCAGTTTCATATATCAGAAAACGTCCTAGCCTCTCTTCTCATCCATAGATCTCTTACCACTATAATGATTCATTTAACTCATATATGATTTTGATTAGTGAAAAAAACCTTTAATTCATGGACAAAAGTTCCAAGGAAAATAAATTATTAATTTAGAGGGGGATTATATTTGGAAACAACTTTATATTTTTTGGGAAATTTTAACCTTTTGGTTTACAACTTAAATTTTGATTCAAGACCAAAATCTTTCATCTTATGTCCAACTCCTTATAATTGAGAGAAATGTCCTATGAATAAAAAATGTGTGGATGCACATACACTCGAAATCGACTCCTAAAATTTTGGTGGAGCGATAGGCGACGTGACTAGAGTCAAATACAACAAACACAGGTGGAGTCATGCTTACGGTGGTTGAAGACAAGCCTTCGTTATGGCATTGAAGTTGGGCGTAGAGGTGATGGCGTGAGATGAGGGTGTTGGTAGTTGGAGAGTCAGAGGAAGTAGCCACACGTAGGGAAGGGGTTGAGCAATCCACGTGTCATGCAATGGAGGAGACTTCTAATGCATATGGCATGAAGATAATTAATTAACCTGACGGAGCATTTTTGGATCTGAGTAAGAGCCTATTTGGCACAACTGCTCTAGAAAAATGTTTGGCAGAGCTTATTTGAAGGAGTTAAAGACAAAGCCAGGGAGAAGCCCCGCCAAACAAGCCCTAAATTATTGAATGGAGGCTTGGATCAACAGAGTAGATGGTAGATAAAGCCTACCTTTGGTCACATGGACAATGCCAATTTTCTTTTAATTTAATTATTTGTATGATGTCAATAGATTATTATTTTGTTAAAAAAATAGATTATTATTTTGGAATTGCTTTTTTTTAACTATGCGTGAAATACTTGAATATAGATATTTGAGATATAATGATATAAGTAGAATCGTGTCGAATATATATATATATAGTTACCTTTGTCTATATACGGAGTACAATTGAACGGGGGAGAGGGAGGATATAGTAGCAGATATATATGGATGTGATGGATTCATGAAATGTGGATAAGCACACCCCACCTGGTCCAGATCATCATGATACACGTGGCACGCTGCCCACTGATGGCCCAGCTTTGAAGCTAACGTGTCAAGTATGCGGCCCCCCTGCATTGCGTCGTGCCAATAGTCCAAGTCCCATGGCAAAAACCCAGCGCTTTGTGCAGTAGTCCTGCTGCCTGTACGTGTACGTGTACCTAGCTAGCTTAACTAGACACAGCGCCACAGCGGCTCCACCATCTCAACTGTGCGTGTACATGCGTCATCCTCGATCATCACGCCATCGACAGAAGAAGTTAAACACTGCAACGCAAAGGCCGCAGAGAAGGATCGACTTTTAGCACACACAACACCTGCTGTACACACAAGAAGAAGAAGAAGAAGAAGAAGAAGAAGAAGAAGAAGAAGAAGAAGAAGAAGAAGAGCACTGAGCTCTAGTACGTCAAGCTAAGCTAGGTAGCTAGGTAGCCAAATCGATTGACCGGGTGGTGATCGATGGCGCGGTTCGTGGATCCGCTGGTGGTGGGGCGGGTGATCGGCGAGGTGGTGGACCTGTTCGTGCCCTCCATCTCCATGACCGTCGCCTATGGCCCCAAGGACATCAGCAACGGCTGCCTCCTCAAGCCATCCGCCACCGCCGCGCCGCCGCTCGTCCGCATCTCCGGCCGCCGCAACGACCTCTACACGCTGGTATATATATATGGCTAGCTAGCTGTTATTCTTGCTTGGCTGATATAAATATGTGTCGATGTCCGTCGTCGCTGCACGTACGACGGCGTTACATGCACTTCTCTGCCTCGATGCATGCATATATGCATGCGCCGAAACATGTCTATGTACATGGATATAATGGATTGCAACTTGCTGCTGCATGTCGTCGTCGCAGATCATGACGGACCCAGATGCGCCTAGCCCCAGCGACCCGACCATGAGGGAGCACCTCCACTGGTATGTGTGATCTGGCAGTGTGCAAAGGCCCTTTATTCTACTACTATGCATCACTCTATATGCACACTCTTGAGCTCTTTCTACGTCTCTTTTCTCCTTCTCTTACCGTGCTAGTGGTAACAGGTGAAGCTAACTTTTATTAGCTTTACATGCTTCCACTAGCTTTGAGTGGAGATTGGAGAGAGAGAAAAAAAGATCATGAAACAATATAATGCATAAACAATAAATGTGTTAGTAGGAGCTCTACCAACATATGTATACCATATATCATGTCTAGCTGCCTAATTTTAGTCTCTTGCCACGTATGCATGCATTGTCCCTGCGTCAATTTGCGGCGTGCAGGATAGTGACTAACATACCAGGAGGAACGGATGCAAGCAAAGGTGAGTTTAATTTATAGATAATTCATTAAATAGCTATATACTCTCTCTATTTCAAATTATTATACATTTTGATTTTTCTAGATACATTGTTTTTCTATGTGTATTAATACCTAGTGTATACATAATCAAGTGCTTATGTATCTAGAAAAACCAAATCATTTTATATAATTAAGTATAAATGTGTGCTTTCATCGATCGTTTTATTTGATATAGAAGAAAGGAGTAAAAAACTATCCCAAAATTAACAGTATTAATGTTTATTTTCTTTTTATGCATGGTACTGTCGAAATATCATACAAATTAAAGCAATAAGCGAAGGATATATAGATGAAAATGTTCCTCCTTATCTTGGACAAGCCTGACTTTGGTCTTCTGATAATCATTGAAAGGCTCGGGTGTCATGCTCTCGAACTCTAAAAAAATACGTATGAAAATAAATATATCTATTATTATGTCATACTCCATAACTTGTAGATTATATTTAAAGAAGTTAGGGCACTGCTAAGAGTTATATACAAATACCATATTGTTACTAATTAGTCCCTTATATTTTAGGGCAGAGCGATTAATAGTTTTGTTGTCTTCAATGTTTTGTTTTTGGTTTGACCGAACCAACCTTTGTAAATTGTACTCCATATATAAATTTGAACATCCACATGTCCTTACCTGACCTTTAAAGAATGATTCGATTGGGTTTTCCTTTTTCGAGAATAACTAGGAATATTTATATACAAAAGATAGATAAATGCAAAAAAAATCAAAATGGAAGGAACCGAATTTAAACACTAGACTATTTATTACAACCTGTCAATCAGTTATCTCCCGGCCCATCAATGTCGTTTATACCTACCTGATCCGATCCAATGCTATAGGTTTTGTATCGTAGTCTATTCGGTTAGTTCGATCAGCGAGTAAGAGCCTATATATGTCATGGGCGGCAGTGATATGTGCATTTTCGCTATATTCCTAAACGAGAAAAATACAAAAAAAAACCTTAGCTGTTTTTTTCTAAGAATATAACATTAATTAATATTAATATAAATAGAGAAGAATCTTGGCGGCAGTGATACGTGCATTTTTCCTTATCCACAAAGGAGAAAGCTACAAAATCTTGGCTTGTATATATCTTCTTTTTCTGATAATATATATAGACAAGAATCTTGTCTTGTATTTCTCGATCTTCACCGGCCGGCCATACCGTACCGCGCAGCCATATATATATAGGGCACCGGCTCTAGCTTTGTACGGGAGTAACATATTTGTTCATATGCAATATTCATAAAAGTTCTTTTTTTCTGCTCTTTTCTTTCACGGAGTCCGGCCGTAGGAGTAGATGAAATTAGCTTTTAACTTTTTAGTTTCACCTACTTTTAGGGTCTGTTTGAATCCTAGTGCTAAATTTCAGCACTGCACTTTTAGCTCTACTTTTAGCACTAAAGATTCAAACATGTGTCCTAAAAACAGTGCTAAAAGTGTCCAAAGACTATAAGATGTGCTAAAAATTTTAGCACCAAATAAGACCCTAAAATTTAGCACTAAAGTTTAGCACATGACAAATAGATTTAAACACCCCCTTACTAACTCCGTGAGAGGAGAAGGGAGACAAGAAAAAAAAATCTATAAATAATACTCTCTTCATACTCATATGAATTGACGTTTTGGAGAATGTTTGGGTCAAACATTGAGAATATAATTCATGAATAACTTTTAAGTTATTAAGTTTGAAAAATAAAAACTATATCAAAAGGCTTTCATAAAAATATACATATGTTATATTTTAATAAATATTTTTTAAAATATTACGCTTTGAAGACCGCATCGCTGTTCTAAACATCAACTAATACGGGTACGGAGAGAGTATATAAATACCTCGAAAAAATCTGGATTCGAAATGTGACCATACTCTACTTGGTGCACGCATTCCCTGAATGATCTTCATCTGCATATGCATGCATGCGCTGCGGCCGCAACTGCATGTGGCACAAACTTTCACGTGAGCCGTCATGCATGGCGCCGTGCCCGAGTTGGCGCACGGCACGCATACGTGTCGCCCGCCGCTCCAGCGCACGCGCCAAGCGTCGGCACAGCAGCGTTGACACGTGTGTGTTGAGTGATGTGCAGGTGAGGAGGTGGTGGAGTACATGGGCCCGCGGCCGCCGGTGGGCATCCACCGCTACGTGCTGGTGCTGTTCGAGCAGAAGGCGCGCGTGCACGCGGAGGGCCCCGGCGAGCGCGCCTACTTCAACACGCGCGCGTTCGCGGCGGCGCACGAGCTCGGCCTCCCCACCGCCGTCGTCTACTTCAACGCGCAGAAGGAGCCCGCCGCCAACCGCCGCCGCTAGCTCGCTCGCTCCAGAACACACCGTACCTCCAGGGGCGCCATCGATCTGCGCGTACGTGCACCCTAGCTACTACCGTACCGTACCCACCGCCGGCGCGGCGCGGCTACGCCGTCGTACGACCGGTGATCAATAAATGGTTTGATTACTGCATGCACCGCCGTACCGTAAGCATACTCTGCTTGTTGGTATATATATGTTTCCATCGCAGTGTGTGTGTGTGTGTGTTTGGCTCTCTGTATGTATGTATGTGTGTAGCTAGATCTGGTCTTGCATATGTATTATTACCATATGCGTGTCTTGCATGAACGTACTGGGACCTTTTGGAGTCTAATGCGGACACTTATATTTTGGATAATAACAGCAGTTGGCGCTTCGATCACTTTAAATTTATTATGCCAATCACGCTTATTTCAATCATTTTACATTTCAAGGCGCGTTGATTGTTCCAGAGCAAGGTGTGCTGCAAGTTTAATTTGTAGTACTAGTTGACTAGTTGGTTGGGTGAGTCAGGCTTTGTGAAATTCTAATAGATGCCATCATTTTGAAGCCATCATTTTACACACAAGGCAAGGTTTCATTAAGCTTCGAAATGATGGCTTCGTATCTCTAAGGATAGTTTTAATGGAGTTTCATCGACATTAAATATGCTGATATGACAATGTATTGATGAAGAGAGATGATAAGAGTTTCATAGGAGTAAAGAGAGTTTCATAGGGATGAAACTTTTCTGTATTGTTTTTAAAATATGGTTGTGTTAAAAACTAGAACATGAAACTCTCATTTGAGGATATCCTAAGGCAGAAATATAGATGCACAAAATATGGAAATATGAGCGACTTATTAATAGGGTCAAGCATATCTAAAAGTGTCACTAACTTAGCTGACACTAGAGAATGAAGCATATGGACACCAAAATCGAGAGAGAATATGGCTTGTGCCTAAAGGCACAAAAGGCTTTTTGGCGCTACACACCTTATTCCCTTGGACAATGCAATGCTCTGAATTAATTATTTTGCAATTCAATCCTCTTCTCCAAGTACCTCAAAGAGAAGCATAGAAGAGGCCACTGTCATCATTCTCATACTCATCCCGTCCTTGACCCCAATCACTCATTCATTTGTTGGACCGACCTAACACTATGGGCTTCCTCTAAATCTATCTAAGTTTAGTGAGCTTTTTCTTGAAAGCCTACTCCTTCCAATCTCAACCCAACTTTACTCGAAGTTCACGAGAGTCGAGAAGCTATTCTTGCATGTTTGTATCTATCGTTGCAATGTTTGTCCTCAAGACACTCAACGTTAGGGGCAGACATAAAACCTCAACTAATCGAACTCGAGACCCCGAGTCATCCATCACTAAAATCCAATTTTATTTTGGTAATTCGTGTATTAGGCCTCAATACCCAACTTCACATCTTACCCAAGTGGAGGACTATGCTATTTGGTATTTGTGAATTGTGATTTTGCGATTGTGTTATTTCCTAATGTTAATTTTTAATATAATGAAGACCTACCGATCAGAGCCGCTAATTGGCGAGCACTCACCAAATTTGCAACTAGCAATCAATTTTCAGACATCAAAAATTCCTTTTTCTTGGAAAAAATAATTTCTATCAATTTTTATATTGTACACGCTACTGCTCACAAACATATGTAGGCGCACTGGTGCATCCACTCCCCTCGCCCGCTCCCTATCTAGTGACTTCACTAATGATGTAGCTAGAAAAAAAAAAGTAAACCATTAATTTCAAAATGCTATAACTTTAGAAAGGTATATTCATTTTGAATTTCGTCTGCACTCGTGTGTTCTATACAACGAGATGAACAAAAGTAGACTCCACTTAACATATGTTTCGGAGAATATTTATCTAGTAGCAATTTATGTATATTAACTTATGACGTATAACTTATACATAAAAATTGCCAACGCTGCCAAAAAAAAGTTCTAATAAAAACTTGTGATAATAAGTTTTGCTCTGGAAAATGCTAAAAAGTTGTGATATATAAGTTGTGATAATAAGTTATGCATAAAATTTATATGTATAACTTAGATATATAACTTATGTATAAGTTATGTGGTTCATAAATTGTTATACAATATTATTTTAGAAAATTTATGTTGAAAAACTATTGTCATAGAATAATATAGGAAAATTTTCATGGTAAATTGCCTATAAAATTATGCAAATACTATAACAAAAAAAACTATGTAAAACTAATGATAAGTTGTATTCTACAAAATGTTACATTATCAAATTTGTCAATATAAGTTATACAAATAAGTTATGTCTTGTAAAATATTTATGTCAAAGTTATGTGTATAACTTAGTAACTTTCTAAAAATAGAAAGTTGCAGTATTTTTTTAAGTAAGGGAAGTTATAGGAGTAGCTAATGGTTCGCTGAATTTGCTCTCAGTGTTCCATCACTATAGTGGAATTGGGCCTACTAATCTGTCTGTTATTCATCTTATATAGTTTTGCTAAAATTTTGGATAGTCTAGGAATACTCGAACCTAACTTTTGGAAAATTTGGGTAGTATTTACTCATTCATCCTATATAGTTTTGCTAATTTCGGATAGTCTAGGAATACTCAAACCTAACTTTTGGAAAATTTGGGTAGTATTTACTCAAGCAAAATTCGGATGTCAATTTTGGAAACATGAATTACCCGACCCAAACTTTTCTAGTATCCCGAATGCTCACTTCTACCTTGCACAACATACCAAGGCCGTTTCCTGAGAAGTTATGGAAGAAACATTACATTCAATCAAGGCCTTTGGTTCGCTCGTAGGTTGTAGATTGATCCATATTGCCCACGAGTCTGATGGGTTGAGCACAATTGCAAACTGGGCGATTTGTAATTTCTTTCTTTCTTTCTTTTTGCAACACATTTAGCAAAAGGTCCTCTACGGCTATTAACTGCACTATGTGATGAGAGTTTCCATTAGTTTCCATCATCTCATTCTGGATGTGTTAATAATCAGCGTGCATGTCCTTGTGATGATTTGAAGCAAATGATCTTATCACAATGACCAAATTTATATGATAATATAATAACATTTATGATGTTAACTAGTATTATTAGCTTATTTATCAATTATATTTTTATAGTATACTTATCTAGTGTGTCAAAAAACTTTATAATTTTTTTCTATAGTTTTAATTAAACTTGGGGTGTTTTGACTTTTTAAGATTTTTGCAATAACTTATAATTCGGAATGAAGGAATTTGGAACAAAGAGGAGTAGCTATGTTTTTCCATTTCGTTGCCACCACAACACCCTGTTGTCGAATCTCAAGCATAGATGCCCCTTGTCGTAGCAATGGTAAATGACAAACACGCCTTAGCTTAGGAGAAGATCCGTGTCGGAGGGAGAACGAGTCGAGCACTGCCGACGTCCCTTAAATGAGAAAGGAAGGAGAGGAAGGCACACGGCCAACAAGCCGAAGCACAGAGATTGAGAAGCTGAGGCATCAGTGCCGATGAGGCAGGGGTGCAGGGGCGGATCTACATGGGGGCTGCGTGAGCTTCAGCCCCACTATCGTCAATGTGTCAATGAAAATATAGAGGGATTGATTGGGAAAAAAGAAGAAAAGAAGAAAAATAGAGAGATTAGAGGAAGAAGAAGAAAAAATAGAGAGATTAGAGGAAGGAGAATAGATCAGCACCTGCTGTTTGGTTCGCGCGTGCTAGGTAGCTCATGGCCTAAGCACGCATCCCAGACGTCCGATTCCAGATGCTTGGAGACGGATGGCTCTGGTCACGGCGCCTAGGCGAGGGTGACAACCAAACAAGCTCCCGCGAAGCGTGGGGGTTGGCGGCGAGCCAGAGGATGACAAGGCGGAAGGCACAGGGGTTGGCGTGGCGAGGGAGAGGGAGTTGCGGGGGCTGGTGAGGAGGAGGGAATCGTGGGCGAACAGAGGCTGAGAATTTGAGGTGCTTTTTTTCACTGCTCTCTTTGTAACAAGGGTTTCACGTGTAAGCGCCGCTGTGCAAAGAATCGCGGGGAGAAGCTGGATGCGAAGCGAGCTGTACGTTTGGGGCCGTCCGTCCACTTCTTTCCACCAAAATTGGTCCAAAAATATGTTTAAAAACAGGGCGTTTGTTGGATCCAATTCAGCAGTGGTTCCGGGTTTAAACTTGATAGTGATTGCTTATTGTGTACTAGTGTATTTTATTTTATTTTTTTCGTTTTTTGTGACATTTTTTGTGTGTGTGTTTGTAATCTAATTTTCTCTTTGAATAACGGGTCAATTTGAACAGTGCCACTGCAGCATCTCTTGCCGAATTCTGAAAAAAAAAAGCGACATGGCCGCTTTGATTCAACGATTAAGGTGTAAGGCAAGTCTAGTCACCGATCTTCAGCTCCCCCAAGATCCGTGGACACACGGACCAGGCTAGCTAGCTGCTACTACGTACGGAGTACATATGTCTTGTTGAATTCGTTAATCAGCTTATCAAGTCGAGTTTATCAGTCGAGCTGAGCTGACATTATGTACCATTTGACGCCCGCGTCCCTACGGTCAACATGCAAATCAAACTCTCAACTTCACGTACTGTATGTTGTATGCACCCGGCCTCGCTCGCTAGCCCTCGGCCGCCGCATCGTCTGTTGCATCGGGTTTGTCGTCGATCGCCGATGGTTGAGGCTGCATCGGGTCGCCATCGGAGTCGTAGGCGATGTGGCCGGAGAACACGAGCGGGCGGCACTTGTCGCCCAAGATGATGGTCTTCTTCCACAGCGCCTCCTCCTCCGCGGTGCCGTCACCGTTGGCGGCCACGTCGTCGTCGCGCGGCGAGCGGCGGTTCCACGAGACCATCTTGGCCACCGCGGCCGCCTTGACGCCGATGCCGCTGAGGCTGGCGAGCAGCTGCTTGTTCCTGCTGGCGCTGCCGTCCTGCTCCTGCTCCTGCTGCGGCGCCGGTGCCAGGGAGGACGACCGGCGCTGCTTCCGTGGCCTGGCGTTCTTGCCGCTGGTGCAGAGTGACACGACGACCGCGGCGACGGCGGCCGCGACGACGAGCAGGAGGAAAAGGGAGGTCGACGGCTCGCCGGCGTGGAAGTGGGAGGACGCGGTTGCGTGGTCGGCCTTGTTGCGCTGGAGCAGAGTCCTCGCCATGGCCGCCGCCGCTCGTGCGCGTCAGCGCGTGCACGCGCGCACACCGACTCTGTTCTCGGCTCAGCTGTGGCGTTGGCGTCCCCGTTCGAGAGGTACTTGTTGGTAGCTATAGCCGGGAGAGTGAGCGAGAGCGAGAGACACTCGTGCAAGTTGCCTGCCTGCGCACAAGGATAAGTACTCTGCTACGGCGTGGCCGTGCCAGACACTTCACGTTGACGGGCAGAGGCGACGGCGACGAGTCAGGTCGTCGCCGGAGACTAGCACTAGCCGCGGCCAGTGGCAGCACCGCAGCAGCAACGGTGGGTCAAGTCGGTCTACGCCGCATGACACGCACATCCACGTTCACCGTCTGTTACGAATGGCGACCAGTCACACACTTTTGAGGGTGTGATTTTTTTTGGGTACTTTATTCTTTCTTACTTCTTCCGTATTTGAAAAAATAGATTTCTGGGTTTGTCCTAAGTCAAAGTTTTTGTACTTTAACTGAATTTCTAAAAAAAAACATTATAAATTATGGTATTAAACTAGTATCATTAGATTTATCATAGAACATATTTTTACGTTGTGCTCATTTGAAGTTATAAATATTATTATATTTTTCTATAAAGTTAGTCAAAGTTTAAAAAATTTGATTGACACGGATTCTAAGAATTGATTCTTTTAAGGACGGAGGGAGTATTTAATAAGCATATTTTCACACATACTTCGTTTAAAAAATATCATTCTTGTTCGTGGAGAAATTAACAAATCTAAAGTTTGACTAAATATATACAAAGATAATACTATTTATAACATGTAGTAAATATTATTAGGTCAGCCCTGAAATATATTTTTATAATAAATATTTTAAAATAATTATTTTATATATATGAACATTAATAATATTTTGTGTAAATCTTTGTTTTTTTAATGGAGATACCGAGACAATATATTCTGAAGGGGAGATTTGGAGGATGTTTGGTTGGCTGCCGTTGGAAGCCACACGGCACGCCACAGTATGTGATGGCCAAAAAGCTCGTCATATCTATGGCGAAAAAGCTGCTGTAAATGAAATGAGATTTCTATGGTGAGCCTCACTTTACGTGAAAACCAAACAACAATTGATTTTTTTTTTTGACAAGCCACACCATGGTGTTACCGTGAAAACCAAACAACAATTGATTTTTTTGTGGCAAGCCACACCATGGTGTGACAACCCAATACTAGCAACCAAACAACCCCTATAAATGTGATGGCCTTTAGCGCTGTAGTACCAATCTTCTTTTTTGTCATATGTTTTTCCATAGTCACTTTTCTTCACCTGCTAGTCTTTCCCTAAACAGATTATCGATTATCGTTGTATACTAGGTAAAATCTCTATGCTGTTGCGGTGTTTTATGATTAATTATTAAGAATCTATTGCTAAAGAAAGGACACCCAATATAATAAACTCATTATAACAATTTTTTTGTGGTGTTTTTTTTATAAATAACTTCCTAGATGAATAAATTTAGCAACTAAACAAAATAAGTAGCAACAATAATTTATTTCTCTTTCCAATAGTTTCATATGTTAGCATCCTATTAAGGGATTTTAAATTGAGAACCTCCAAACTATTTCTAACCAATCAAACTCTTTTAATAGTTTCTTTGTCTCTTACCATTTTCTCACCTAAAACCTTTCATAATTTCATTGTCTTAATTTACTGATGCGTTCAATTGACTCCGCTCTTTCGAGAAAAACGCTAGATGGGAGCGGATATGGAGTTTCTGGTGACTACGGAAACTTACGAATGAGAGAGGATATTTGGCTTTTAAGGATCTCTTCTAGCAAATTGTTGGAGGGGACTTCTTCCGTTTTACAAAAAATCAAAATAGAGAGTTTGTTTCACAAAGCTCCTAGAGATGCTTCTATTATGGATTGCAATTGGTGTCATGTGGCATGTGCACTTTCTATGTTTTATTTGGAGTTTTACTGTAGGGAGTGCAACACCATGGTTGCATAACGCATCTTCACCGAATAATCTTTTCCATTTTTCTTAGGATTGAGAAAATAAGAATTCTAATTTTAGGGCAGCAGCAATGCAAGCCGTCAAGAGCATATGCCTCAGTTAAAAGGTGCAAGGCCAAGTAGACAGCCATTACGGAGGCTATACATCTCCCATCGCAGCATGTTACGAAAAGTAACTTTTGCTTTTGTCAGACCTTTTTATTTGTTTCTGTCTCAAAACATGAAAGCGCGTGATGAAGATGCCAACGACTTTGTTGACAACGTGAGTCTTTTGTTAGTTGAAGCACATGCTGCTTCTGCAAGCTAATACATACACCTGCGGAACAACTTAGATGGTGTGAGCTAAAAGCTTTACTCAGACGTGGAGGCTAGGGCAAACATCCGGTGTGTAGCGTTGGGGCTACTCTTGGGGAATGTTGCTTAAGCACATTAAAAAAAACATCACGTCGTCTTTAACTTCCTTGCATGTAGAACTCCGTGTAAATGATTCATTTTAGTCTTTTCTGGTTCTATCTCCTACTCCTCCTTCCTCTTCTCTCTCCCTGATAGTCAAGGGGGCGTAAGGCGATAGCCTCCGTGCTTGTGGCTGGGCCACACGCTCGGCGGTGCAGTGGCCTGTTTGCTCACAACAACGATAGCAGCAACCCACGCGCTCATGATGGACGGTGGAATTAGCTCCACCACCATGAGGGACTGTGATGTCAGTGGCTAGAGGAGGAAGAAAGAGGACTAAGAAAAATGTGGCAAACTCCCATTATACAGAACGTCTAGCGTGACACCACGTCTAACATGCACCACATCCGGCAAGCTTTCAAAGGAGGAAATGCAACCGATTTCAATATTTGAAGGAGCTCAAACATTCAATTGTTTGGTAAATCAGACTACAATAATAATAATTGATGGAGGTTAGGAGCATTTTTTTCCTTTATGTATTTTCACGGTGGAAAAAGAGCACCCAAAAAAGTAGGCCTGACTGTTGTAGTGTCTGGACACTAAACCTTTTGAAAATTTACACCCAAAACCAATTGAAAATTTATGCTGGGTCAACACGAAAGTTACTTAGGTCTACCTAGAAGCTAGCCAACCGTTTGGGTTTGAGCACATTACACACACAAAAAAAGTTTTTTTTTCCTTTATTTTTTAATTCTCATTTTTTAGCATACTAATATTGGTGGTTAGGAGCACCTTTTTCCCCTTTCATTTATTTTTCACTGTAAAAATGAGCAGATGGCCCACCTAATTTCAGGCCTGGCCCAAAAAAAGTTAGCCTGATCTTGCCGAGTGTTGTTGGGTCTGGGCACAAAATTTAGGCCCAAAAGGAAATGGGAATTTATGCTGGGCCAACACGAAAATTACTTAGGTCTGCCTGGAAGCTAACCCACCGTTTGGGTTTGGGCACATTACAACGAAACCCATTTTTTCTTTTCCTTTTTTTTTAAATCCCAACTTTATATTCCTGCCATATTTCTTTCCTTTTTAGTTTCCAATTATAATACTATTTTAGACATATTACCCGTGCAGACCTTTCATAATATTATTTTTTATCCTACAGATATATTTTGATTAATTTAATACAAAAGAGCATTAGCATCTATGAGAACAAAAAAAAATAATAAAAGATATATTTCATATTTGTCATACTAATTTTTTTGTGGCATAATTTTTAGTATTTTCCTACAAAACTTAAGCAAACTTTAAAAGATTAAGGGCGTTTGGTTGCTGCTGCTGAATGCCACGCCAGAAGTGCGGCCGTGCCAAAAGTTCGGCGTTGATTTCGTTCGTCAGAAGTGCGACAAGTTTTGACACAAAAATGAACTAGGATTCTATAACATGGTTTAGGCATGCCGCAACCGAGGGATCAAAGGTGCCAAAAGTGCGGCATAAAAGTTCTGGCACAGTGCGGCACATTGCGGCTACGAACCAAACGCTTAACATAACAACTTTGGAAATTGAATTATTCTAGCCAACGATTGGGTCGAAAGCTTTGCACAACAGTTGCTCAGTTTCCGAGGACCAGTTAAGGCGCATTGTAGTTCGGGCACTAAAGAACAATTTTCTAGGATATGTTTCTCCTCCTTTAAGGGTGTGTTTGGTTTGAGGATTGAGGTGATCCATCTTCTTCTCATCTTCACTTTTTTTATTATTTTGTGGATTGAAGTGAGTTGATCCATCACCGCCTTATTCCTCACAAGCTAATAATTAGTATATCCATGATGAATGAGTTGATTCCACAAAAATTCAGGGGATGAACTCATACGTTCATACCTCATGAAGCATGGAATGACTCCACAAACCAAACACAACATAAATCCCTATGATTCTCCTAGTCAAATGACTCGGAATCAATTGTAAAGTTTTGTAGGTGGTGATAGGATTCAATAATGTTGCCTCGTTCAGAAGCCATTTCCTATTCACCGTTTCAAAGTTCTTGGTTGGTTTTGTATGGCTGGGCAAACATAGCCCTACAATTGTATTCGTGTTAGTTTCACTCCATGTTGAAAGAAATCTACTCTTCCTTGCGCTACAGGGTTTTTTCTGTTTTAGAGCATCTCTACAAGATTGAGAAAAATCAATCATCTTTTCTTATAACCAGCAATATAGGAGATTGGAGAAAAACATGATCCAATAGATCCCCTTTCCAATCTTCTTCTAAAATACCATCTCTCAGTCCCTCAAATATGGCGCCACGTTAGCTACGAGAAGGTAAATCGAACTACTTTAATAATTCACTGGGTCAAATAGACTTTACTAAAAACCTACAGAAACAAATATTCGAAAAACTATCCAAATTTTTTGTTGAAAAAATATGGAACTTAAATCTCAAAATCTATTTTAATCTTAAAAATATAGGAAATTTATTTTAGCTCAGAAAAATGCAGAATTATTTGAATATTATATGATCTCATTTTGATATTTATTTACTAGTATATGATTTTGTTATATGTTATAATTAGTACATACTGTTGTCGCATATCACATATAAGTCAAGTGACATCGATCGATGACAACATAATTGTCGTATACCACCTCATATAGATACCATACCACATGTCCACATCGCAAAGAAACATCATTTTCTGTCTATAATTGTTTTTTTGCTTCTCATTTAGAAACGTGTGTATGAATTCTTTTTAGTGAGATTCAAATTATAAAAAAATTAACATACAAGAATTATGTGAAAATAAGGCATCTAGGGTTCAACTATAAGGCAATTAAATTTACTACTTATGTTGTCATACTAATTATATATAATAGATAATGAGAGATACTAATAAACAAACATGAAAACAAGACAATATAAGATCTAAATATTCCTATCTATGCATCATAATATAGAGCATGATTTTAGAAAAAAAATATATGAAACTGGTTTCATATATTTCTGAGCTAAAATATTTTTTCTAAGAATTTTCTAAGATTAAACTATATTTCGAAGATTTATTTTTTTAACCTTTTTCATAAAGTATATTTGACCCTTCACTATTAACATAGTCTGATTTACTTCTCCTCGTGGCTGATGTGACATCACATTGGACTAAACCACCTTAAAGTCCATTCAAGGAGAAAAAACATCCTACTTTAATAGTTGAAGTGAAGGAATCAAAACATCTAGTCTTTTAGTTAGAGAAGATAAATGGTCTGGATATGGCTAGAGGGGGGGGGTGAATAGCCTATTAAAGTTCTACAACAACATTTAGACAAACTTGTTAGAATAAAACACGGCGTAAAACAAGTTTGCGTTAGCACTACGGTTAGGCAAGTCACCTACCAATTCTAGCTATTTGAAAGATAACCTATGTCACACACAAGAGCTAGTGAACTAGAGTTACAAGACAAAGCTAGAATCTCTACTTTGCAAGAATGTAAGAATGTAAGTGCAATACTAGAGTTAGAAAGGTTATACCGCCGAGAAGAGATGAGCCAATAGATAACCAATCAAACACAATAAGAATCCTCGGTAGAGACAATGTGACACAAGATTTTTTACCGAGGTTCACTTGTTTGCCAACAAGCTACTCCTCATTGTAGTGATTCACCTACTTGGAGGTTCACGCGCTAATTGGCATCACACGCCAAACCCGTCATCGGGTGCCGCACAACCAACACAAGATAGGGATCCACAAGCTACGAGCAATTCACTAGAGATACCTTTCGCGAACTCCCGTGGGAAAGGTTCAAGAACCCCTCACAATCCACCGATCGGAGCCGAAGACAATCACCTTCCTCCGCTCAACGATCCTCGTCGCTCCAAGCCGTCTAGAAGGTGGCAACCTCCAAGAATAACAAGAACTCCCGCGACGACGACGATCACCAAGTGCCACTAGTATGCAATAAATGAGCAATGCACTTCGATTCACTCAATCTCTCATGAAATTAGCACATGTATCAATGAGATGAGTGGTGGAAGCTCTCACAAATGAGCACTAGGGTGTGAGTGATGAAATTGTGCAAGAGAGGCCCCCAAGGGCCGGCCATATCACCTTATATAGCCTACACACACAACTAGTCATTTTAGCCCCCCTCAAAACACTTCCTGCGCACCCTCCGGACGCTGGCAATAGTGGAGGGTCCGGACCAAAACCAGCGTCCGGACGCCCCTCTGCAGCACAGAGAACTCCTCTGTTTCACCCTCTCGATGCAACCTCCGGTCGTGCGTACTGCGCTGTCCGGACAAATGGCCATGCATCCGGTCGCCTGCCGTTCAAACGGCTCTGCTTCCCGTGCGCACAGCAGCGTGCCACGCGTCTCCGGACTCCACTGTTCACCGCGTCCGGACTCGACGCCTCGAGCGTCCGGAAATAAATTCCAGAGAACCCGAGAGCTCCTTTCTCACTTCTCCTCCGGACGCGCGGAATAGTCCGCAACCGGACCATCACCCCGCCGGGTCCGGACCTCAGCAGAGAGCTCCCGAGAGCTGCAAAACCAACCGGACGCAGTCCGGACTCCACCGTCCGGACGCAGAACAACATCCGGTGCTCCTGTCTCAGAACAGCTTGTCTAGGGCTCTCTTCCGGATGCGCACGCCATAGTCCGGACAGCAGAGACCCTAGCGTCCGGACAACATTCCACTGCCAAAACAGCACCAAACTTCTTCCAACTTTCTTCCAAGCTTCCAAGAGCCAACACTAAGTGATCTTAACACTTGTGCACGTGTGTTAACTTTTCGTTCACAATTATCTTGGAAATTAGTTGGTTGTTTTACTTGGTTCAATTGATCAAACTAAAAATGGTCCTAGCTTTCACCTTTGCCTTCACACCATTTTCCTTTCCACCACCATGCTAGAGCTTGTGCCATCCACTTGATCCACCTTGCTCCATCACATGGTATGTACCAACCTATCTCATGATTCACACTTAGAGATCAAGATTAGTACTTAGGTAGGTTTCATCAATTACTCAAAACCAAACACATGGGGCTCTCATCGGACCACAAAACAATAATTGAGGAAGGTCATAGAGATTCTTTATAGCTTTCTGGATCGTGGTGGACCATATTTTTAGGGGGGCTCGGTGACCTTTGTCCAAACCATTCTATAGATTTGCTCGAGGTCTTCGAAATGGCACGCCCCCTCTCTGACTGAAACTTTGGTCGCCATGAAAGCAGTTGCAACCTTGAAAACTTGACGACGACACATCAACCACGTCGGAACTTTGGGTCATAGAGAGCTTTGGATCACTCCATGTGGGGTTAACTTTCTTCCTCGCTTTTTCTGCCAGCTTTCGTGCCTGGACTGGACCATATAATGCTCTGAGCCCCTGGCTAAAAACCGAGTGTTTCTCCTCTTTGTTTTCAGACAATTTCAGTTATGTTTCAGTAGCAGTGGTACTTGGATGAAGATCCCTGCACGGCTGCACCATGGCCCATCATTTCTTAGAGGTGACGTCAGAGCCAACACGGTTGGTTCAGTCATGAAATAGCTTCAGACTGTCAGACAGAACGGGTGAAAGACACTAGTGGCTTCATATACTCTTTTCACCGACCATGACCTACCTGTGATATAAATCTTCAGTTATGCGTGCACATCCACCTTCCCTCCAAGTTTTACTGTTACTTGTATGTTGGTCGGGTGGGCCAGAAACTGAAGAATTGGCCACTAGAACTCCCCTGTCATGTTCCTGCATTGGCATATATATGACTAGATAGCCATTCGATTCGAAGAGGAGGGGAAAAGACCCACATTTTTCACGTTCATATATATGCCGTGATACTCCATTTTTATGGTCAAAAAAAGAAAAGAAAAAGACACGAAAGGATGGTAATTGAAAAGCACTGCATTTGCATATTTGCATCCAAGGCCCCAAAAAGAAGAGAGGAAAAAATCGCTTTGCCTGCATGCAAAGATAAGGGGCACCCACAAATCTACATGCTCCTATCTATCCTGGATTGGAAGGATAGGGTAAGGGTAGGGGAGCATCACCAGATATGCTTGCTGCTACTTTCCCTTCCAGTGGAATAGAGGAAGAGGCTGTTGCCCACTTGGCTTTCGATCCCAGCCCAATCCTGATGCGTGTATTCATTCCATTCAATCAAGTACAAGTATTCTCTTTGGATGGAATTTATCCTCCTCCTCCATCTAACACCCTCAATCTCCAAGACATGTTCTAAATCTACCTCCATAGTTGTTTAAGAAAGATCAAGCTTTTTTATATCCATGCACAATTTTCCTCCTCCTTGTTTCGCCATTAGCTGTTTGAGAGGCTATCAGATGCCTTAACCTGAGATTTAAGACAATGTCTCTCAGCCAGCCAGCCATATGTTCCCGAGACTAGACCGGTCAGCGTTGTGATGCACTAATGCACGCCATCCATGAGTGCTGCTGCTGCTGGTGGCAAGTCCCCATCCAAGCCATGCTTTCCCTTGTACCTCTTGCGAATGCTCCAAAAGCTCCTGCAATTTTTTTTCATTCGTGGGGTTTAAATCAGTGTGCTTGACATCACAACCAACCAGTTGTCTCACAGTAGGGTTCTGCAGGGTCGCAGTAACCTGATTTCTTGATCTGCCACTTTTCGCTAGCTGCCTAGCTTTGTTTCAGTATCATGGAGCCATGATTAGAATTTAGAAGTGCGAACACATGGTAGATAAGTACCCATGAATGTTCAGTTTTGATGATGAGTGATTGACCAACATTTGAGCGTTTCAGTTTGAGTGGCTTACCCTAACCTCTTTGCGAAAGCAAATGTGTGCCTATCTATCGGCTTGTGGTGTGCAGGTACTATGCCTAGTGACAGTGGTCAATGACATGGAGAAGGTCGAGTAGAGGCTTGCCGTGCCGATGGACTGAGAGCGGTGAAGGGCGGAAGCGGGGCTCGGACTGAGGGACCATGGGCGCCGGCGGACTAGATGTGGTGGCTAGTGCCTGGTATCGGCGAGTGCGAGAAGACATGGAGGTAGACCGAGTCGACCGAGTCAAGATGGCGGATGAGCGGGTCGAGCGGAGGCTCAGGGGACTCGGAGTCCGACCGGGCGAGGACAAGGTGACTCGAGTCGAGCGGTTCGGTGGTTTGGGCCACAAAACCATCGGAGGACGGTTTTTGAGTTTGGGCCTCAAAACTCGGGGTTCGGTAGTTGAGCCGAAAGCTACCGGTGGCGGGTTTCGCGGGTTTGGGCCTCAAAACCCGGGCGGAGCTTCCGAGGAAGCGGGGATGGCACGTGGCGGAATCCTGGAGGTTGCGTCGAGGCGACGGCAACTCCTGGCAGGAAGCGGGGCCGTCCATTCAAACGAGTGGCTGAGAGTTATCGACTTGGATAACAATGTCTTAGGGCTAGGTAATTCGGTCATGTATCTAGGGGGTCTTTGGCAAATAGCCAAAGCCCTGATAAATAGAGGATGAAGGGGTATCCTCATCCTATCTCTTGAACCCTAATCATTTGCCCCAACTCTCTCTCTACCCTCTCTCTAGTTCATGAGATCCCTAGGTTGATTTCACCAACCTTTGTAAGAACTTGAGTTTTTGCGAGGAATCGGAGGCCGTAACCTCCGTAAGCCATGGTGGCTTCGATTTCTTGATCGTGTCCCCGTTTTGCTTGTGTTCTTCGCGTTTTGCTTTTGCTCTCTCTTTTTCCCGAGATGATTTCTCTTTGTAGGGAGTAGCTTTGCAAAATCCGTTTGAACCAAGTTGTTCGTATTCGTGAGGAGCATCTTTGCACCGAAGGAATCCTCCTCAAACCTCACGAGTACGTAGATCGAGCATTTTCTTTGCAGCATTCTTCGTTTTCTCTCTTTTCCCCCAAAATCTCTTCTTTCCATTTACTCACACCAAATTGAGCGATGATTTCTTCGGGATAGCTCCGCCATAGCACTAGAATCATTCCTACAAAATTTGATTGCTATTGGTGAACATTTGGTTGTGATTTGGAAGGATTTGGTGGAGAGAAGACCTTTTTCGCGGGTTTTAGCAGTTCTGCTCGTGAGCGTCGGACCACTTACCCCTAGCTCCGGACCATAGCATGTGGTCCAGTGGTCTTGACTTTCCTCGTGTCAAGCAGCGAAGGGCGTCGGACCACCCTCCGGACCAGTCGTTTTTCAGGCTCCGGACCATACCCCATTGGTCCGGTGGTCTCTGTCTGTGAGTCCTCCAAGCGTCGGACCAGTCGTCTTAGTCCGACGGCCCAGTCCGACGGTCTGGTCCGGTGGTGGGTTGCTCACTGCGTGTTTTTGGCTGGGTCAGCGAAAAGCGTCGGACCTCTGCTCCTTGGTCCAGAGCAGCGCTGGACTAGTTCGAAGCATCGAGTCCGGAGGTCAGGTGCTCCCTGCGTTGATTTGTCTCGGAGGGTGAAGGCGTCGGACCTTAGCACCGGACTACTCGCTATAGTTCGGTGGCTCTGTCTCAGCTGGTCCGACGGTTGCTGTTTTCGTGAGTTTTGCTTAGGTTTTTGCCTCTTTTCCCTAGGGGTCGAGAACCTACGTTTTGGGGTTTCTAGTGAGTCTTCCTCCACTGCCGGTGAGCTCTCACTTCTCCGATTTCGTCTGAATCCCCCCCAACAACTGGGTTTGGTTTTTGGGAAGAGTGGCTCGAATATTTTGAGAGAATTTTGAGGCTCCCATTCACCCCCCTCTGGTCGCCGTTCTCGGTCCTTCAATTGGTATCAAAGCCGGTTAAGGATCATTCCACCTTACACGGTTCTTGATCCGCGAAGGCGACATGAAGCGAGGTGTTGGCAAACCTTCGTTTTTCGATGGAACGAACTTCTCCTACTGGAAGGTGCACATGTCCGCCTATCTACAAGGAGTTGATTCGAACATATGGGAGATCTGTGAGAATGAGGGCTATCGTGTTCTTGCGGCTCGTGTTGACCAACTTCAAATCACTCAACACAACGCAAACAGTCGAGCACGGAGTATCCTCTTCTCGAGTTTGTCACTTCCTGAGTTTGAGCGAGTCTCGAATCTCACTACGACGCGAGAGATCTGACAAACACTTGTGCGATATCATGAGGGTAATCCTCAGATCAAGTCTAGACTCTTCGACACATACCGTAGGGAGTACGAGAACTTCATACAGTTGGCCGGCGAATCTATTGACGGGATGTTCACTCGCTTCCAATCTATCGTCAACAAGATGCGTGCTAATCGAGCCAACTTGCCCTATGATGATCACGAGATGGCTATCAAGCTTTTGCATGTTCTTTATCGGAGGGTGTGGGAGATGAAGGTGGCTGCCATTCAGGAGTCACCGGGCTATGATGCCCTGGCCGTGGACGAGTTGTTCAGCAAGCTCAAGTCCTCGGAGATTGACCACCAGACCCGGGCCAAGCTTGAGAACCCGTCGAACCCATCCATGGCGTTGGTTTCCGGCCCCGGCGGTGTGTCTTCTTCTTCCTCTAACCCTTCACACTCTTCATTCGCTTTGTCTTTGATGTCTGTGACAGAGGAGCAAGTGGAGGCGCTTGCAGATGATGAGCTGGCCTTGGTCATCACTAAGTTCTCACGGTTTCACAACAACCGTTTGAACCGACGACGTGGTGGCTCGGCCAAGGGATGCTACTGTTGCGGTGATGAGGATCACTTCAGCGCAAACTACCCTAAGAAAGTTGCGGGTGACTTCACCAAGCGCAAGGACAAGCGCGAGCACCGCTTCGAGGACAAGAACAAGGCCAAGGGCGGCTACAATCGAAGGTCCTCCAAGAAGGTGATCGACAAGGTGAAGGCCAAGCACCGAGCCTTCCTCGCCTCCCTCAGCGACATCGATGCCTCCTCCTATGGGGGCTCTTCCTCAAGCGATGATGAGTCGAAGGGAAAGGTTGAGGACAAGCTCAACGGCCTCTGCTTCTACGCCGACGCCAAGCACGGTGGCTTTTGCACCATGGCGATTGAAGAAGGCAAGGTCGGGAAGCGCAAGGATGGCCCCGACTATGACTACGACTCCGACACACCCGAGGTATCACCCACCATCGAATCCCTCTCTATCGAGCTTGAGTCTCTGAACAATACCTTGCTTAGTCAGGATGCTTTGCTCAAACGTGCACCCAACAACTGGGTTTGGTTTTTGGGAAGAGTGGCCCGATGAAGAATCATGGCCCTAGTTGGTTTCGGTGATTAACGGCAATTAGCGATTATTATGTCTAACGTGTGTTTTGCATAGGCTATGCGTAGCTTAGCCATAGTGATCAACATGAATGGGCATTAGTAGGTCATCACTTAGCCCTCAAGATTGATATCGTTTTGGATTTCAAAGAGACATGATGAAGACCCTAGAATGATAGGCTAAGTGCCATAAGGTGATGAAGGGCACTTAGAAATAGATAGGGCTTTTATTTGATCTTTGACCGTACTATTAAGAGGGATTGAGACTAGTAGCTTGACTTAGGAAAGCTTCTTGAACTAGGTGTGGTGCACACGTGTTTTCCTTAGCTCGAAGCAAGCCTTTGGTGACTGTAAGATAGCCTAGAACAACTTCCATATTCATCGCGGCGAAAAACAAAGTTGAGAGGCCTGTTTTCTGGGCGACAGACGCTCTTGACGGAGGCGTCGGACGCTGTCCGTCGCGTCGGACAAAGGCGTCGGACGCTGGGTGGTTGAGTCCACAACGTCTGTCGGCCTACCAGTGGCCATGTGTTTTTGGCTAAGCTTTTCAGGGTCCGGCGGACGCTGTCCGTCAGTCAGGCGTCGGACGCTTGGAGAGCGTCCGTCGGCCTTCCAGTGAGGGTGTTTTTCAGCCCGAGCCAAAGTATAGCATCGAACGCTGGGAAGAGCGTCCGTCGCCCCTGTGACGGAGCATCCGTCGCTGGGAAATCCTGTCAGAGTTAGCCGTTGGGCAGGGCATCGGAGCGTCCATCGCCTAGGCGTCGGAGCATCCGTCGCCCAAACTTTGTGCAGAACTAGCCGTTGGGGCATGCAACGGAGCGTCCGTCGCCTAGTCGACGGAGCGTCCATCGCCAACTTAAGTTGTCAGCCCGAGCTAGTTTTCTGAGGGGCTATTTATAGCTCCCTACACTTCTCTCCCACCTTGCCTTTGCTCATTTCATTTGCTGAGTTTGTTGAGAAGACTGGGAAGAGAGCAAGAGCCCTAGAGAGAGAGAGAGTGATTCGCGAATCCATCCATCCTCTCCTCTAGTTCATCCAAGAGTTCAAGTGTGCATCCTCTAGTTGTGAAGCTTGAGTGAGTCAAGCGAAGATCGAGGCTTGTTACTCTTGGTGATCGACATCACCTAGACGGTTCGGTGGTGCTTGGAGGAAGGTGATCGCCGGAGATTGTCGGTGGCCCTTCTTCATCGACGTTGTGATCGGTTGTGGGCGATTCACCGAGCCGGAGTGGCGAAGAATCAGCCCATAGAGAGCACTCATCCCTTGCGCGGGATTGAGGGGGAGCTATACCTTGCGAGGTGCTCCAACGAGGACTAGGGGGAGTGTCGACTCCTCGATACCTCAGCAAAACATCGCCGTGTCAAGCATCTCTTTCCCTAGCTCCTTCTTACCGCATTACTTTCCGCACTTGTCTTTCAATTCATACTAGAATTGTGTAGGAACTTTTCGCTTTCTATTGATTTGCTACCGCTTTCTAGCTAGGACACACAAGAGGTAGGCACTAGGGGGTTAATTGGCTCTTTATAGGTTTAATTCTTGTCTGGAAATTAAAAAGAGCCCAATTCACCCCCCTCTTGGGCATCTTGATCCTTTCAATTGGTATCAGAGCAAGGTTTGCTCTAAATTAGGCTTCACCGCCTAGAGCAAGATGTCCCACGGGGATGGACCACCTCCCATGTTCGATGGAGACGACTTTCCTTATTGGAAAGTTCGTATGGAGGCCTATCTAGAGGCCGTTGACGTGGGCGTGCTCAATGCCGCCACAAAGGGAGGCACTCTCTTCGCGGAGGACCTCAACTTTGATAAGCACAATGCCAAGGCGAAGAACATTCTTTTTCATGGCATTTGCAAGGATGTCTTCAACCGAGTGTGTAATGCCAAAGACGCATTTGAGTTATGGATCGCTATTTGTGCTCTTCACGAAGGCACAAAGTGTGAGCGTGAGGAACGCTATCACTTGGTCATGGCTAAGCTCAATTCGTTTTCTATGCATGGAAATGAAAATGCAAATGAAATGTACTCACGTCTTAACATTCTTGTAGAAGAATTGAATGGGCTCGGTCTCAACCAAATGGCACCGGCCGATGTGGTGCGCAAGATTCTTTGTGTCTTGCCCATTGAGAATTATGGCCACGTCGTCACGGTTCTTCACCAAGGAGACCTCTCCGCCGCTACACCAACACAAATCTTGGGAAAGATCAATGCCCATGAGATGTACATGAAGATTGGTGATGGTGGCTCTTCTTCCTCCTCCAAAAAGAAAGAAAAAGAGAAGGAGGAAAAGAAGGACTTGGCTCTCAAGGCATCCTCTTCGGAGAAGTGCAAGATACAATATGTGTATGAGAGTGCAAGTGATGGAGAGGATGATAATGACTTAGCTCTCATGGTGAAGAAGACAACAAAGATGTTGAAGAGGCTAAACAAGAATGGAGTCAAGTTTGACTCAAAGAAGAAGAAATTCTTCACAAGCTCTTCAAGAAAGCCTCTCTCCAAGATGGATTGCTACAATTGTGGCAAACTTGGACACTTGGCTCATGCTTGCCCCAAAGATAAGAAAGACAAGTACAAGAACAAGAAATTCAACAACAAGTTCAAGTATAACAAGGGCAACAAAGATAAGTTAAGTAATGAGGAGAAGAAGGATGACAAGTCGTTCAAGAAGAAGAAGAACTTCAACTTCCACAAGAAGAAGAAGGATGGCAAAGCCTACATTGTTGGTGATTGGCTCACCGACATTGAAGACACAAGTGACTCATCTAGAGATCAGTGTGAAGATGAGAAGGTGGCCGCCTTGGTGATTGGGTCATCTACTCCACTGCCACCTCCTACATCATCTCCGGGCTCATCCTCTACACACCTATGCCTCATGGCTAAAGGTGACAAGAAGGTACAAAAAGAGGATAATGATGATGAGGCTAGCTCTAGTGATGATAGTGATGATGAGTTTGAGGCACCTTCCTATGATGAGCTAATTGTGATTTGCAACAAATACACTAAGCTCATTAGGAAGTATAAAGCTAAAAGTGAATCACTAGAGAAAGCCAACGATAACTTGCATGCTAAACTTGATGACTTGTCTAGTGCTAATGATGATTTGAAGCTTGAGAACAAATCTCTCTCATCTAGCACTAGGGAGCTCAAAGCCTCACTCAAGCAAGCTAATGAGAAACATGATAAGCTTGAGAGGTCAACACAAGAGCTCCATACAAGATACAACTTGCTAAAAGATGACTACAACCAAGTTAGAAATGAACATGGCACACTTGTGATAGCTAACGAATTTCTTACAAATGATCTTGCTACACATGTTGCTATTAACCCGGTTGTTAAGTGTCATATAGCTACTTCTTGTGAGGACTTGCTTGATGAAGTTGCTAGTGAGCAAAATGCTAAGTGCAAGGGCAAGAAGGTAGTTGAGGCCAAAAAGTATGTTGACTATGTGAAGATGAGGCAAGAAAACTCCAAGCTCAAGGAAGAGCTGACCAACCTCAAGGCAAGCAAGCCATTCACTATCAAGTCAGCCAAGCAAGATGACAATGATGCAATGACCTTGATCAACTATCTCAAAGAGGAAAATGCAAAGCTCAAGGTTGAGAAGATCAAGCTTGCAAGTGGAATGGAGAAGTTCACCAAGGGCCACAACCTCCAAAGTGAGCTCTTGATGAACACTATCATGAAGACCGACAAGTCCGGCATTGGGTTCAAGGAGAACCAAATCATGAAGGTCAAGGTCAAGATAGAAGCTAAGAACTACTACAAGAACAAGGCCATAAGGAACAACTATGACACACCAAATCCCAAGCCCAAGAAGTGCTTTGGATGTGGTCAAGAGGGTCACTTTAAATTCTAATGCAAGACTCCACCTCCCAAGACCTTTCCCAAGCACACAAGGCCTTTTGCGCATGATGCACACTTCATCATACACAAGGACTCCAAGGGTAGACCCCTAGTTGTGTTTCTCGGTCCTAAGATGAAGAACAAGCCGAAAGTGCTATGGGTTGCTAAGGAGTTGGTGGACAAGGCTATGAGACCTCGCCAAGTGTGGGCTCCCAAACAACAAGCTTAACTTCAAGTTGCTTATGTGTAGGTGAACTACAAGACCGGTGGAAGTCATTGGGTGATTGATAGTGGATGCACTCAACATATGACCGGTGACTCCCAGATGTTCGCCACACTTGAGGAAGATTGTGAAGGGCAAGACAAGATTACCTTTGGGGACAACTTAAAAGGCAAAGTGCAAGGCCTAGGTAAAGTGGCAATCTCCAATGATCAATCAATATCAAATGTCTTGCTAGTGCAATCTTTGAGCTTCAACTTGCTTTCGGTTGGTCAACTTTGTGATCTCGGGTTCCAATGTCTCTTCATCCCCAATGAGGTAGTTGTAACCAAGATTGAAGATTCATCATTGATATTCAAAGGGTTTTGGCACAACAATCTCTACCTAGTGGACTTCACCTTAAACGAAGCTAGTTTGCAAACATGTCTATTCTCCAAGAGCTCTTTGGGTTGGCTATGGCATAGAAGATTAGCACATGTGGGAATGTCAACTTTGAAGAAACTTGTCAAGAAGGAGATGGTTAGAGGTGTGAAGGATGTGGTGTTTGAGAAGGACAAGTTGTGTAGTGCATGTCAAGCCGGCAAGCAAGTGGCCAACACTCATCCCACCAAAGCTTTCATGTCAACCTCAAGAGTCCTAGAGCTACTTCACATGGATCTATTTGGTCCTACCACCTATGCTAGCCTTGGTGGCAATCTCCTTTGCTTGGTGATAGTTGATGTCTACTCTAGGTAAACTTGGGTGTTCTTCCTTCAAGACAAGGGAGAGACTCAATCAATAGTCAAGAAGTTTGTAACTATAGCCCAAAATGAGTTTGATGTGAAGATCAAGAAGATAAGAAGTGACAATGGGACCGAGTTTGTAAACACCAAGATTGAAGACTATTGTGATGAAGTGGGGATCAAGCATGAGGTGTCCGCCACCTATACCCCTCAACAAAATGGTGTAGTAGAGAGGAAGAACCGAACACTTATTACTCTTGCAAGATCAATGCTTGATGAATATAATACCCCCGAGAAGTTTTGGGCCGAAGCAATCAACATCGCATGCTATGCGGCCAACCGGCTATTTGTCCAAAGGCTTCTCAAGAAGACCCCCTATGAGCTTGTGAATGGAAAGAAACCGGATATATCCTTTTTCCGAGTGTTTGGATGCAAAGTGTATATCTACAAGAAGCGCCAACACTTGGGCAAGTTCCAAAGGAGATGTGACATTGGCTTCTTACTTGGTTATTCTCTTAAATCCAAGGCATATCGAGTATTTAACAAAGCCTCCGGCCTAGTTGAAGAAACATATGACTTGGAGTTTGATGAAACTAATGGCTCTCAAAAAGATCATGAAAATCTTGATGATGTAGGTGATGAACCCTTGAGGGAGGCTATGAAGAATATGCCCGTTGGTGCAATCAACCCACAAGAGATGGAAGAAGTTGAAGATGATGCAAATCAAGTACCCTCTCCACCTCACACGCCTCAAGTTGATGAAGAACAAGTGAGGGAAGCACAAGAAGATACCTTCATCCCTCAAGATCAAGCCGAGGCTCAAGCTAGTGATGTTGATGCACCACAACCTCCTCCCCAAGTGATTGATAGAAGATCTACACCTATGCTTCAAGCTCATCCACAAGACCTCATCATAGGGAGTCCATCAAGGGGGGTAACAACTCGATCTAAACTTGCTTCTTATGTTGAACATCACTCCTTTGTTTCCTTTGTTGAGCCTTCTAGTGTGGAGGATGCACTTGCGGATCCAGATTGGGTGAATGCCATGCATGAAGAGTTGAAGAACTTCACCCGGAACAAAGTGTGGACACTAGTAGAAAAGCCCAAAGGAGTAAGAATCATTGGCACCAAGTGGGTGTTTAGGAACAAGCAAGATGATCAAGGCGTGGTTGTGAGAAACAAGGCAAGATTGGTGGCAAAGGCTTTCTCCCAAGTTGAAGGCTTGGATTTTGGGGAGACCTTCGCACCGGTTGCAAGACTAGAAGCCATTCGTATCCTTTTGGCATATGCTTCACATCATAAAATGAAACTTTTTCAAATGGATGTGAAGAGTGCCTTTCTAAATGGTTTCATCAATGAACTTGTTTTTGTCTCACAACCTCTCGGGTTTAAAGACCCCAATTGTCCTAATCATGTGTATAGGTTGTCCAAGACACTCTATGGATTGAAGCAAGCTCCAAGAGCTTGGTATGAGAGGCTAAGGGACTTCCTACTCAAGAAGGGCTTCAAGATCGGGAAAGTTGATACCACACTCTTCACCAAGGTGCTAGATGGAGAGATCTTTGTTTGCCAAGTGTATGTCGATGACATTATATTTGGGTCAACAAACTAAGATCATAGCAAGGAATTTGGTGCATTGATGTCCAAGGAGTTCGAGATGTCGATGATTGACGAGCTAACCTTCTTCCTTGGCTTCCAAGTGAAGCAATTGAGGGAGGGTACCTTCATATCTCAAGAGAAGTACATTTATGATCTACTCAAGAAATTCAAGATGGAGGATTGCAAGCCAATCAAGACCCCAACACCTACTAATGGGCATCTCGATCTCGATGAAGGAGGTAAACCGATAGACCAAACTCTTTACTGCTCAATGATCGGTAGTTTACTTTACCTCACCGCATCTAGGCCGGATATCATGTTTAGTGTGTGTATGTGTGCTAGGTTTCAAGCAAGCCCTAAGGAGTTGCATCTTTGTGCGGTTAAAAGAATCCTTAGATACATAAGGCACACCCCTAGCATGGGCCTTTGGTATCCCAAAGGAGCTCCCTTCCAACTAGTTGGCTATTCCGATTCGGATTATGCCGGGTGTAAGGTTGATAGGAAGAGTACCTCCGGTGGGTGCCACATGCTAGGAAGATCACTTGTTTCTTAGTCCTCAAAGAAGCAAAACAGTGTGGCATTGTCAACCGCCGAGGCGGAATACATTGCCATGGGAGCAAGTTGTGCACAAATCTTATACATAACTCAAACACTTCTTGATTACGGCGTTGTTTTAAAAGATGTTCCACTTTTGTGTGATAATGAAAGCGCCGTAAAGCTTGCAAACAACCCGGTTCAACACTCTCACACCAAGCACATAGATATTCGCCATCACTTTCTTAGAGATCATGTGGCTAGGAAAGACATAACACTAGTTGGAGTTAAGAGCGAAGATCAATTGGCGGATATCTTCACTAAACCACTCGATGAAGCAACCTTTTGTAGGTTGAGAAGCGAGTTGAATGTGCTTGATCACTCTAACTTCACTAAAAAATAATCTTGTGTGAACCAACCTTGCATCATGTGTAATATAATCATGTTAATTTAGTAATGCACATAGGCTTGGCTAACATGGTTGGGATAACCGTTCTTGAACGTGTGAAGAAGTCCAAATCATGGTTTAAACTTGCAAGCAACCCAGATCCAAATTCTTGTAAATGCATTGCATGTGCATGTGTTGTTTGCCGTTCCTTTTTGGTTAAGTTTGAGCATCCTCTGTGTTCGTCCACTTAGGGGGAGCATTCCAAGCTCAAGACACTTCTATACCCCTCTTGTGGCCATATGATGACTCCTTGGTGCTTTCATTCGAATATTTTGAGCTAAAACTAAAATCTAAGCCTATGGTAAACTATTTGAAAATGAGAGTTTGAGAGATGGTTCTCATATCAAGTCCAATCAGGTGTTATTTGGATCTTATTGGGATTGGAACTTGGTTGAGAGAAAGACGCAAAAACAAAATTTGAAAAATTCTATTTAAAAGGCGTCGGACGCTGCCGACGGACGCTCGACGTCAAATGCCTCAGCGTCCGTCGCGATCGTCCGGAGACTGAACGTTGCCTGTTTGCAGGGCGACGGACGCTCCCCAGCGTCAGCGTCCGTCGCGGAGCGTCCGTCGCGGAGCGTCCGACGCGGTCAATGCGTTTGGGCGTTTCAAACCTGTTATGGAAGCACGACGGACGGTGTCGTCGGACGCTGTCCAAGCGTTCGTCGCACATCGACGGAGCGTCCGTCGCTCCACGTCGGAGCGTCCGTCGCGAACTTAAGGCAGAATTTTTTTTAGAAAATCCCCGTCTCCTCTCTCTCCCTCTGTCGATTTCAGTTCACCCGTACGCCGCTCCGCCGCCTCTCCGATCCCTAACCGCCGCTGCCGCCGTTGCCGCTCCAGAGCCGCGCCTTTTCTTCCTCGCCACCGGTGATCTCTCTCCTGCATCGCCGCGACCTCCCCTGCTTCTCTAGGCGCTGTCGTTCTCCAGTGCCAGCGGTTTCCCTCTGTGCGCGCGTTTCTGCCACCTGAGTGCTCTCTACGCCGTGCCTGGCTTTTGCCAAGGGATTCCTCTCAAGAAGAAAGCTTTCCCCCTTACCATGATAAGCCTTGCTTCTCCCTCAGGCCTGCAGAGGTGATTCCCCTTCTTTCTAGGGTTTGAACCTCCCATCTTTCTCCACCTCACTCTTTCCATCCGTTGTCAAGCTCTGAATTTCCTTTTCCTTCTTTGCTTAGGCTGCGGATTGTGGATAATTGATCGAGGAATTTTACCCTTTCTCTCGTTTTGGTCAGTGTCAGAGGTATGGCTTGGCAGTTCGATCTATTTTCTTACCTCAATTCATGCTTCTCACTAGACATTGCTTACCCCTAGTTATGTGCTTACATGTTATATACCTATCTATCTAACGAGCAGGGTCAGTTGATCAGAGGGTCAGTGTGACAGTGACAGTGAACTCGGGGCAAAGCCCGCGAGTAAGGAACGAGGCCAAGGCTCGAAAGGACAGTCCAGGGCCGTCGTGCCACTGTTGGTTGCTTGTGTTACTCAGTGGATTTTTAGTTTACAGTGGGCAGTGAGTTTGTGATTTGACAGTTGAGGATCTGTTGCCAGTGACAGTTTGTTCCATCCAGTGTATATCCATGGCAAGAACGAAGAACGCCGACCCCGCTCCTGGTAGTGGTGGTGACCCTCCACCTCCACCGCATCCACCCACCGATCGGGGAAGGGGTAAGCAGAAGGTTGTGTCACGAAAGCGCAAGAGGCCACTTATGGATCCAGATTCAGCAGCAGCACTTGCAGTGGCCGAGGCCGTAGAGATCGCGGAGCGAGGTGGACGTCACGCCGGTTTGAGGCTCTCACCTTGCCGTGGAGCGCGTCGTGAGTCCCCTACACGTCCAGAGACAGAGCGTGCCGAGGCTACTGAGACAGAGGAGGTAGAGCCAGTCCCAGAGACTGAGCAGACAGAGGCCACGGGCCCGTCCTCGATTGGTGAGCTGATGAGCCGCAGAGTTACACGGTCCAGAGGCTCTGGTGCACCACCTAGTCCTCCAGGACCTCAGCTACCAGATCCAGTGAGGCATCAGGTCAGGGTTCTCATAGAGAAGTAGGTTCAACTACTCCGCTTCGTGGACTTTCAGTCCTGGTTCCCAGCTCAGACAGACCCCCGTGCTGGATGTGACTTCTACACCACGATTCACGAGGACTTCTACAGAGCGTACGTCGACACTGACGCTCCTCTTAGGGCTCATAGAGTATGCCCACCTGCTCACATAGAGGGGGTCGGTGGTCCAGAGATTCTCCAGCACTTACAGTACCTTCAGGGATTGTCAGATATGATGGGACGATCAGGAGCTTATCAGAAGGACTGGGTCTATCAGTTCTATGCCTCACTATGGATCTCCCCTGATCACGAGTTCTTTCACTTTGGCTTTCAAGGCCGTGACTTCAGGGTTTCAGCAGCTCATTTCAGAGAGCTTTTTCACTTTGAGTCCTCCCCTACGAGGATTCACAGCTTGTGCTACGGGGATCAGGAGGCCCCTCGCCGACCTCACGATGGGATAGTGCCATCTACAGACTTCATGAGGCCGTGCTTTTAGCTGCCATTCTCAGAGGGTTCGAGCCGTACACCGAGAGACCTCACTCCACTTGCTCGGATTCTCCACGAGGTACTCAGACGTACCATTCTTCCTCGGATTGGAGCTCGGGACACCATTACCCGACTACAGTTGTGGCTTCTTGCTCATATCATCCAGAAGGAGAAGTTTGACCTGTGGGATCTGATTGTCAGCGAGCTTGAGGATATCATAGCTGCAGGATTCCGAGGTCACTGGCAGCTACAGTTTGCTCACTGGATTTCATTCCTTATAGTTGCCAAGACCCGATCAGGAGCTCTGCGAGTCACTCTTACCAGATCAGCGACTGAGTTTCCAGTTTACTCGATGAGTCAGTTAGTCATGCATGGAAACCTGCCTCACCCCAGCAGAGCATACAGACCAGGCACCAGACAGGCAGGTGTGCCACCTCAATCAGCAGAGGACACTGACGCTACAGTTGAGTAGATCGCCCAGGCAGAGCTTGCAGATCTTGATGCTCAGATTGACACCGCTGCAGAGACTGTCTACAGAGAGGACCTAGATTCTGACAGTTCAGATGAGGACTACCAGTCAGTGTGCGAGTACGCACCAATGTCCCATGACCATGAGGCAGGAGGGTCAGGTTCAGCTATAGCTCCAGCTCCAGGTTCCAGCACCTCAGAGGCTACATTACTTACCATCCTTTCGAGGATGCAAGAGGAGCAGTGGCGACAGGCTGCAGACGTTCGGAGGCTTACAGAGCAGCAGTTGGCCGCTCAGGCCAAGACTCAGGACATGCAGGACGAGTTTTAGCGCCAGTTCTTGGCCTATCAGCTGCAGCAGACAAAGATTTAGAAGACTCAGATTTTGTTACTTGAACGTCTTCTAGCCTCCAGCTCCAGGCAGACCTTCACTCCTCATATTCAGTTGCCCGGGCTCTCGCAACAGCAGCAGTTCACCTCGTCGGCACAGTAGACTCCAGTTGTTATGGTACCGACTCCAGCGTTACCGTCCGGAGGACAGCAGAGTCAGGCACCAGTTACTCCTCCCTTCCAGGCACCAGCTTCTCCAGAGTGCCAGTCTCCGAGGACCCAGGTGTCCTCTTGGTTAGTTTCGCCCGGCGAGCTTCAGACAGGATTTACTCCTATCCGGGGAACTACCATAGCAGAGGCCTCACGTGACCTCTCAGCCTCCTACTTGGAGATCACAGGAGATGATTCTCCAGGAGCAGCTCAGCTAGACTCACCAGCTCTAGAGGTTGAGGTGGATCCTCCGGCGACGGGCACTTACCTTTCTTCAGTTGCCTCGTCGGCGATCGCACCTGAGCAATCCACGCAGACAGTTACTACTCCTCCAGCTGCAGTTCAGACAGACGCTATTTCACTAGCAGCTAAGACAGTTGTCATAGAGGCCCCAGTCCAGACACGTGAGCAAGTTGAGGGAGTGCCACACCCAGTTTTAAGAACAAAACCAGATTTACACCATATGTGAGCCCAGGAAGTCAAATCTCACATATAGCCACAAATTAAGGAAGTATCAAAAGACAATACTTAAATACATAACATATAAGGTCAAAGGATAACCTCAACACAGCGAACAGCGGTAAGACAACTCCGAACTTCAGGTGAAGACTCCAACTTCACAGGGACAACTGACTGGTTGATCACAAGCCTAACTCCTTTAACTCTTGCCCTTTGCAATCTGGTATGGTTGATAAGGCAAGGGTGAGCATTTAAAGTACTCAGCAGGAATAACATAGGGTTATGAAGCTCAAAAGGCTGACACTGGCTTACTGCGGTTGCTTTTAACTTGGTCAAGTTTTAACAACAATTAGCTTTAGTTATGCTTAACCCAGTTGGTAACCACATGATCATTAATGAAACAATCTCATATACCATATCTCCAAACTTACCATCATAAGTTGTTCAACAACATGAGTATCTAACATTGTGAGTTTTCCGAGCCGCTCGTGACTGTGAGCACAGCTATCATGATAGATTTACACTCTGCAGAGATTACGCACTTTACCCACAAGCCGTGTTGCCCATATACCCGGGATCATGACTCCCAAAACACTTCCAAGGTGAGCGGGCAGGATACACTATGAAGTCTTTCAAAAGCCCTTTCTAGCATGTAGCGGACCCTGCGGACCCAATGCAAAGGGGTATATGGGACACCCCGATGGTACCACCCGCAGCGGTCCCCATACAAGCTATACCCCATAACCAGCTCGGCAAAGGTGCCTTTCACGAACCACAAGCATGCTAGTCCAAACTTCATACTTAACTAAAGCCAGAGCCATTATAGCACTCATGGTTGCATTTAAGTCCCAGCTTTTGCCCTATAGTGGGGTCCTATTCCATGTTGTTATAAAAGCCAATTTTAATCAACGTTGCATATATCCATTAGTCAATATTTAATTCAAGATTCTTCATGCTCAGCATAGCAAAACTACCCATATGCATAGTAACCCATTGGTGACAAGGTAAAAGGGATAACAAAGCTATGATATAGATCTAATAGGAATCAAAATTAGACACATGCAATATGACTAGATTGATTAAGGTGAATAGGTAACAAGGATGATCCCATGTTAAACTTGCCTTAAACTCTTAGATCCTTTCTTCACTTGATTTTCGATCTTCTGATGACTTCTTCTTGATCTCCACGTAAATCTCACCGAATGGACAAGATCATAAACACCACACAAGCATCTGAACAATCATACAAAGCATACAATATATCCACTTTAGAACAATACACCAATCAATGAAAAAGGGTTTAAAAGAAATCTACGTATTGCTACGATCACGCAGACGCGAGAATCACGCTAATCGGAGCTACGGTGACGAGAAACGACTACCAAAAGATTAACTTTATATGAGAAAAGGAAATCTACAACCTTCATTTAATTTATCTATATAAAATTATGAATAGGATGTTTTAGAGAAATACCCAATATGAATTAAGTCAAATTATATTTGAATTAGAGAAATAAAATAAAACTATTCATATTCTATTTATAAATAGATTTCATTTATGTTGATCCAACTTTTACTTATAAATAAAATTTGATATGTGATAGCAAATAAGTCATAATTAACATGCATTCTTATACTAAGCAAAATTACATTTAAAAGCATATCAATACTAGTCATTAATCATATTAATATTGTATATACATTGCTGAGATATAAAATATCTAATTACAAAACATATATTGATTTTAATTATCAATTTAATAATTAACAATATATATTGAAAAGCATATGGTATAACGAACACTAACACTATCTTATAGATTATATCAATATGAATCTAATGCAACTCAAATGGTGCAAAAAGCAATTAAACCTAACTTGCTTTTAATTAATTAAAAAGCTATCAATTAAACATTAATTAAATTGATATTTAAACTAACAAAAATTAATAATTAAGCAACATGAAAAACATTAACATTACTACGTAGAGCACGTTGATACGAAACTAACACAACTTGAACGGGCTAGAACGGAGTTAAAACGAAGAAAGGGCGAAGTTTATAGTAACCGGTGGCAGTTCTGAAAATACATTGTCTTCTTCCCTAACCTTTTGTACGGACGCAAAAAGCAACGCAACGCTGCTGCCGGTGGCCTTCACGTGGGAAAGGAGGGCCACCGGGCCAGGGAGAGACCTTGGCCGACCGGTGGAGCGTGCAGCACGAGCGCAGGCAGCGGCCTACCCTGCTTGCGCCACGAGGGAAGGCGAGGCTAGAAGCCCAAGTGGCATCACGACCCACGCAAGGACCAGCACACGATGAACGAGGCATCCCGTCCATGGTGCAGTTCACCGGAAAATCGATCGGAGAAACAAAACCAAGCGGGGGAGTGTCAAACGGTGATGGATTGGATAAAAGAAAGATACTATGGTGAATAGAATGACGAGACGAACCTTATATACTCGGAATCGACGGAGGACGTCGAAGTTATAGCCGAAAAAGCTCACCGAGGATTTCCCAAACCAGGGGCTCCTCTTACAGTAGATGTGGTGTGCTTTGGCAAGAAGCTGATAGATATATATAGGGAGAAAAACTCCCTACATGTTCATCAACTGGCGATATGATACTAATTGATGCTACACCACGTGTATATTTACTAATGGGCCAAGATTAATCATTAAAGCCCATTAGTAAATAAACACATGAACTTTTGAGATTTATTAGAATTATTGCACATGGGCTTGGGCTTCGAGGGCTGTTGGGAAATTGAGATGTTTATTATTTATTTTCGGAATAAAATATTTTCGTGAATAAAATAATTTCAGAAAAGTCCAGAATTAATATTTAAGTCACGAAAAATACTCTGAAGTCTCCAAAAATTCTGGGAAAATTCTCGGAGATACTTTGGAATATTATGAACCCAAATAAAGTATTTGGAGCTCACAAAAAAAATATTTTGGAGCATCTAAAAATTAGATTAAGCTCATAGAAAAATGAGAAAAGGTTCTGAAAAAGCCAGAAAAATCCCCCGGAAGATTTTAGAGATATTTTTATGAATGATGGACTCAAGAGAATGATTTAAGGTCAAATAAAAGAATCTTGGGAAACTCCAAACAAGAGGATGGAGTTAGGGGACAATGAATTTGATGATAGAAAAGACGGAGATATGCTGGATAGAGGTAAACTTGTAAATTAGGTGGATCTAGTTTTGGAATAAAACAAATAAAGAAAATCAGATTTATTCACTGGATCTGGATTGCGGGTTAAATACTTAAGATATCAAGGGCTCTTTAGCAAGATAACCGGTCGAAGGGGTATCTTGGATTAGGGATCGTTGGATCTGAGGCCAATGACCCAGATTAGATGGAGGGAGAGGGAAATGGATTCCCCACCGGGGGAGCAATGGCCCGGCGGTGAACGCTATGGCCGGGAGCTCTGCTCCACGTCGGCGCGGGCGGTTTGAGTTGGATTGGACTCGGGAAGGGGTCCAGGAGGTAGGTGAAGGAGATGCAAGTTCACCTGTACCGATAGGGAGTAACGGAGGAGTACGGTGCGGGCCGGCGACGAGCAGAGGCGGGCAGAGCTGTCCTGCACGGTACGGCGAGCACGGGTGAGCAACACCGAGCGAAAAAGAGAGAAGTGAGGGGCGCGTCGACTTCGCGAGGGCGATGCGGAGCTCGGAGAAGCGCTCACAGAGGTGGTCGCGAGGTCGAGCAGTTTGTCGGAGAACTGAGCGGCGGCGGAAGCTTCTTGGCAAGATGCGAGGTAGCACTAGGGCTAGGACGAGGCAGCGCGGGTTGCTCTAATTCGGAATAGGGTGGTGCGGCGTCGCTATATATAGCGCCGAGGAGGGGAGAGTTCGTCGCGCACACGCCTGCGCGCGAGGAAAGCAGCAATTTCTGTTTCAGCAGAGTCCCGATCGGGGCTCGGCTGGAGGAGGAAGATGGGGGCGCTGACGGGCGGGCCTGGCGCGTCAGCGGGAGTGAGGGGGGAGGCGGCGCGTGGTCCTGCGACTCGCTGGGCCGAGGGAAAAAGAGGTGGAGCGAGTGGGCTGGCTCCAGATGGCCCATGCGGCATAGAGAGAAGGAAGGGAGAGGGCCGAGCTGGACTGGGCCGGCAGGCCGAAAAGCTAGAGAGGAGGGGATGGAAAGTGAATTTCCTTTTTTTCTTAAACTCATTTTCAGAACCATTCCAAAGCATTTTTAAATTGTTTTCTTTGAGTTTTTGAACAAAGTCACTCAACCAATAAAACAATGCACCAGCATGTATGCAAAAGCAAGTTTCTATCTTAAGAAATTTTTATTTGATGAAAATGTTTTTATTTACCTAAATTTTCATGAGCACAAAAATTCAAATTAAATCAAATTCAATCTATTTTCAAAATTCAAACTTTCGGGTGTTACAGGGAGTTACAGTTGCAGTATCCAGTCCACCTCAAACTCACCCAGCAGAGCTTGTTGCAGCAGTGTCACTAGTTGCTCTGGCAGTGACACCTTCCCCCGTGCCTCGAGTCTTTACTCGTCGGGTTCCCAGGCCCGCTACTACAGAGGCAGGACCGTCAGAGGCACCGGCTGAGCCTCAGGGGGAGCCAGTTGAGTCAGCAGCTCCAGAGCTTCTAGTGTTAGCTCCAGAGGTCACCCCAGCTGCGCCTACACCTGCAACGGCGGAGACAGATGTTGAGTCAGACGAGTCAGATCTTCAGGACTTCATCATGCTCGATCGCCAGGCTGCAGCTTCTTCACCTTCTTCTCCAGCCCTAGATGCTTAGTTGTTGGTGCTAGACGCCAAAGGGGGAGAGAGGGTCGAGTATAGAGATAGGGGGAGGGATTTGAATCTTTGTGTGCTTAATTTCCTCGTACTCATTCATCGTGTCTATTTTTATGCACTTGTTTCTATATGTGATGAATTTTATGGTTGATGCTTGTGTGAAATATGGTTGGATGTGACAAACTCTTGATTATCTCTAATATATCTTGTGAGTTGTCTTATGGTTCATGATATATCTCTATGTTCAAATGGTAATTGAGCTTCCACGCTATACTCTGATATATGTTTTGAGAATATCATGAGGTACTCCCTTTTTACATTCATATCTATGAGTACCATGGTTTGTGACTTGGCTTGGGTGAGCAAGTATGCTTATTTACAATTTCTCTAACCCTTGCTCAATCATTCCAAGTCACCAAAATCCTAACTTTTCACTCTTATATCCATACTCGAGGAGTTATTGTCGTCAATCACCAAAAAGGGGGAGATTGAAGAATCATGACCCTAGTTGGCTTCGGTGATTAACGATAATTAGCGATTATTATGGCTAACGTGTGTTTTGCAGAGGCTATGCGTAGCTTAGCCATAGTGATCAACATGAATGGGCATTAGTAGGTCATCACTTACCCCTCAAGATGGATATCGTTTCGGATTTCAAAGAGACATGATGAAGACCCTAGAATGATAGGCTAAGTGTCATAAGGTGATGAAGGGCACTTAGAAATAGATAGGGCTTTTATTTGATCTTTGACCGTACTATTAAGAGAGGTTGAGACTAGTAGCTTAACTTAGGAAAGCTTCATGAACTAGGTGTGGTGCACACGTGTTTTCCTTAGCTCGAAGCAAGCCTTTGGTGACCGTAAGATAGCCTAGAACAACTTTCATATTTATCGCGGCGAAAAACGAAGTTGAGAGGCCTATTTTCTGGGCGACGGACGCTCCTGATGGAGGCGTCGGACACTGTTCGTCGTGTCGGACAAAGGCGTTGGACGCTGGGTGGTTGAGTCCACAGCGTCCGTCGGCCTACCAGTGGCCATGTGTTTCTGGCTAAGTTTTTCAGGGTCCGACGGACGCTGTCCATCGGCCAGGCGTCGGACGCTTGGAGAGCGTTCGTCGGCCTTCCAGTGAGGGTGTTTTTCAGCTCGAGCCAGAGTATAGCATCGGACACTGGGAAGAGCGTCCGTCGCCCCTGTGACGGAGCGTCCGTCGCTGGGAAATCCTGTCAGAGTTAGCCGTTGGGCAGGGCGTCGGAGCGTCCGTCGCCTAGGCGTCGGAGCGTCCGTCGCCCAAACTTTATGCAGAACTAGCCGTTGGGGCATGCGACGGAGCGTCTGTCGCCTAGTCGACGAAACGTCCGTCGCCAACTTAAGTTGTCAGCCCGAGCTAGTTTTCTGAGGGGCTATTTATAGCTCCCCACACTTTTCTTCCACTTTGCCTTTGCTCATTTCATTTGCTGAGTTTGTTGAGAAGGCTGGGAAGAGAGCAAGAGCCCTAGAAAGAGAGAGAGTGATTCGCGAATCCATCCATCCTCTCCTCTAGTTCATCCAAGAGTTCAAGTGTGCATCCTCTAGTTGTGAAGCTTGAGTGAGTCAAGCGAAGATCGAGGCTTGTTACTCTTGGTGATCGACATCACCTAGACGGTTCGGTAGTGCTTGGAGGAAGGTGATCGCTGGAGATTGTCGGCGACCCTTCTTCATCGACGTTGTGATCGGTTGTGGGCGATTCACCGAGCCGGAGTGGCGAAGAGCTCCAACGAGGACTAGGGGGAGTGTCGACTCCTCGATACCTCGGCAAAACATTGCCGTGTCAAGCATCTCTTTCCCTTGCTCCTTCTTACTGCATTACTTTCCGCACTTGTCTTTCAATTCATACTAGAATTGTGTAGGAAGTTTTCGCTTTCTATTGATTTGCTACCGCTTTCTAGCTAGGACACACAAGCAATAGGCACTAGGGGGTTAATTGACTCTGTATAGGTTTAATTCTTGTCTGGAAATTAAAAAGAGTCCAATTCACCTCCTCTCTTAGGCATCTTGATCCTTTCACCCGAATATTTCGAGAGAAATTTGAGGCTCCCATTCAACCCCCTCTAGTCGCCGTTCTTGGTCCTTCGAGAAGGAAAAAAAAGGTGACTCCACTTTGAGACGACCGGAGCTGCAGATGAGTAGTCAAGCAAAAGCCACTGCCTCTCTAATCGTAATTGCCATGCCACCGACTGTTTGACTAGTATCATCTTTACATGATTCAGCTGATTCAGAGCAGTTGAACAAACAATGTTGTCTTGTCAGTCCCTTGGTTCTGAAGTGATCTATAGCCATATAGGAAAGGAGTTCTCATCAAACTCATCAGCTTTATACATCCATTAAATGAAGATTAGAGTGGATAGCTGCTTCTGTTTGCAGGTCATTAACAATGTTGACATTTCTCTGTTCTCTCTTTAAATAAGACAGGCCCAATTGACATTTGGTACGCTGTCTCAAACCCCTCCGTGTTTGATCTCCGAGCACTTCAGCTTAGCAGCTCCATCAGGCATTAGCTCGGTAACATGAATTCTGATCCTGTTCAACACTCAGGTCCATGGATGTCAATCGTGATCGTCGCTGTCAGTTAACATTGTTAAAGGTCCCAGCGTTTTCCCCAGCAGGAAGATTTGTACCATTGCAACGGGCCGCGGCACCGACACTCTGTTTCATCACAGCCTCACAAACTAACTAGAGATCAACTAAAAAAATTACCATCAGATTAATCATCTAACCTTCGTAATTGTGAGCATATTCTTTTTTTTTTTGCGGATAAATTGTAGCATATTCTGACAGTTTTCAGTTTAATAGCAGCCCGGGATGAGATGGGGAAGGAATGAGGAGCGGCACCAGCGCCACTGACGGCCCTCGGATCGGCATCGGACGGCTACAAACGAGTCCCCGTCGGCTTTCGCGTCTCCAGACTATTTAGCCATTGATACGCCGGATTAAGGACGTCATCTTCATCCCCTTGCTGGTAGTACAGCTACAGCCTCATCGCCACTCACTGACCAAACAAAAAAGCTTGGGGGACGAGTGAAGCGAAAAGATGCCGCCAGCTCTGTTGCGGCGAATAATCCTGCTGGCGGCGGCGGTGCTGCTGTGGTCCGCGGCCTGCGTCGCGGCCGACGACGACGACTCGACATTCTTGCCGTCGCCGCCGCCGGGGACCGCGTCGCCGTTCCCGTTCTGCCCGAGTCGGCCGGCCGGGGTCTCCACGGGTCCGTTCCCCTGGTCGACGCAGCAGCAGCCGCCGTCGGCGCCGTCGCCGCCGTCACCGTCTTCAGTGGCGGTGTTCCCGCAGGATCCGGGGTTCATGCCGTCGGCGGCGTGCGCCGTCAGCTGCGCGGTGGCATGGCTGACGCTGCTCGCTGTCTTCTCTGCTTTCTTGGTGCTTTTGCAGTGACTCGGTTCACAACTGGTGCTGCTGCTTCTGCTGCTGCCCTGGATGGATGGATGTATCCGTAGTTGTTCAGTTCAGAGATTAAGATTTACTTTCTGAACTGGCCTTCATATTCTTATACTACATACATGTAGCTCTGAAAAATGTAGCAAAGAGGGGGCCTTTCTCTTGTTTTCCTTTCTGTTTCCCTTGCAGCAGTTCTATTTCTTTCATTTGGAGAAAGCAGATGTTTCTTCACAAGAGAATGAGTATCTTCGTGTATAATATAACCATAGCTTCATTCATGTAATTTAGGATTCAGAAGATACAGCTCGAATAAAGGAAATGCTGTTGGTGTTACAGGTTCTGAAATTTCAGTAAATTTGCTTCAGACTATCATCATTAACATCATCATGTTTTGAAAGCTGTTGTTTCCCAAGAAGAAGGGAAGGTGGACCATGTATTCAAGAAAGAATCAATAGAGATCATAATCTTGTGGTAATTAGTAAGCATTGGGGTCACGCAGAACAAATCTGATTGTGTTGTTTATCTCCTCAAAGTTTATTTATCTCCCTAGTTATGCCGTGGGGGCGTGGGGCACAGGTTCAATTGGAATTAGGATGAACAGGAGTAATTCAATGTTAATTATTCATTGTTTATCTACGTTTTTTGGTAGCCAGCAGATGTCATGTCCCCCCTTTCGGAGAAACAAAAAAAAATGGTATATATGCAAGTTTTTAGCATTCTGGGTTGAACTGATTGATTGCCCTATGTGACGGAGTAATGATTGTCACTGTTACCATATCTGTCTCCAAATGTTTCATGAGGAAAGCTGCAAACTGCAATGCCTGTTAATTACTACTACTACTACTATCAAGTCAAACGAAAGTGGATTAGTACAGTGACCGGGGGTGATGCCGTATGTCTAGCTCTACTCTAACCAGTGAGCTATCCATTTCAGTCTCAGACTCTCACTCACCTCCCCTGTCAGTACAACAAAACAGCGTTGGTCACTAACTCTGCAACACATTCAGTTGAGGTATACTAGTCTATTATTAGTCTTTCTTCCCCAATCCGACGACAATTCTTCCACGTTTAAATGGCCAAATACAAGATCATACATACACTACGGACTGCACCACGCTTTTTTCCTACTTTTGCAATCAATCAAGAGTAAAACTGGAGTGTGAATTACCAGATCAGATGAGACGAGCGCCTCCGATCCCAAACATCAGTAGCAGGAGCGTCTCAGAAGAGCAACAGCTCACCAGATTCCATCACCATCATGACAAGGTTAAAAAAAATAAAAATCGAAAGAAGAAAGGAACAAAAGAGGCAGCAGGCTCCAACGTTCATTCTTCTCAAGGAAACGGATGGAATTACTACCTACCAAACATGTCTAGTTTAGGTTAATCTACACATACACGAGGATCTACAGCGACTCTAAATGCGGCCGCTTGCGATCGAATTGGTGACCCGTAGGGTAGGACAGGAGGGGGGTCCATTGGAAACGGTGGATTCAAACAAATCCTGGAAAAGGGAGGAGATATTCCGTTCACTTTCAGAAATGGACTCGAGAGAGCGAGAGAGAGACGCAGCAGGAAGTGGAGAGCAGGCAGGAGAGGGTAGAACAGCACAGCGCAATGGAGACGTTCAGATCACGCCACCTTTACGCGTAACACACTGCCAGCCCCACGTCATAATTGCTTGCATTTGCAGCCGTAGATAGATACTCCACTAGACTTAAGCGAGTTTATTAGGATTAGGCAGCTGCTTGCTGTCACAGGAACATCAGGAAGAAACAAACATGCCATGTTGCTTGCTTAGTACTAATAACTGATGTAGTAGTACATACAGTGTAGAAAACACACGCATCAACGCCTGATGACAAGAAGAAGAAAAAAGAGAGCAGAGCAGAGCAGGCCTGCCTGCGCGGGGACGGACGAGGACGAGGACGACCTCCACCTCCCGGCTCGGCTCCCATCCCTTCCGAAAGCTAAAGCAGAAGCCGACCACTATAACCACCACACCAATTATATTCATCCAGAACCAAAAGAGCAAAAGAGAGGTCCGAACAGAGAAGAGAATACAAGAGACGCAGCAGCAGCAGCATATACTCGTCCACTGAGCACAGACCAACCCACCCTGCAGAGAGAAGAGAAGGAGACAGAGCAGAGTCCCAACAAAAAGTTTGTTCAGCTCCCCTACCTCCTCTCCTGCGTCTCTTCGACGAGGAGGAAGGAGAGGTTGATTCGATCGGGCAGCATGGCGCGGCGGCCACATCCGTGGGACGACATGATGGCCAAGCTTCTTCTGCTCCTCGTCTTCGTCGCGGCGGCGGCGGTGGTGAAAGCCGACTACGAGAAGTGCAACAGCCCGTGCGGGAACCCGTGCGGCGAGCCGTGCGTGTACGCGAGCCCGCCGCCGCCGGAGCTGCCTCCGCCGGTGTACTACCCTCCACCAGCGCCCGTGTACTCGCCCCCGCCGGCGCCAGTCTACCCGACCCCGACCCCGACCCCGACCACGCCCTACTGCCCGCCGCCGCCGCCGTCGGGCGGCGACGGCTACGAGCCGTCTCCAGGGTACACGCCGTACAACCCGACGCCGTCCGGGGGCGGGTGGTACACGCCGCCCTACACGCCCGGCGGCGGCGGATACAACACGCCGCCGGGGACGCTTTACCCGCAGGACCCCGGGTTCCGGCCCAACGCAGCGCCCGCCCGCGCCGCCGCGCCGTGGGGCGCGGTGATCGCGGCGTCGGCGGTGCTGGCCTGCGCCTGCTTCAACTTGTGATCGATCGGAGGCCGCCGCGGATCACGCACGCACGTACGACCTGATGCGCCCATGGGGGTGGTGGTGATCATTCATCCACCGCAGACTGCATGGCGGTTTTAGTTCCGCTCCGTGTTTGTTCATAATAAGTTTAGAGCAAGGAAGGAAGGATTAAGTTGGGTAAGTTTGTTTTTTTTCCCCTCACTTCATCGTTCGTTGTGTTAGTAAAATTCATCGTTCTTGTCATGTACTTATGTCGTTGGTTGGTCCATCTGTAATCTGTTTTGGTCATAGGAACACATGTTCATCCATCATCAAACTGTGTGGAACATATATACTCATTTCTGATCAAACTCAAATAACATGTATGCATGTTTTATGCCCCAGAGTGTTCCATGTCTCTTTTTTTATATATATATAACACGGTGAAATAATCTGAGTAACCGTGTTCAGTGTTTTTTTTCTTGCCCAAATGAAAACTTTATGTAACCTTTTTGCTAAAAAAAACAGAACCTTGTGCCACTTCTCTGTTTCCTTTTTCCATTGGATTCTTCCGTCCTACTATGAAGAAGAAACGTTGGCAATAACTGCCTTAATCTTTTGATAAACTTTACATTTGGAGAGCTCCTATTATAGGTATCAAATGTTAGTTATTTAACTACAGGAAACAAAAAAAAAAGTAGTCAACAGGCTAAATGTACTTTAATGAGAGAGGTGTAACGCCAACCGTTGGATTGTAAAAGCGGCACATCATTAACTTTATTTTGTCTGTTTAATTTTGTGATTGACGGCTATGATTATAGGCACAGCCGCACAGTGGACTAGACTACACACGTCCGCTGTTGTCTACAAAAGTTTTTTTTCCTGTGAGGAACTTTTAATATAGCACACATATATGTAAATCTTTTTCTTCAGTGTATATATATAATCCACCGTATGACATTCGTTTTTTTTCAGCAAGATCAGGCAGGTGCTCTGCCATGCGTTTAATTACAGTATAGGGAGAAAACAACAGGGCAGGTGTCGCTGAAAGAGAATTACAGAAGGAACAACATTAGATATATGCCGCTCTCTATGGTGGCTATTATCTTGAATTGTCACTAATAAATAGTAAAAAAAAACGGTGCATTTGAGATGGATTCATGGTGGGTTTTCTTTCAACTTTATGACGTTTCATATGAATTCTCGGCTCGTCCTAAGATATGTTTTCGAAGCTGAAAAGATTGTCCTTTTTTTATATATACAGACTACGTACTAAATGAGTACATACAATTCGACGATTTCGATCGATGCAATAAATATGCATTTTTTCTGCTGATTTCAATTATTTATACGCATACGCATGCCGCGCTCTGCTGGTATCCATGTGAGTATGTGATCCACGCATGCGTGTCCGGCCTGCTGGAGCCGCGACGAATTAGCTTATCCAAACAAGCATGGGCAAATAGCCCACCCAGCGCCGGGCATGCGCGCGAAAGCACGCGCTGGCGCTGGACGTGTCGCGTCGATGTAGGTGTGTATACGTGCGACGACGACGGCGTCGCGGTCGACCGGCGACGACCCATCGCTCATCGGTGGTTGCGACGTCACTGTCAGCACCGTGCGATTAATAAGTCCCCCTGTTGTTTGCATTATTATGTACCACCACCTAAATCCTCACTAGCCGTTCTCAGTGCCCTGTGCCCCAATAACGTCTATCCAGTCAAGTCTCCGTGTACCTTTGTTTGCCATCTCCTTCGTAACTTTTGGGTGCTAACAAAAAAATAAATAAATAAAATGCATGATTCATTCTTGCCACTACGTAAACGTTGGTATCATCAATCAATCAAATAATATAAGAGGGTAAACATGGGGACTTGATAAACAACAGAGCAACATGAGATGGATTTCCTACTGTCTCAACAATTCTTTGATTCCTATTCAATATAGAAAGAGAAAAAAAAGAGCAGATAATATAGTGTTATCCTTAACCAAACTCTGCTACCAATTGAAGCACTGAACAGATAACCTGGGAGGAGGAAAAAATGAGCTAATAAGAATTCTTCGCTATGGAAGAACTTGGCCTATACTCAAAGCCTACCAAACACTTATATTTTAACACTCGCCAAGATCGAATGGTAACAACGTACCTACTAGCCTTAGAAAAGCGGCTACGAAGACCAACGAGCAAGGAGGCAAGAAAAATACCAAATAATGCAATACCAGGTGGTCTGATATGCACCTGGATGTGTAACACCGGAAGGTCCAATATGCAGATTTCAGCATAGATATTTTGTAGAGAAAAATATATATAAAAAAACCATCCAAACGGTCTGTAAAAACTATGAAATTTTTAACCAGACACAACAACAAGAAGAAGCAATTCCTAGAAGATCTCTACAAAATTCAGAAGTTGAAAATACCAGATCCCTTGGTATGCTATACCCGGATGTTGCAGAATTTCAGAAACCGTGAGTTTGTTCTAAAAATTAAGGAACTATTTCAAATCACCCCCCCCCCCCCCCCCCAAAAAAAAAAATTATGAAGCTTGGTAGAGAGCTTGAATACATCATGGTGAAAGAATAATTGGAAGTCAGCCTAGCTCAACTGTTTAGGTGGAAGGTTTGGCCATGCACCCAACCACCATGCAAGGTTCAATTTCTCTCCATTTGAATTTAGGTGCATATTTTCTCTTCTTTGTTCCTTCTAGGTGGGTCACGTTTTTTTCATGGTGAAACAATGAGGGTTGCAGCATACAGTTTCACGTGGAGTTTATGATTGTTTCTTTTAGTTTGTGTCCTTTTGTACCCCTTTTATTTGATCATCTGAGTATCTAAAAACTCTTTTTTTAGAAAAGTTAACTTTGTGGGGTTACAGAGGCCAGAGCAATTCCACTTTTCTGAAGAAGGAAAAAAAGGTAGAGAAAGAAGAGGAATGGTGTTTGTTAGAACACTACACACTACACACTACAGTGGCCTTTGTTGCATGCGTGCCTCGCACAATCCATGTTATTACTGTTGACACGTGAATTGAGCCTTGCTCAACAGGTTGAGTGGGAATTATGGTGATGCATATGCATTCAACTACCTAGGTTTGAACTTTATTTAGCTCAAATGTAGGTGCGTATAAAAAAAACAGTATAGTTTCTCATAGGTTGGTCTCATTTTTAAACTGATGTGCTACATACGGGCGCGGCTTTGGTAAATTTTCCTAGGATTATAAGATGTCCTATTTGCTGCCGATGCCGATGGCCGATGGCATGAGTGAATTCAGGTCTTAGCTAGCCGCAGCTTCTGCATGCAAATGGTGAAGCCGTAAGCCCACATGCATGTAATCGCTAAATCATAATTAGTTGAAGCTGTAAGCGCTGTATGAACACGCAAGACTAGCTCTATGTCTCTCTCTATATATACTAGCAGCTCGCAGGAAATCAGACAAAAAAAACAAAAGGCTTCGATCTGCTGAGAGGTACTCTGGTGCTGGGCAGTGCGTAGCTTTGTTTGCTTCAGTCTATCTAGTCGTCGTATCTTGAATTCTTGATGGCAAAATTTAATTAAGGTGATGAACCTAGTTGCCGACCGGGAGGTAACGACCTACACTACTAACGACGGACGGCCGGGCTGCAGCTGCAGTTCCATGGACGGATGCAGGACAGGAGGAAGCTTCTCTCTCCCATCCGGCCTGTTTCAGCCTTCACTTGCAGGGTGGGAGACGATGGGGGAAATTTGCATGCACCTGCGCTGTGCAGATCAGGATCACCGGGGCGGGGGCCCTAAAGTTGATGCGTCCACCACAGCCACACAGGACCAATGACGACACATCCTAATAACCTGATCGAGGATTTTGTCAAGAGCAAATCGTAGGCCTTATTTGTTGCTCGTTTTTGTGTTGCGTTGGCGAGCGCCGAACCGGAGAACATGGGCTGAAGAGCTCGATCGGACAGCAGCTGCAGCTAGCACAGGGCCGGATGAGAAAACAGAAATGCAGGTCGCCAGCATCAGGTCGGTTTGGCACTTCTGGGATCGGGCCGGCAACCAAGGACGGGCACGGACTACTGAATAAGTACTGATTGGGTCGGTTGGATTCAGAGACAGAAGCTTCTCATTCTTCTGACAAGCACAGCGCCGCCCAAGTGGGTGGTGGGGCTGGGGGTGGGGGTGGGGGTGGGGGTAGGGGTGAAGCCGGCAGGGCAGGGCAGGCCCCTGTCCTCTTGTCACCTACAGTAGCTTTCCTTGCATTGTTGCATTCCAACCATTGATGAATGGGATGGAATGAAATGAACTGGCTTCTCGTGGTGTTGCGTGGGGCATCTTGCATCTATATATATATATATATATATATCAAAAATATTCTCCTACAACCTATCAAAAAAATTTAGACAGACAGAACCGGACACAGCTAAGACAAACTATTTCTGTCTTGTATACAAAACTGAATCAAGTACTGGAATCTGTGATGGTTACAGTGGCACGTGAAGCTCACTGCGTTTTTCGTTTTCATCCTTGCGCCCCCTGTACAGATACAACCAGCTGTCTAGGTGGATTCATGTCACCCACACGGAAGCTTTTTTTTTTTTGCAAAAATATTGGTCACTGCTTCTAAACTACTTACTTAGTATTTTGATAATTCATATATATTAAACTAATTTAGTATTTGCAATTTAGTTTAAAGCTACTATATTTGTTTCCATCCCAAATAGCAATAATCAAACAGGGCAGCAGGTGAAAAAGTTGTGACAAAATCAAACGTGAGAAATTATATTTGGTTTGTGACCAAAATAAATCTTGGTTAGTGTCAAATCTGGAGTAGTTAAGAATGTTTAGACGATAGCCAAGCCAAATTTTGGGCTCTACACCTTCAGCCTGCCACCAGCCAGTGGACCACTACATGTGAAACACTGAAACCTTGGGCTCGTCCTCATGTGTGGGTGTCAGATAAACGGTTTCTTATAGACAGCCACCACCCAAGCTTGTGGCCCATGGTACTGAAATAGCCGAACACGATTAGGCAGTGTCTGCTCTTTGTCAAAATGATGTAGACCAATCCTCACCGTCCACGGCTACACGTGTCAAATATCCATGGGAGTGTGCACCTACCCTCTATGTGCAGAAAATCCACATTGATATATATATGCTGGGCAGTACACGGATTCGATTTTCCATGCTGGAACGAACGAATGAATGCAGCGTTTGGATGTTTGTGCTGCCTGAATGAATGTTGAGCGAGCAATCAGCCCAGCCCGCCAGGCGGCCGGCACGGCGCTTGGCATGAGTGCTGCTGTTCAGGCTCGCCGTTCGGTACCTACCGGCACCTTTTCATCACTGCAGCTGCAGCATGCACCCACCCACCCACTCCTACATGAAACAAACACTGACCAGGCGTCTAAGCCAAGGTCACTTTCCTCCCTCTTGTAGCAAGACGATCGATTTATCAGTCCAAGAAACTATCAATCCAACATTCTCGTTACTGACGATAGGCCCCGTTAACTTGCCCACAGCAAAAAGAAAAAAAAAACATGAGAACCGAAGAAACAGGGCACTGGTGCATGTACACCCGCGCACACTGTCAGTGTTTAAGGCGACAGCTAGCTACCAGGGCTGCTTCTACCGTTACAACATCTGATTTGGCAACGACCCGCTGTGTGTTTGGTCTGTTCGCTTAGGCTGTTGCCTAACGTCTGTAACGGCGTGCCCTGTCGCGAGCGTAATATCACTCTGTGTAAACGGTTGAGGAACTATGGAATTACAGAATACACAATTCCCCTAATAACTCCGAATCATACCCCCCTGCTGTTCCCATTCTGACTCCTGCTGATTCCCCATCTCAGCTCCGAATCCAGTTATCCGTCTTAATTCTTGCGGATTCGTGACACGCACATACGTATGTACGACTCACAAGTCAATCGGTTGGCCAGCTGGTCATTACTGCAGTCATTCTCTGAAGCCACAGGCCTCAAAATAAATTTCACCAAGAGCACCTTCGTGCCGATTCACCTGGATCAAGCTCTTGCTAGTGCATGCGCCGCCATTGTTGAGTGCCCTCAACAGACTTTCCCCCAAAATTACCTCGGACTCCCTCTGTCAGACTCCAAGCTGCCGGTGTCTGCTTTCGCCACCTACATCGACCAGATTGACAGATATCTGTCCTCATGGCAAGCCTCCTTGCCCAACACTATGGGTCGTGTGGTGCTGGTCAACTCAGTGCTGGACGCTCAGCTTGTTTACATCATGTCAGCATTGCAAGTGCCCCAACAGACCATTCTTCAAATCGACAAGCGCAGACGCTCTTTCCTTTGGGCTGGGTCCAAAGAGTTCTCCTCTGCCAAATGCCTTGTTGCTTGGCCGTCAGTCTGCACTACCAAGGATCTGGGGGGGGGCTCGGTGTCCGAGATTTCAGTATTCACAACATCTGCTTGCTCCTCAACATCATTCATCGTTTGCACTGTCCTGACTCGTCAGCATGGGCTTCTTGGGTTAAAACCTCGGCAAATATAGCCACACTGGAAGGTAACCTCCTGGGGCACCACTGGGAAACTCTCCAGTCGCTACTACCTCTGTACCAGGCCTTAACCTTAGTTACCCTGGGTGACGGCACCACAACGCTCTTCTGGAAAGATGTCTGGCTTGATGATGAACCCCTGGAGGATCGCTTTCCGATGCTGTACTCCCATTGCATTCGGCCAAATTACACGGTCCAGCAAGTCTTCAGTTCGAACCTTCCTCAACTGTTCAGGTTGTCAGCCCCCGCTCAGCAGGAGTTACAACAGCTCATGACTCTCACTCAACAGATTCAGCTTTCGGTACATCCTGACACAAGAGTCTCTGCCTTTAGTCGTTCAAAGCACAAGCTTGATACCTCATCCATTTACTCCTTGCTCAAAGCTCAAGGACAGCCACAAGACTCAACGTCAACTTTTGTGTGGAAAAACGCAGCCCCCCCTTCGGATCCAGCTGTTCTTCTGGTTACTCACCAAGACCGCGTCCAATGCCGACAAAACCTCTTCAGGAAAACGGTTGTGGACGACCCAGCTTGCCTGATGTGCCAAGCTCCTCAGGAATCGTCTGACCATATTATCTTCCAGTGCCCCTCAGCAGCACAATTCTGGAACGCCCTCGGCTTGAACTACACTGCAACTCTTCGATGCCGTGATTGGCCAACCATCCCACTGATCAATGGCATTCCAACTGAACAATACAATGCCTTCATCTTGCTTTGCTGTTGGCTCCTCTGGAAGAGAAGGAATGCCTTCGTCTTCAGGCAAGAACTGACCTCCCTTCGTCGCCTCTTACGGCTTTGCAAAGATGAAGCCACACTCTGGAAACTCCGGATGCCCAAAAAATGCAAAAAAGTTATTGAAGCTTGGCTGAGAAAATTCGACAGCGCGATCCATATGCTTCCGAATGATGTAACTTAGCCTCTGGTTTTCGTTCTCCCTCTGCCCTCAACCCCAGCTGTTGCTATTACGGCTAACACTGTAATTATGTAACTTTGAGGAAAGTCTAATATACCAGGTGGGAATTTCCCCGCCTTAGAAAATTTCAAAAAAAAAAAAAAAAAATCGGTTGGCCAGCCAGCGAGAAAGCTGCGCATATGTACACTAGAGTACTCTCAACGAAACCGAAAGAAAAAACGTAAACGCAAACGAGGCGCGGCCGGGGCGTTTTGGAAGGGGACTCACGATCGGGGGATCCGCCGCGTGCGTGCCGCTCTAGATGTCGGCGTACACGGCGGCACAGATCCGACGAACGCGCCATCACCAGCTTAGCTTGTTTGATGGACAAAAAAACACAGGCCTCAGTCTCATGCACCATCTATTTTCCTGTGTACCACTACCACTATAGTATATATATATATATATATATGCTTTCTCTCTATCTACTTTTCTTTACCTCTGTACAGTATATGTGATTTATTTATTTCCTCTGTAGAGTAGTATATAACATGTAGTACAGTATATGATTTACCGCTCTATGTGTCACTCTGGTTTACAATTTGTCTTGCTTAAACTGTTCTGTATTCTTTCATTAAAAATGGCACTTTGTTTTCCGCTCTTGCACTTCCCGTCACCAGCCGCGACATTCATACTCCTGAATCCTGACCTACTGTGTAACTCTGATTTGTGCATTCATACCATCTTGTAAATACTGCTGTCGTACATCAAAATCTGCAATCCCACAATTCCCACCATCTTGTGATCCACGCAGCGCGCACCACCTGCTAGAGTGCTAGTGCTGCTACTCCTGCTATCATTGCCCATTCTTCGTTTGTTCCCTACACACCTAACGCCAAAAGAAAAAAAAAAAGGTTAGCAAAATCTCGACATACATAGCGAAAAGAAAAAAAAAACGAACATGCTTGGTATCGTGTCTTCCGATGAACCTATTCTCTTTCTCTCCGATACATGTGCAAGATCGAGTGAAATCAAACATTCCTCCTCTCAATCTATCCACGGGCGATGGCTTTACCGACACAAATTCAAAACTTACTGAGATACATGCATGAACTATAATAACGACATGCCACCTGATTAATTTAGATGCAGATATAAGCGGAGGCTGTTATACATTGAGTGGCAGGACCGTAGCAACCCTCCAACATTTTTTTTCTACCACGAACCACTGTCGTCCAGCTTCCATTGCCCCGCTACGGACGCAGTAGGGTCTTGGCGAAGTTCCACAGGTCTCCTGTCCTGCCGCAGCCATGGCCATGGTTGCCCCTACCTTAACCATGCCTAACCATCTCCCACTCTAGTCGTGTCACCACTGCCTAAGCCTCACTGTCGTCCTCCTATTCCCATCGTTAGACTGTCCTGCCTTTCACGAGCCCCTTCTAAAGCCACCGGAGATGAAGACGAAGGGAGGGAAAGGATAATGGGCCAGCTCATAGACTATTGGGCTCGCACGAAGATTTTGCGGCCCTTGTGTTAGATGTGGGTGGCATCGTCCGCGTTTGGACCGGAAGATCTCTTGTATATAAAGTGGTTATGTTAGGGGAGCCACAAGGCACGTACTTCCTCTGTATCTAAAAGAATTAACTCTTAGAATCCATGTCAATACTTTTTGTTTAACTTTAACTAACTTTATAGAAAAAATATAATAATATCTATGATTTAAAATAAACATTATGTAAAAATATGTTATATAACAAATCTAATAATATTAGTTTCGTATCATAACTTTCAATGTTTTTTTTAGAGAAATGATCAAAATTTAAAATATTTAAGTTAGGACAACTCTAAAAACCTACCGGCCTGCACCTTTAATTTTACCACGAGACAAAGATAGAATTTGCATGCATGTTATTAACTATACTCATCATCGCTAGCACATTAACAATCCAAGGCAGGACTAGTCAACAAAACGGCCCCACAGGCAGAAGCACAAGTAACACTGAGGCGGTCGCCATCCCCTACCCCGCCACGCCAAATATAATCAACCCACCCTCACTAAAATCGCAATCAAAGCGGCCGTTTTATTCCGCTCCGTCCCCCGCTCCTCTGCTCTCTCCTTCCCCGCCGCGTCTCCACTCTCCACGCACTCTGCACCGCCACCGACCACCGTCACCTTGAGCTGATCGAATCCTCCTCCCTTATTCACGCACGCACGCCATCTCACCACCGGCGGATCACCTGCGGCCTGCAGCTCTGCCACCTCTCCCTGCCCAGGCCGGCTCCTCATCGCCGTGGCCATGGCGGCGCACGGCAGCAGGCTCTTCCTCCTCCTCCTCGAGGCCCTGCTCTTCTCGGCGCTGCTGCTCCTCCCGGCACGCCCTTCCGCCGCAGACACGTACCCGGCCGACTGCCCGTACCCGTGCCTGCCTCCACCCACGGCGCCGGCCGTCACAACCAACTGCCCGCCACCGCCACCAGCGCCGTCCTCCACGTACTCGTACCCGCCGCCTCCGCCATCGTCCTCTTGGACCTACCCGCCGCCGTCCTCCTCCTGGAGCTACTACCCGCCGCCGCCGGGGGGCTACATTCCCTACTTCCAGCCTCCGGCGGGAGGTGGCGGTGGGGGTGGGTACGGCTACCCGGCGCCGCCGCCGCCCAACCCCATCCTGCCTTGGTACCCCTGGTACTACAAGACGCCGCCGTCGTCGTCGGCGAGGGGGGTCGTCAGTTCTAGTGTTCTTGGCTTGTTGGCCGCCATGCTTGCTGCTGCTGGCCTGCTGATCATGGCTTAGCCGCAGCAGCATGCATTTGTTCGTTTTGCTTCTTCGATCGAGATCGATCTTCTCTCCGATCCTCCTCGCAGCAGGTTCTTTTCCTCTTTTTTTTTGTTTTCTTTTGTTATTATTCCGCAGGATTATATTCAGAGATATATATCAGCTACTACATATTATTACTATAGCTAGTTTCTTGATTACCACTCTAACAACTTTTGAGTAGTGGAGCAACTATCGCTAGCTCTTGATGAGACCTAGATATGTGCGTGACCATGGCTAAGCTAGCTAGTGACTAGAAGAATATTTGCCTTTTTCTCGGTGCCGGCCCCCTCCTTTCCGTTTTACAGTATATATATTTGGGGTACTGCTAGTTCTTCCTGTCAACTTTACACTGCGCATAAGCGCATTGCAATTTGCCTGGCGTCAATTAATTAATTAGTTTGCTTGCTTAAAATAATTGTTGGATATTCTGTCAAAATACGCTGTACTTATACACTATAATAACAATAATATGTTATTGATGGTAGTACTACTTATCAGCAAAATAATACTGACGCTGCAATATATATAGGTGTATCGATCTTCAATAATACAATCCTGCACGTACGCTGGAACGTACTGTACCACGCTGCCATGAATTTAGAGACCCGATCGATCATATCGATACTATAATGTGCCGCTTTGCACGGTGTAACATGGTTACAATCTTGATAAATTTGTGTGCTGTGCGTAGTAGCAACCGCTTTCTTCGTCAGTAAGCAAAACTATTGATGAGCAGTTGAGCAGCAAGCTTCATTTAGCCTAGACACACACATATATATATAGGGAGCTCAAAAGAAGGAAAAGATTGAGAACCTAATAACAAATATAGATGGGCGAGGAACGTATAACAGCAGGCTAGGCTCTCGAATAATCGCTGTCGCCATGGATTTTTATGGAGAAGGTTCTCCGATCGAGCACGGAGCAGTACGTGTTGGTGAATGGTGACGATAGCAGCTGAGAGTTAATGGGGGCGACGTACGGGAAGTGGAGACTAGATCGAGAAAGTAGGGATATATGGAAAGCTTGGTGACGAAGGCGGAGGAGCGTAGTTGGTTTCCATTTCCATTTTGGGGGCTGTGATCTGCTCGATCTGTCCGCGCGCGTCGCCATCGAAAGCTGGCCCGGTCAGCTCTAGCGTTGGCACATGGAGGCATGCATGCATCGATCTACTACGTTGCGGACAGGGGGGATTGCGTTCGTTGTTGGCTTTGCTAATATGCACATGATGAACCCCACCCACACGTCGTTGTGCCTCCGATCATTGACGCGCTCTATAGTTAGCCAGTTGGTGTGTGTGTACACACACACATGGGCACACTGCACGAGCGGTGTGGTCATTGTAGTGTTCTAGATGGATACTGCTACATACGTGCTTCGTCAAAACTCTCGTTTGGCCGGCTGCTGTACGTCTAGCAAATTAAACTCTGCTAGACTGACTCCTTGCATGCATGCATGCAAGAATGAAGAATCATGGTGCGTGTCACAAGTAAAGCATCATCGTCCATGCATATATGTTAGAGCACTTAGCAGTAGCCCCGGCCTGCTGGTGCTTTTCTGATATATATATATATGCTCGTGTCCGCGTTGGACGGACGGCATCAGTTCCGACCTGATGCTCTGCTCGATCGCCGGCCCGGGACGACCGATCGATAAAAGCCGCGAAGCTTCCCGCCGAACCGCAGCAGCCTACTGCACTCCGCACCACCAGTGGACGGTGATGAGGAGAAAGGAAAGGGGGCAACGGACGGAGGAAAAGCCGGAGAGAAACAACACAAAGGAATAAAGCCTACTGTATTTTTCATCACACACACACACACACGACTCGATCGCCTCTTGTCATGTGTTAGGTGGTCCACACCGCGTGCGCAATAGCATGGGCGTGGCGCCAAAGGGGCTCCCCACGTCCCCCGGGATTTGCAACGCCGCAAGAGTTGTGCCAATGCCAACACCTGATTAGCATACGGAGTATTATAGCGCTTGATGTACTTTGCGTGGATGATGTTGCGAATAGCCATGATTATTGCGCACCAAGTTTAGCGCGCCAGCAAGTAATAGGCCTTCCGGAGTCTCTCGTTTCCAAGAGGAGTACGGTAGAGATCGTGACATCATGTCATGTGCGATTGTGCACGCCGCCCAGTGCCGACTGACACGGAGAATGATCGGGTGCATGGGTGGAATGGACCGAACGGAAGCACCGACACAAGTGTCGATGCGTTCTCGCCAGATCCAAGGAGGCCTGCAATCTTAAGTAGTAGACCGAGCGCGAGCGCCGACCGGAATCCGGCAGCTGCACCGCGCATTCCCGGCTCGGCAAACAAGAAGAGGAGTTCGGTGGCCCCACTCCGGAATGAGATCCACTGACTTCAGCCTGAGTGATGGCAGGGTGCAGTGGGAGACGGATCGCCGTCCAACAGGAATCGTACGTCCACGACTATTAAATTAGGACGGAGAGAGTATATATTAATTTCCTATTTAAACATAAAATTGCTGCAATTTTAATAAAAAATATATACAATAATAAGGTTGTACTTGCTTCATATTAGTTTTCGATTTTTGTATCTGTTATTGTTGTGATTTAAATACAGAATTCGTGTGCTAGTGTTTCGTGGAACATTCCGTTCAGACTATCCGGTTTTTTATGTAAGAGTGGTGCATGAAGTATATGAAGTATATGTGGCCGGCCAGGGAAGCACATTAGAGTATTTTAGCGTCGACGTACGATTCCTGTTGGACGGCGATCCGTCTCCGACTGCACCCTGCCATCACTCAGGCTAAAGTCAGTGCGCAGCGAGCTCAGCCTGTTCGCTTGGCTTTTCAGACTGCTTAAATCCAGCTAGAACCGTGTTTTTCTCTCACAAGAAATCAGGCAGCAGTGCATAATCCTACCAGAACAGTGCATAATCCTGTCAAGTGAACAGACCGGCCTTCCTAAGTACGTCAGTCATGTCAGCAAATGTTTATGGCAGGGCAGCAGTAATGTATTTGCATACTGCGCGCCTTTGAGGGCAGCAGTAGTGTACTCCGTATTTGCATACTGCGCGCCTTTGACTACGATGCAAGACACCATTTTTCTTGAGCTGGTTAATTTCACGAGGCCCAGCCTCGTGTTCGTGCGCCAGTGTTGATTGCGCGTGTGGTTCAAACCCATCGGTACCTGGAGACGAGTCAAAGGTAGAGGTTGCTACGGAAGCAAGCCAACTTGCACCAGATTTGTTTGGTCATGCACTTGCTCCATGACCAAAGTTAACGAGTAAGTACACAACGGGCTCTCTCTACAACCAAATCGCTACTGATGGATGGAACCAGACGGAAATATGAACAGAACAATAGCAAAGGCAACAACAACAAAGGCAAAGCACGCAACATCTTATCTCAGAAAAAAAAAAGTTACTTTTTTCGCACGCTCGGGGCTGGTTTCGGAATTGGAAGGGTGTGGTGTGGACGTGTGGCATGGCATCCCTTTCAAATTTGGAGGACATGACTTTTCACTTTTTCTAAGCTCAGCAAACCACAGTTACCAGGAATGCAAACATGCAGGGTTGGTGCCACGCTGCCACGGGCATCAGAATAGGAAATTTCCCAAAGCGGCATAGCATAGCAGCCAATGCTGAAGAGTAAAGAGTAAAGACCTCCTCAAAGGCTACTATGCGTTGTCTTCTCTGTCAAGCGAATCAACACTAGGTTGTCCCAAGGAATATGCCTTTACACTCCAAAATGAGAATTCTTCGTACACATCCATGTGCGTTCCAAATAAAAATGTAAAGAATGCAATACTTTCAAGCATCTACCATAAACTTTTTTGTTTCTAAGACCCTGAGCAGGTAATATGAAAGTTGGCACCCAAAAAAACAAAAAAAAAAACTGATAGATGGATGACAAATAGGATCCTCTTGATCTGTCAAAACCTTCCTGGAATGCAATTTACAGCAGACAAAAAGAGATAAATCAGACGCCCAACTTGACTATAAGTTCAACGAAGTGGAACCAATTTTCCAAGACTATGCTCCCTAGTCCCTAGACATACTCATACCCCATGCATTTCACACCACGGTTACACCCGAAGAGGGACAAGCAGGTGGTCAAACACCTCCAAACCATTGAATTCAGTAGATCACATGACAATAGTTAAGAAGATATTAACCAAGGAAACAGTGTAAGCCAAGCCAATGAAAAGGTAAGCAGCTTTCTCAAACACCACACGGCTAGATTTGTGATGACGATAATGAAGGGGCCATTGGCGACAAATGATATACTAATATGTTAATGTTACTAATTGCATTGGCTGAGAATATATGATAAGCAAAAGGATCATGTACAACAGAAATCTATTATGGTAGGCTAACATTCAGATTTCAGAATATGCTCTGTTTGTGGCTTTATAAGTTTAGCACTTTAGCTGGCTAGAAAATTTAACACTCATCTGAATGGTTGTCAAATTTTTTTTGAACCCATGTCTCCTTAGCATGTTGTTCATATCCCAATCACTCGCCAATCCTTGGTAAAACTATTTAATCCTTATAAGGATATATCTTCAATATGTAAATATGGACCAAACAGCAAGCATTCTTTAGAACACAAAAACAAGATAAAGTTACTCAAGAAGATATTAACTGAACAACTAATCATGAAGTTAAACAGGGTGAAGTACAGACACAAAGCTATCAATACCTGATAAAGAGCAACTTACAAATACTTTTGCCAACACATTTAATGTACAATGAACTGTGTCCTGTAAGTTTCAGATAACCTAGTTTAATGGAAATGAATATTTATTTATGTCAACTTTTCTATTTAACAGCCCTGGTTGGCAGGTCTCGAGTAATGATTATATGTAGTGATATGGTTCACAAAATAGACGTAGAACCAATTATTTCACTCATGCAATCCACAAAGTTCAGAAGCAATTAAGTCAAAGGATTATTCAATTTGATGAACAAGAAGTAAGCATCTAATGACAGTCTTAATCACCTAAGTTGCATTCATCAAAGGGAGCAATTGCAGAGACCATTATAAAGCAAGAAGCAAATACTTATGTCAAAGGACTTTAGAAGAAAAGGCATGGTGAGATAATAGCTGAATGCAGGATATTTTGCTTGGGACTGGAATCATTTCACAACTAAGACCACTCATTATTTCCTACAAAATCCAAGAGGCTAGCTGATACCAGACATGTTTGGATCTGGTCATCTGGATGATTGGAACACAGATGTTAGAATTTCACAACAATTAAGTATGCAATGTCACCAACTATATGAATAGGATCACTACAATGAAATCCAAAAACGTCAGTTTCCAACAAAAACATGTACTATTATACTTCAATATTCAATACCGCAACACATCTCTCATCACTGCAATGCAACCAAACAGTCAAAATTTCCGTACATCAGCTTCAGAACTACAAAAGGTAAATAGATTCAAGAGAACAAGATTAATCTCTCACTTATCCAGCTGCAACCTATGCAGCAAGTCCAGAATTGGCCCAGATGACTCTGCTTCAGCAGCGAGCTCCCTCACCATCAACTCCGCAGCACTCAAGTCCTCCCTCACATCAGCATTCAACACAAGGTGGGAGAAATGATTATCCAGCAGCACTCCCAGCGCCCTAGCCACTGCTCCAAACGATGGCACGCTGTCACACTGCTCCAATCCGAGGTTTTCCACAGCCTCCAGGCACCTGTGCACTTCTGAGAACCTCCGGTACTTCCCAATCCACTTGTTGAGATATCTCATCAGCCTGACTACCTCTCCGCCATCGAGTTCAGCCACAGCCGCTCCAAGCACCACGGAATCCACATTCCCTGATGCAAATAGGTAATGCAGGCACACCTCTGGAGAGGTGAACCCGTCGTGGCCCATCATGAGCAGCAGCGCCGCCTGCCTTGCCGCAGCGTCGACTTTCTTCTTCTTCCCGGCGCTCTTCTCCCGACATCTGTTGACCGCGAGCACCGCGGCGTCCTTCCATCGGCCCTTGACGTCCATCATGGCGTCGTAGGCCTTCTCGGAGGCCGGCGAGAGGAAGCAGCGGAGCGCAGCGAGGATCTCGGAGGAGCGAATGTCGGCGGCCTGGCGGAGCAAGGCGCAGACAAGGTCGACGCGGTCGTTGTCGCAGAGCGAGGAGAGGAGTTCCGGTGGCGGGTGAGGGAGGAGGCGGGATTCCGCGAGAGCAAGGAGGATGTCGTGCCCGGCGAGGGTTGCCGCCTTGGAGGCCACAAGGGAGGCGATAGCGGCGGGGAAGTAAGGGGCGACGGCGCTGATGGCGGCGGGGAGGCCCGGCGGCGGGGTTGGGAGTGCGAGGGACTGGGACAGAGTGGTGATAAAGTTGGTGAGAAGGACGCGGAGGCGCGGGAGGGAGGAGCAGGAGTCGAGAGAGGTTGCGAGGTAGGAGGCGGCTGTGGCGAGGGCGGGGTCGGCGGGGGAGAGCGACCAGGCGGAGGAAGGGATTGGGGTGGGGAGCGCGGAGGATGTCGGCGGCGGCGGCGTGGCACCCGGGGTCAGCACGATAGGGTGCGCCTTCTCGCTGGAGCCGGGGAGGACGCCGGCGGCGGGGTTGGTGATGGATGCGAGGAGAGTCATCTAGCCGGCGCCGGCGAAAGGGGGACCGGTCGTGGAGGGGTTAGGGTTTTGGGGGAAGAAGAGGAGAGGAGGAATGGGTTGGGTTTCGTGGGGACCGGGGGGTTATCGATTTGGTGAGGAAGGCGACGGGTGGGCCTCGGCTGATTGACGTGAGGGGCCGTGTGGCTTATATGGGCCTCCATCTTTGCGGTTACCGTGTTGTGCTGTTGTGCGCTTCTTCTCACTTTCGCAGCACTAGCGACTTATGGGCCTCTACCCACAATCCAATCTACCCACAGAAACCTACTCGGTTTTCTAATTTGGAAGCCAAACGTAAGGCACAAAGGGATGGAAAACCCTGCTTCGCCTTGTTTGATGTATCTCTCTCGTTGAAATGCATTTAAATTCTCCACTTCAATTCACTAAAACCTATATGGTTTGAGGGAGATATATACGCATCTAAACAAGACTTTAGCTGATGCATTACCTTAATCCACGTATATTTAAGTATATTAAAATAAATTTTAGTTTCATTTTACTTTAATTCATTTCAATATATGTGGATTAAGATTGATACATGTGCATCTAAATCAAGCCTTAAAAAACTAAATGGATTATTTAAATGATACTCTTATGGATTGCTCACTGTGAAAAAGTCAGGGATCTCAAGGAGATTTGAGTTTCCAAACTAAAAGGTTTGCTTCCCCTAATAAAAAAAAAAGGTACTAGCTGTTTACTCCCTCCGTCCCTTATTAAGTGTTGTTTTAGGTTTTCACGTCACAACTTTGACTAGATTTATATAAAATACGTGTAACATCTGTGTCTTCAAATAAATTTATTAAAAAACTAGATCAAAAGATCTATCTAATGATATCAATTATGTATCATAAATATTAATATTTTTTATATAAAATTAATCTAGGTTATTTCTCGAGAAGTGATAAAGACAGTTATTTAGGGATGGAGGGAGTAGACTAGAAGAGGATGTGACGGCTTTATTACTATTCAAGCTTTATAAAGTTTATAATCAAATTTACTTAGTAGAGAAGAGTATCAATATTTATTACTATTCAAGCTTTATAAACTTTATAATCAAATTTACTTAGTAGAGAAGAGTATCAATATTGAAAACTCTTGCATACGCCGATTTTTTTTTTTTTTAAAAAAAGAAGAACAAGATGCACAACGTTGATGGCTTGCATAGAAGTGACGTTGGGTAAAACACAACGGACAGTATAACTATAAGTTGACAATTGTGTCGCGCCGTTTTGTTGATTAGTTTGACTCATTGACTTTACAGCAAGGAAGGGGGCCACCTGTCACTAGTCAATCACCACATGACCACACCACGATGGCGGCGGCGGGCGGCTAGCCGGCTAGCAGTGCGGCGACGCACGTAAGTGCTCAAACGGCGCGCGGCGTGGAGGCTTTGGGCGCCACGGCTCTCGGCTTGCTGGTGCCGCAGAGGAAGGCGAGGATGGCGTCGGAGCCCCTGACGAGGCGGTTGCAGAGCGCGCCGATGAGCATCCCGGCGACGGGCGCGACGAGGTAGATCCAGACGGAGGTGTACCTGCCGAGCACGATGGCCGGGCCCAGCGTCCTGATCGGGTTCATCGACCCTCCGGACACCGGCCTGGATGGATCATATCGGATGCACAACTCGCACGTTCAGGTTCAGCAATGCAACACAGTGGCACTTGCACTCTGAAGAAACTGAGAGCTTTTTCCTACTGTATTTACCCGATGATGAGACCCAGGGTGCCGACGGCGGCTCCGATGGCCAGCCCTCCTGCTGTCTGATTCTGCATTTGTCATCAGGCAAACACTGACATCTTTGTCATTCAGTCGGTTCATCATCATTTCTGTGCACAGATTAGTTTTAAGTGAAACAAGGGATAGTAAGGACAGACGGAGCCTCTGGCAGCGATGGCGATGACGATCATGAGCACAGCGGAGGCGACAAGCTCAAGCAGGAACGGCAGCCTGGTGTGTCCGCCGGCCACCATCATCGGTACCGTCCCGTAGAAGTGCTCCTCCCGCGGCTCCATGACGCCATTCGCCGACACGCAGGCGAGCAGCGAGCCGGCCAGCTGCGCCGCCACGTAGAACGGCAGCTTGGCCCAGGAGAGGTAGCCGAAGACGGCGAAGGTGAGTGTGACAGCGGGGTTGAAGTGCGACGGGCCGAGCCAGCAGAGCACGAAGGCGACGGTGAGCGCCACGACGAGGCACACCATGGGGAACGTCAGCGTGCCGTGCATCTCCTGCATCAGCGCCGCCACCGCCGACCAGAACACCAGCAGGAACGACGCCACGCACTCCACCATCAACTATACATACGTACACGTACCAAGACCCATGCAATGCATTCGCCATTAAAAACGAGAGAGCTCTAGTACTATGAATCTATATATCTACGGAACGAAACAACTGTACCTCCCGTACGAAATGGCCGATGGCTAGGCCTCTGCTCACACCATCTGCAGCGGCGCCCGGCTCATCATCCTGGTCGTCGTCATGGTCATGGCAAGACCGCCGCTCTAAGTCGTCCTGCCCGTTCGCCGCAACGCACTCGCTGCCGGCGGCGAAGTAGTTTTTCTCCGCACTAGTATCCATCATCGATCGCCAGGCTTCCTTGGTGAGCAACGAGCAAGCACACAGAAGAGGAGCTAGCAGAGTGGCAGCAGGAGCCACTGCACCGCGCTTCTTTTCTAGCACGAACGTACTGTACGCAGGAGGGGGCTTCACACTCTTGGCGTGCACAAACTGAAGCCGACTCGTGCGGCGCCTGGCTGGAATCGTACGTTGTGGTTGAGGTTGAGGATCGGTACAGTACACTGGAACTGAACGTATCGCCTGTGCCGCCCGCCACTCGCTTTGCGTGCTCGCCGAGTTCGTGTCCGGTCAAACCAGAAGCCGTTCCATTCCATCGGGTTCAGGTGTTCAACTGTGCATGCATGGATGAGTCTGTCTCTGTCTGTTGATGTTGGTACGCACTACGGCAGCAGTGCGATCTGATGGCGATGCAGTAATGCCAGTGCCGGCACCTGCTTCTCCCTTGTCGCTGCCGTTTTGGGGTGTTTGATTACAGGACTTATTTTAAGTCCCTCTTACGTCGGATGTCTAGACACTAATTAGAAGTATTAAATATAGACTATTTATAAAACTAATTTGTCAGACGAAGACTATTTTACGAAATAAATCTATTGATATAAAATAGTCTATGATTTAACAATATAGTGCTACAGTAAACATATGTTAACGATGGATTAATTATACTTAATAGATTCATCTCGTGAAATACTACTTGGCGATGTAATTAGTTTTATAATATAAATTATATTTAATTCATTTAATTAGTATCAAACATCGAATGTGACAAGGGACTAAAAAAAAATCCCACAACCAAACATCCCTTACTACTACTGTACACCGCAGTAAGCAGAAAGCATTTCCGTCCGTCACGTCCGAAAGAGCTTTGGTTGAGAGAGGTGCAGCTGACGCAGCAGCCTTCCTTGTGAAGCCGTCTGCGTGTCTGATTGCTGTCGGGCACTGCGAGCTGCTGAAACTGAAACAATATTCAGCGATCGATGCGGAGGACGCAAGCGGAACGAACGACCCAACGAGGCGTGCAGAAGCTCCCACGCCCCCGACGTCCCTCCGACGTCCGATCAGCCGCAGCCAGTGGACAATACACTACACTACACTACACCACATGATCAGGCCATGATGAAAAGAAAAGGGAGGCATCGATCCATCCATCTCCCTTTGGCACGGAAAGAAAAGAAAAGATGCGGTGGATGGTTGGTTCTGGCGGTAGATGCATCTCTTCTCTGGCGCGTGTGGTCGGATTAGCCATGATCACCAGCTTCAAGAATGAAACAATCAGTGGCCATGATCACAGCCTCACCAAAAAACACACACAAAAAAGGCCTCGCCAATGAGACGAGAGCTTTCCACTCACAGCGAAAACGATGTCTTTAGTATTAGCGTGCTTTTTGGAAGCTGGAAACTGCATTATTTGAATGAAACAGTTATTAACAGTGTAAAAGACGAAACTGAAAGAGATTTAATTGCCTAGCTATACTACAACATGAAGTTTCAGAACTTTGTTCAGCCAGGGAGCTGAAAGAACCTGGTCGTCAATTCCAAAATGATTCGCGCATGGACCACGAAACACGGCTCCCCGACTTTCAGAATTGTTTACACAGCAAGCAAAGCACAGCCACAACTGTGAGAGAGAGAGAGTCTGAGAAAAACGGTGAGCCACCAAACCAAGACAAACAACGTGTCCAGTCAGGACTCAGGAATGAGATCGAGGGATCACAGTCAGGAACAGATCGGACCCGCTAGCTATTGCTATTGATTTGCTTGTCACACAAAAAGGAAATGCAATCAGTAAACAGAAGAATAGAGGGAAAAAAAAAGGTGTAGTCTGAAACCAACAGAGATACTTTTTTCAGACATGAGGAATGGGATCCTTTGCTTTATATACAATCCATTCCCCACAGGAAATGTCTTTTTCTTTTCTCTCTTCTCTCTTTTTTGCATCTTTTCTTTTTCATACATGCACAAAACCTTGGGAAGGGAAACTTACAACGAGAAGAAAAATCAGATCTTTTTCTTCATAATAACGAGACACAAGATTGGCAAGTGGATGGGAAAAAAAGGAGTTCTACGTCAAGAGCTTAAGTATACGAGGGCTTAGACCGGTCACTCGGTCCTTGTCAAGGCCTGGACCGGCATCGCCAGGAATCTCATTATTTTGAGCTATCTTCTATTTCCATTGCAAAACAAGGGGGGATCCGTCGTCACCTGAGGCAGGTTTCAAGCGAAGGAAGCCCGACGCTGCAGATGCCTCAGGCTCTGCTCCATGCTGACCTTCACCATCTCAGCGAGCATCTTCTTCGCTTTGCCGCCACGGTCTTCGCCGTCTATTTGGGAAGCAATGTTGGTCACGAGGTTCTCGAGTGTGTCTGCCTGCAGCTTTGATCTTGAGTATGGTGAGTTCCGCAACAAGTCAAGAAGAACATGAGCCTTCATTCGAGACTTGGGTGTGCCATGGACTGTAAGCTCAAGAAGACCAGGAATCGCCCCTTCATTCAGAATGAGGTCTCTGTACTTGCTGCGATCACTCTCGCACATTGTCAGGAGCGCTCCCACAGCATGTTCTCTGCCCTGAAGGGAGCCTTCCTCAAGTACCTCCACGATGGCGAGCACTCCGCCTTCCTCAGATGTCAAGGCCACCCGACATTGATCAAAAGCAAGCAATGACTCGAGAAGAGCACAGCACTTGTCGGCTGTTTTGGAGGACCTCTTGCCACCCTTAAGTAGCTCTATTAAAGGAGGAATAGGCTGAACAGAAAGGATGGCTTGAAGATTGTCAGTGATTGTGGAGAGGTTGTAGAGAGCCATCACAGCATCATTCTTGGCTTGAGGATTCCCTTCTTTGAGGACTTTCACGAGTAGAGGAATTGCTCCTGAAGCACTTATGATAGGCTTATTGGTGGATGAGGCTGAAAGTGTAAGGAGAGCAGCAGTCGCATACTCCTGCAGATTTAGATCACTTGATTGCAAATAACCAAGCAGGGGCTCAAGTGCACCGGCATCCACTATCTTGGTTTTATTTCTGCATAGATGGAAGAAACATAAGTTAGGAACCATTTGCATCATAATAAATAGTCCACAACAAGCCAAATATTCATGAAAAAGTTGCACCACTCGTCACATTTCAGATAGGTCAGCACAGCTATTGGATATTGTATATAAATTTAAGGCTTTCCAGTCACAACTCCACAACGACATAGTTCCCTAATGGCATCCAATCCAAGTATGAACTTAGACCAAGATGCACACAATGCCACGGTGGCAGTACATTTTGCCAAATTAGATGTTACTTCTTTATGTCCCAGTTTCAAGATCTGAAACAAGTACCATAAATGTGAGATATGGGCAACTAAATTATATAATTTTCTCAATTTCCTATACACGTCAAGAGGAGAGGAACTTGAGGCCCTAAATGTTGCTCCCATACCTTATCATATCTGCGCTAGGCCAGAAAGCAGTATATCAAGCTAAAAACAATGTTCCATACTTCCATTTAGGGGCTATTCGGACAAGTATTTGGCACTCCCAAGTCCCAACTATTGGAACAGTTTGGTTCCACTACAAGAACTGAATAGAAGCCAGCAGTCTTGACAAAAGGATTGCCTGAACACAACAGGTGCTCGATTTACCACTTCCCTGTCCGTGTTTTGGTTCTAGTAGAGCAAAGGGAAAGGGGGCAGATAAAGGCGAAAATTCTGGTACATATCACCATACCTGTCTAACTCCACCTTTAGGTACAGTACAGGCCACAAGTTGGTACGAGTCCTGAAGGAACGTGAGGTCAACATGGTTGGATATGTACCGAGACAATTAGGTCACGGCATGGGCACAGATTTTCCAAAGGAAGTACCGGATAACTGTATCTTGGCCGCACTTGGCGGTTGAAAAGAGGGCAGAAATATTAGGCAGGCCAAGAAACTCTACAGAATAAAATGCTTGTTTCAATTCCCTGGTGTTAGATTTTTCTCAGAAGCAGCCAACCAGGGAAAGGGTGGTTGGCAGCCTTCGGTCAGCTTCAACTTCAAAATGAGATCAACTGCCTCTTGTGACATCTAAACCGGCCGTTTTCTTCGTGTTGCCATTTTCCAAGAAATTTATACCACAGACCAGGAAACCCTATTATCTAAAAAAAACAGACCAGGAAACCCTGGAACCCAGATTGGTTGATGGGTCATGGGAATAAAATCTCTGTGCTACCAGCAAATACTCTGCGATCGCTGAGCGTCTAAAAAAGCAACAAGGTACCTTACTGCTACTCGTAGGTGACGATGACACGGGTTCGAAATTGGATGCGTTGTTATCCTGGCAGGTCTTTGAGAATATGATTGCGAATTATATCCTTAATCACTAAGTTGCTAACAAAAATGAAGGGTGTATCTTCAATTTTGCAACTTTGGATCATGGCAAAACTAAACAGACAGGCATTAATAGCTCAGAACTACTACCCGACGATTATAGGATTGAACATCAAACTGCACAACTCTGCAATCTTGTAGATTTGTCGACCGATTTTTTTAATTGGTATAAACAATTAAAAGAATCAGGTTAATAAGCCGCCACGACTAAAAAAATGGAAGAGGGACATAGAAAAATCAGTTCCTTAGGTGCGGATTTTATGAATAGGTCGATGCTGCGAAGAGACGACAGAGACTGCAACTTTTATCGTGATTCGGCGGGCGTACGCCAGAAAAAAACGAAGCAATCGACGAGGTGTTTGCCGAATTTAGTGTAAAACGTATCATAGTTTCGAAGAGTTCAATAAAGCGATTCACCACCGAAAGCGGCAAGGCCTTATCGAATTTATCGGAGGAGGCCGTGTAGATTTTCTACCTTTTCTAAGTACTATAGTTAAAAAAAAATCAGAAGCACACAAAAGAGAAGGAAAGACGAGGAAAGGATTTTTTTTTTGCTTAGCGAGCGCCCCCCCCCCCCCCCCCCCCTAAGGCTAGTAGGCAGTACGCACCTCTCGTCCCTGACGGCGAGGTTGAGCAGAGCGAGGAGCGCGGCCTCCCCAGCCTCGGGCTTGGCGGAGCGGAGCATGGCGACGAGCGGGTCGACGGCGGGGGCGAGCTTGCGGCGGTGCCTGGCGGAGGCCCTGGTGAGGCGGCGCACCTCGCGGGCGGCGTCCACCTCCCCGGCGCGCACCCGGTCGACGAGCGCCCGCAGCGCCGCCGCCTCGGACGGGCGCTCCGCCGCCGAACCCGCCGCCGGCGAGACGGGGGACGCGTCCCCGGACGAGCAGGCCTCGGGCGACTCCATCTCCGTCGGTCGCGGTCGGGGGTGTGTGTGAGGAAGGGGTCCGTCCAGTCCGTCGGGTCCTTGCCTGCCGCGCCTCTCTCCGTGGTGTGTGTGTGTGTGCGAGCGCGAGCGAGGGAGAGAGACGGGGAGCGAGGTGGGGGCAACAGCGCTGCTTCTTATTGCCGCCAGGACAGGACAGGGCGACGGAGACGGGAGGTAACGGACGGACACGGCGACGGCCGTTAGCTCCGTTTTTCTCTAACCCTTGTTCCGTTCCGTTCCGTTGCGTACCGTTGGGTGAGTGTCTTTTTTTTTCTTCTCTCTCGCCCGTTTGGCTAGTTACTGTGTACTAGTACTGCTCGTGCATGAATGCGTTGCTGGGCGGTCGGGTGGCAGTCCGGGGACACGGTAACTGTTGCACCCACGTGGCACCCCCAGCTGGCATCGCAGTTCAATTCGATCGGATCAGCCAGCCTTCCATACGGGATACGGCACGGACCACGCCTGTTCATTTGAAAACGGGATTTGAATTTTTACCGAATCAAAACGGCACGGAAAGCAAATCTGCCATTTTTTACCAAATCACCGGTTGCTAGACGAGTTGGTGGAGTCCATGAGGAAGGTCCGAGCTAGAGATCGAATTTTTACTAATCGGTATGAAAAAAAACTTCTCATGTGCCGCGTTTTTAAAAGCACAGGTTCATGGCATCGTTCTCGCACCGGGTTACAGGCTCCTGTGTATGAATAAGATACGGAGTTTAGAGGTTTTCTCAGGCTAATATAAGAAGTCATCTATATTTAGCTACAAGAGTTTGGGGATTGTCTAACTCCCGCAACATAAGTTTTTTTACCAAGAGGTATTGAAGTAAGCCAGCGTCGCGTAGTGTATCTGAACATGCACAAAGTAATTCTTGCTTTCATCCCATCTAAGGGCCACAATAGTGTATGGACTCGGTGAAATGCACATCCTCCAAGTCTAATGTGATGTTTCGATTGACTATTTTTTCACATGAGACCCGTAAATGTGCATGCTTTTGGTAGTATGGGGACCAGCTTTGCTTGCTCATTCTGCTCGGCTATTGCGGGCTCTTCAATAAACAAAGATAAACGACATGCAACGGTGGGGTCAGGTCAGCGCGAATCTCTAGAGAAGCGTCACCGTCTAGATAAGCTGAGTGGACGCTCTTACGTTCGGAATTTTCACTCTAGACTAGGGGGGTGTGTTAAAATGGATCCCATGATGATAAGATATCACATGATTTTTTTTCTCCAAGATATTCACACGCGCGTAGCAACAGTTTGGAGAGAGAGGAAGATTAATTAGACCAGATTCCATGGATATGGACATGTTTTTATAGACTCAAGTACAAAGTGTATGAAACCCGATGCTATACATATTTAAGGCATAGACCCAAGATAGACACACCCGGATGCTCTAGTCTAGTAATACTATGCATACATGCATACCCAGCGGACTGGTACAAGAGGAAGTGAAGAGATTAGGACGCATCGCCCATCATGGAGTGGAGCATCATCGTCACCACCAGCAAGCGGCAGGCGCGCATGGCCAGGACGGCAAGTAGTAGTCGACAGCAGCGAGCCCATCAATCAAATAATTAGCAAAGTTAAACTTCCGAATCAGGGCGCACTAGCTAGCTAGTCCGACTGGAACCACCTCCGGTCTCCATCCGCGCACGTAAACAGATGGCTGCTGGTTAATCGGAGAGCGCGCAAGGCGACGTGGATGGCCCCGGGTCGAGGGGAGGCGGGCGGCGAGACACGTAGGAGTCCTGTGGCCCACGGCAACCCGGGCGGTCACGGTCGGTCTCGCGCGGTCGCCGCCAATTCCAGGTGGGTGTGGGTAGAGTACAGGAGTACACAGGACTCCTCCATCGGCCGGCGACGGATCGCTGTGCAGTGCAGTGCAGGCACCAATGATGGCGACCGATGCTGTTGTTAATAATCCTCAGCTCCGATCCGCCGTGGCTTTTTGCATTGTTTTACCGGGCCGCTGACTGGTTAGCTCGCGGCCGCAGGCAGCAGCTGCGCCGTGCGTTCTTCTTCTTCTCCCCGGCCGTACTTGTCGTCTTCATTAATTCTCTATCGTTTGCATTTGCATAGTTATTGCATCACACCAACACACGTACATGTACTACGTGGCGTAGGCGCGTATCCTAATTTATTGCTGAAATGGAGCGCATCTGGTCGTCCACGCACGACATGAGGTCTCACACCACATTCCCCCCCCCCCCCCCCCAGGCGGTGATCGACAACCCTTGATGAAAAACAGACGCTCCAAATTACATCGTGCCCTATTCGCCTTCTTCTTCCTCACACTGTCACGCCACCGCACCAGCACGCTCCCACCGCCTCCCACCAAACTGTTGCTACCGTGCCGATCTTGTCCTCCCCTAAGCCCAATTCCGCGACTTGTTGTGAAGCCCTCGCCACTACTACAGAAACTTTAACTGCATGATGTCCGCCTCGGTTTAAAGGTCACGATTAATCCTGATTTATCTTGGTGGGTCAAATGTCCGCCTCGGTAAATCTAATAAAAAAAAGTTCAAAAACTTGGACAAGCCCAGCGAGTCCGCCAACAGGCCTGTCGAGCCCGTTCACGCGCCGCTCCCGCCGCGTCGCTAGATCTGGGCACTCGTCGTCAGATTCAGGCACCCGCTCCCTGGGGCTCCCGGTGGATTCACCGGGACTGCTGCTTCTCGCCGTAGCTAGATCAGGGCACCCGCTCGCCAGATCTAGCCACTACAAGAGGAGGCCGTGCCGCCCACACATGAGAGAGAGAGGGAGGCCCGCAACCCAGAAGGAGAGGGAGAGGGAGGGTGCACGCTGTATGGGGAGGAGACTGGCGGCACTCTATTGGAGGGGAGAGAGGAGACGTGTCACTATTGGGGAGAGGAGAGGAAACACTATTTATGTTTTTATACTTAAAGACTCTTATCAAGCCTGGTCTAGGTATGTTGGACCTCAGCCTTTTTTCGAGGCAAGCCATTTAGAGTCCCGCCTTAAAAAATGGAGGCATTTTTTTTGTTATAAATTCCGTCTCTATTAATATACTTTGACTAATTTTATTAAAAATTAATATTTATATACATAAATAATATCATTAGATAGATCATAATAAATTTATTTGGAGATAAAAACATTATCACTAATATTTTTTATAAATTTTATCAGACTATCCAAACACAAATCATCACCGACAAATATACCCCTATGGGGTGTCGCAATTGCCATTTTTCTTTGGAATATCAATTACCATTATTTAGCCGGAGAATAACGAAACTAAGGAGTAGTGAGATTGTCGATCAATTGTTGTGCTTCCTGCTTCGGCAACCTCTACGCCCCGTTTGGTACGTGAGAATTTTTTTTCCTGTTCCTGTATTTTTTTTATAAAAATGAACTGATTTCTATAAAACTTCTGTGTAATTCCTACTTAATTTCTGCCTTACAAACAGACCGTGTATCAGTCGGGCGTGAAAATGAAAACCGTGTTAAATAATATGACAATTTCCAGATTAATACCAGAATATAAATCATGACAGATTGATTAACTAGAATAAGCATGTACTGCATACTAACATGGTTAAACCACATATCACATAACATGTTCAAGTTAACTAGCATAGACATAGCTTGTTTACTAGATAGATTGGATAGTATGAATGACAAGATTAGATCACAAGGTTTATACCTGCTAGTTGTAGGAGTAGTAGATTGCGGTGAAGATGGCGAAGATGCGGGTGTCGATGGAGCGACGTTCAAGTTGTTGAAGACGATGTCGATGTCGTTGATGTCGATCAGCGGCGGCGGAAGACTTCGGTTCAGCTGACGACGAATACGCCGGGACGTAGCGCCGCCTGATTTGGACGGAAGACGGCCCGTCGTAAAGATTGGGAGCAGTCGCGCGAAGAGCGCTTCCCAAAAACCTTATTCGCCTTCTCCCGCTGCAGGATCACGAAGACGAGGGTTCCGGAGACCTGCTCGCCCGGTCACCAGTGCACGCCGACGATCGGACTGGAGTAGCTACGGTGGCGCAACAGCGAGAAGAGGTAGAAACTCTAGCTCTTAATTTTATGATATATTGGTGTGACCGATAGTCTCATTATATAGTCCGGTCCAACCAATACCTCTACTTCCACAAGCAATGTGGTACTAAATAGTTCCCACATCCCCTCTTGCTTTCATGCATGGGCCTTTGAGATTTATTAGGAATTTCTGAATTTGTTATTGGGCCAAGCCCATATAAATTCCAACAATCCCCCACCAGATCTCAAATACCCATTTAGAGATTTGCCTGTTCTCGCTCCTGTTTGATATACCAGTGTTTCGGCAGAGACTGTGAAGTTGAACTTCCACCTAGAACCTCAAGTTACACTCATCCACAACTTGAACAATGGACTACGCCTTGAATTGCAAGTTTTGTGCGAATGAGCTTTACCCAAAGCCAAACTAGTACCTAAACACCAATAGCCTTACTCCGTGGGTTGAGCATATACGTCGTACTCCGTGGTCTCTTAATGAGTTTACTAGAGACTACCCAAGTCTCATAGACTGCGACGTTTTAACAGTCGAACTCATATAGGTATATTCTTTTAAGAATGCTCTGTAGGACAACATCTTCGCTAATGAAAGCCAATAGAACATATTAAGGTATTTAGCCAACCTACCATACAGTGCCTCAATGTTTTGAGAGTATTTGCATCTTCACTTAGAGAGGGTTTATAGTTATACTCTCCTCAGTTTATCAATAGCTTGTTCTTCCCAGATTCTTAGTCACGGGATCTCCGATCAAAAAGGTTGGGTTACTACTACTGTAAACTCACATGAGTCTCATACCCATCTCCCTTGATGCAATTTCTGTCACATTCCGTGATAACCCTTTAGTAAAGGGATCTGCCAGATTTTTGTCGGTTTGGACATAAGCCACAGTTATTATTCCGGAATTTCTCAGCTTCCTGACAGACTTCAAACGTCTTTTAACGTGTCTTGTTGACTTCGCATTATCCTTTGCACTATTCACTTTAGTGATCACTGTTTGATTATCACAGTTCATAAGGATAGCCGGTATTGGTTTTTCAACCACCGGCAGGTCACACAAGAGCTCACGCAACCACTTTGCCTCTGCAGATGCTGTATCTAAAGCAGTTAGTTCTGCTTCTATGGTTGACTTAGTCAAAATAGTTTGTTTACAAGACCTCCATGACACTGCGCCACCTCCAAGAGTAAAAACATACCCACTAGTGGCATATATTTGATCAATATCAGAAATCCAGTTCGCATCACTATATCCCTCTAGCACAGCTGGGTGCCCAGAATAGTGAATCCCCAAACTCATTGTACCTTTAAGATAGCGTAAGACCCTTTCAAGTGCATTCCAATGATTATCACCCGGGTTGGACATGTACCTACTCAATTTGCACACAGCAAAAGAGATATCTGGTCTGGTTGCGCTAGCTAGATACATGAGTGAACCGATAATTTGAGAATATCTCAACTGATCTTTAGCACTCTTTTTGTTCTTTCTTAGTGTCACACTAGGATCATAAGGTGTTGGAGAAAGCTTGCTATCCATAAAGCCAAATCGGCTTAAAAGCTTCTCAACATAGTGTGATTGCGACAAAGTAATCCCACTCTCTTCCTTAATCAGCTTGATGTTTAAAATTACATCAGCTTCTCCGAGATCTTTCATGTCAAAACTCTTTGACAGAAAAGACTTGACTTAATTTATGACATCAATACTTGTTCCAAAGATTAAAATATCACCAACATATAAGCATAGAATAACAGATTGGCCCCCACCATGTCGATAGTACACACACCTATCAGCCTCATTAACAGCAAAGCCCGCACTAGTTAAAGTAGTGTCAAACTTCTCATGTCATTGTTTAGGTGCTTGTTTCAAGCCATACAACGATTTCAATAACTTACACACCTTTTGCTCTTCACCTTTTACTACAAACCCATCAGGCTGATCCATATAAATCTCCTCATCCAACTCTCCATTAAGAAAAGTTGTCTTCACGTCCATTTGATAAACGAGAAGACCATATGAGGTAGTCAGGGAAAGTAGAATCGAACAGTGGTCATTCTAGCAACAGGTGAATAAGTATCAAAGAAATCCTCACCTTCCTTCTGGGTATAACCCTTAGCCACAAGCCGAGCCTTATACTTATCAATAGTACCATCAGGTCTAAGCTTCTTCTTGAACACCTATTTACATCCAATGGGTTTAGAACCAAATGGCAACTCAGATAACTCCCAAGTTCTATTAGAAAGAATTGAGTCTATCTCGCTACGAACGACTTCTTTCCAATCTTCTGCATCTGGTGATGCATATGCCTCTGTGTTAGAAGTGGGAGTATCGTCCACAAGGTACACAATGAAATCATCACCAAAAGATTTTGCAATCCTTTGTCTCTTGTTCCTCACGGAAACTTCATTGTCATCCTCCTCTAAGACTTCTTCAAGTGGTTGTTCAAAAGACTCAACAGGATACTCGGTAGGTATAGTAAAATCAGGAGCTATTTCAGTAGAAAATTTAGCATTGCTATGCATATCTTTCATAGGAAATATATTCTCAAAAAATATGACATCACGAGACTCAAAGATTGTATCTACATTCATATCAGGAACCTCGGATTTTACTACTAAAAATCTATAAGCAATGCTATGGTGAGCATATCCTAGAAAGACACAGTCCACAGTTTTCGGCCCAAGATTTCGCTTCTTAGAAATTAGAACATTGACTTTCGCCAAACATCCCCACGTGCGCAAGTATGAAAGTGATGGTTTCCTACCAACCCAAATCTCATATGGAGTTGTTTCTTTATTTCTGTTTGGAATTCTATTCAGGACATGACTCGCAGTCAATAAAACTTCCCCCCACCATGCCTTAGATAGTCCAGCAGTGTCTAACATGGCGTTCACCAAGTCAGTCAACGTGCGGTTTTTCCTCTCGGCAATTCCGTTTGATTCGGGTGAATAGGGAGCTGTCCTCTCATGAATAATGCCATGTTCCGCACAGAACTCATCAAATAGTATAGAAAAATATTCACCACCACGATCAGACCTTAGATGTTTAATCTTTCTCTCTAACTGATTTTCAACTTCAGCCTTATAGATTTTAAAGTAGTCTAGTGATTCATCTTTAGTTTTTAGCAAGTAAATATAACAAAATCTAGTTGCATCATCAATTAAAGTCATAAAATATTTCTTTCCACCTTTTGTCAACACACCATTCATCTCGCAAAGATCAGAATGTATGAGTTCAAGAGGCGCCAAGTTTATCTCCTCCGCTGCCTTATGAGGCTTTCGAGGTTGCTTTGATTGCACACAACTATGGCACTTAGAACCTTTGGCAATAGTTAAATCTAGAATTAAACTCAAGCTAGATAAACGCGACATCAAGCCAAAATTCACATGACATAAACGAGAATGCCAAACACTTGAATTATTATTAATGGTGCCACAAATATGATTAACTGACTTATTACTAAAATCTGCCAAAGATAAACGGAACAAGCCTCCGCATTCATAGCCTTTACCAATAAATTGCCCATGTTTGGACATAACTATTTTATTGGACTCTAATACTACTTTAAACCCATCTCTCAAAAGAAGGGATACACTAACAAGGTTCTTGCGAATAGTAGGGACATGTTGCACGTTCTTCAATTGCACAATCTTTCCCGAAGTAAACTTCAGATCTACCGTGTCAACACCACGAACAGAAGCATGTGACCCATTCCCCATTAGAACGGAGGAACCTTGGAGCCCCTGGTAAGAAGAAAACAAAGAGATATCAGCACACACGTGAATATTAGCACCTGTATCAACCCACCAACTTGGTGATTGAAAAACTGATAGTACAGTAGGGAAATTACCATACCCATCATCAGTTTTGCTAGTAGTCACGAGATTGGCCTTATTTTTCTCTTTTCGGTCCGCTCGTTCCGGACAATTTTTAGCAAAATGACCAAGCTCTCCATGAAGAATCATGGACCCTTGTGTTTAGGCGATTAACGACAATGCTAGGTCACTATGACTAACGTGTGTTTTGCAGAGGCAAAGTCATTTGTGTTAGGTCATTAGTGATACAATTTGAATGGGCTTAATGGATATTCATGCCCCCAAGATGAAAATCGTTTCGATTTCAAAGGATGATGATACAAGTTGAAGACTAGGCTAGTCCCTAGTGCCATAAGGTTGAGAAGGGCACTAAGTATAGCTAGGGCTTTGTTTTTCCTTTGACCGTACTATTAAGGGTGGTATGAGATTAGTAGCTTGACCTAGGAGAGTTTAGGAAAGTGGATATATGCACACTTGTCACAACCAGTCCTAGAGACCCTGCTATAATCCCTTGGTATGTCTTAAGTTGGTAGGAGCAAAATCCCTTAAGAAACCTTAGTGAAAACAGTTGAAACAGGGGGAGAAAGAGGCTCCGGACCAGTCTGCCTAGTAGGCATCGGACCAAGAAAAGTGGTCCGACGGTCCCTGTCTTAGACAAAAGTTCAGAGACAGAGCTCCGGACCACTTGTCTGGAAGAGCACCGGACCATAGGCAAGTGGTCTGGTGGCCTCTGTCAGTGAAAGCCTACCCTGGTAGTGAGCTTCGGACTAGTCTGACAGAGGGTCCGACGGGTAGTCCGATGCTCACAGACAGAGCTGTGATCCAACTCAGTGAGCTTCCTGGCTCCGGACCAAGGAGAGTGGTCCGGAGGTTCGAAGAAGAGACTGAGTTTTCACTCAGTGAGCACCCTGGCTCCGGACCAGCGCGTCGGACCAGTGCACCGGACTATGGCAAGTAGTCCGGAGGTGCCTGTTTTTCAGCTGAGTTTGAACTGAGAGTGAGCTCTGGACCAGGTGCTATGGTCCGGTGGTGTGCGCTCCGGACTAGTCCGACGCATTCGCATAGAAGAGAAAAAGCAGAAAATGGCTAGTTTTGGAGGTGGGGACTACTTATAGTTGCCCCCTTCGTCCTTAGGATCGCTCTTGGCCTATGTTACACCTGAAGAACCTTGGAGAGAATCCTTGGAGAGCCAAGTGCCTAGTGAGGAAGAGGTTTGAGAGAGTTCATCTTGTTCTTCCCTCCTAGAGTGACTAGGAGTAACTTGTGTGCATCCATCCATCTTCCTAGCCTTGAGTTGGTCAAGTGAAGGTCTTGTGCTTGTTACTCTTGGTGGTGTTCGGAAGAAGTGATCGTCGAAAGATTGTCAGCGGCTCTTCTCCAAGCTTCTGTGATCGGTTGTGGGCGATTCACTGAGCCGGAGTGGCGAAGAATCAGCCCGTAGAGAGCACTCTACCCTTGCACGGGTAGAGGGGGAGCTATACCTTGCGAGGTGCTCCAACGAGGACTAGGGGGGGTGTTGACACCTCGATACCTCGGGAAAACATCGCTGCGTCACTGAGAATCTCTTTTCCCTAGCTCTTTACATTTCCACATTACATTCCGTCTTGTTCTTTCATTTCCCACTAGAATTGCTTAGGGTGTCTTTCAATTCCATGAACTGCTACGCTTTCTAGTTAGGACACACGACCGGCAGGCACTATGGGGTGATTGGCATTTGATAGGTTTTTCATATTTGCTTTAAAATTTTAAAACAAGCCCAATTCACCCCCTCTCTTGGGCATCTTGATCCTTTCACTCCACAGGTGAAGCAAGGCATCTCAGCTTTGTCTTTCTTCTTCTTCTTCTTGAAGGGAGTAGTTGATTTGGCATTGAAAAGCCTAACCTTTACTTTGTTCTTGCCATAGTTTCTCTGGACAAAGTGGGCACTAGCTCTATCCTCGTTCTCCTTCTCAGTGTTGTCTTTAACCCGAGCCTTCTCTTCAACATCAAGAGATGCTATCAGGTTTTCAACTGATATTTTCTGTCTCTTGTGTTTAAGACTTGTGGCGAAGCTCCTCCATGAAGAAGACAACTTTGCAATAATGCAACCAGCCACAAATTCATCGGGTAAAACACACTTAAGGAGCTCAAGTTCCTTAGCCATGCGCTGCACCTCATGAGCTTGCTCGACTATAGATTTGTTTCCAACCATCTTATAGTCATGGAAGCTCTCCATGAGATATAGCTCTTTGCCTGCATTCGAAGCTCCATAGGTGGAGTTCAGATAGTTCCAGAGACTGTGCATCTCCATAGTGCATGAGGGCATCATAGATATGATCCGACATCACAATACGCACAACTCCCATAAAGATCTTATTAGCTTCCTGATATTTTCTCTGATCTTCATCAGAGATATTACCCTCGGGCAAGCCATCTTTGACCCAGAAAACATTCATGACAATAAGCCAATTTGTGACCCTGACGGACCATCTCTTAAAGTTTGCACCAGTAAACTTTTCTGGCTTCAACGCGTCAACAAAACTAGCCATAGATAATTCTGGAAATCTACAATAAGGTTTTTGGATTGTTAAATAATATGACAATTTCCAAATTAATACCAGAATATAAATCATGATAGATTGATTAACTATAATAAATATGTACTGCATACTAACATGATTAAACCACATATCACATAGCATGTTCAAGTTAACTAGCATAGACATAGTTTGTTTACTAGATAGATTGGATAGTATGAATGACAAGATTAGATCACAAGGTTTATACCTGCTAGTTGTAGGAGTAGTAGATTGCGGTGAAGATGGCGAAGATGCGGGTGTCGATGGAGCGACGTTCAGGTTGTTAAAACGATGTCGATGTCGTTGATGTCGATCAACGGCGGCGGAAGACTTCGGTTCAGCTGACGACGAATACGCCGGGACGTAGCGCCGCCTGATTTGGATGGAAGACGACCCGTCGTAAAGATTGGGAGCAGTCGCACGAAGAGCGCTTCCCAAAAACCTTATTCGCCTTCTCCCGCTGCAGGATCACGAAGACGAGGGTTCCGGAGACCTACTCGTCCGGTCGCCGGTGCACGCCGACGATCGGACTGGAGTAGCTACGGTGGCGCAACAGCGAGAAGAGGTAGAAACTCTAGCTCTTAATTTTATAATATATTGGTGTGATCGATAGTCTAATTATATAGTCCGGTCCAACTAATACTGCTACTTTCACAAGCAATGTGGTACTAAATAGTTCTCACATCTCCTCTTGCTTTCATGCATGAACCTTTAATATTTATTAGAAATTTCTGAATTTGTTATTGGGCCAAGCCCATATAAAATCCAACAAACCGATGGCCAGATAGCTAGCGAGTAGCCCAGTAGGCAGGCACTAGTACTACAGTGCCGTGCCCGTGGCAGTACACATGCGTTGTCCAGCTAAGCTGCACGCGCGCTACCTGTTGGTTGCAGGCCGGCCACTGATTCCTTGTCCGCTGCCGACTGCGCACATGCACGTGTGCCGTCACGTACGGAGCAGTAGTACTTCTCCAGCTAAGCAGCCGGTTGTGGTGTCAACGAAACGGAGGACGGGAGGAAGCTAGCTGCTAGCTGCCTTGCCACAACGGCACACCACACACACTCGATGATTCCAGCTAACTGCGGAGCTGCCGGCTGCCGCGCCGCTTGTTTAGATCCAAAATAATTTGGACGTAAAGCACTGTAGCACTTTCGTTTATATGTGGTAATTATTGTTTAATAATGGAGTAATTAGTTTAAAAAATGCATCTCGCAAATTACAAATAAACTATATAATTAATTATATTTTTTTATCTATATTTAATACTCTATACATATGTCTAAAGATTCGATCTTATAAAATTTTAGAATTTTGGGTGGATCTAAACAAGGCCATTCAGGCAAGAGCGGAGCGAGCTGCTGCATGCAAGTACTAGTACGTACGGAGTACTTACCACTCTCCGCAGTCCACAGTGACAGTGAGGATCCGTTTGGACAAAAAAAAACAAAAAAAAAACAGTGAAGATCCGTTTGCACATGCATCTTCTCTGCGTAGCAGGCCACCTGGCCTTGCTCCTGTACTGCATTAAGACCATTAAGCCTGTTCAGCCACGGTTTTTGTGATTGATAATTCGATTTATATTATTTTTGATTGTTTATAAGAGAAAAATATTATATTATAACTAATAAGTTAAACTGAAAAATCAGACGAACAAGCTCTACGCGTTGAACTTGAACCGACGCAAAATCTATCAAGTCTCAAAGGTAAAGGGCCGTAGACATGTTGATAGTGCTAGGCAACAAATTCACAAATCTAGTGGGTCATCTGTGTACGAGTATATTTATGTAGGAAAGTACACTGCTGATTACTAAAATGTACGTAGAATGTTACCGTCCCTTTTCTTTTTCGGTGGCAAGAAAGTAAGAAACAAACAACGACAAAGAGAGTTGTGCCTTTGAGATGGTATATATATCCACCGACTTGGAGCAGAGGATCGAGGGCGCAATCCACCCTGGTATGTACGGTCGATTGGATCATCATTTTTTTAAAAAAATGTGCTAATGATGATTTCTGTAATTTGTTTTTTATTAGGATCTGAATACAATACTTTATGCAAAATCCGATGTGACATTCAAACTTTACATCCACGACAGCCTTGATTTCTAATAAATAGCAGTGATTTACATTCATGACTCCAAATTAATTTATTATAAAAGTATATTCCATAAATAATTTAATGATATTTATTTGATATTATAAATATTTATAATTTTTATCTATAGTTAATCAAATTTGATATATAAAATCATGATACTATTCCATAATTACAATTTTTTCTAGATGGAGCTAGTATTCGCTACTCCCTCTGTCCCAGAATATCTGTCTTTTTCACTTTCCGAGAAATAACTTGGATTAATTTTACCTAATTTTATATATAAAAAAATTATTAATAGTTATGATACACAATTGATATCATTAGATACATCTTTTGATCTAGTTTTTTAACAAATTTATTTGAAGATACAAATGTTGCTCGTATTTTATATAAATTTAGTCAAAGTTATGATACGAAAACCCAAAACGAGACGGAAGAGTACTCTTCACAGTCTATAGTGACAGTGAGGATCCATTTGGAAAACAAAACAGTGAAGATCCGATCCGTTTGCACATGCATCTCTGCAGCAGGCAGAGTAACTACTGCCGTTGGACGCGTGGCCTTGCTTCTGTACTGCATTAAGACTATTGTGTTGGACTTGGACCACGCAAAATCTGCACTGCTCCCAAGTCTGAATGGCAATAGGCCCATGACATGTTGACACTGGTAGGCAAAGGTAACAGCTGATGGTTTTTGTGACTGTATTATATTTAATTGTTTTATTATAAAAAAGGACTAATTATCTGTAAATAAATATATTCATGTAGGAAAGTACACTACTGATTATACCGTACTAAAATGTAGAATGTTACTGTCCCTTCTTTTCTTTTTTCGGTGGCAAGAAAGTAGTGTAAGAAACAAACAACGACAAAGGGAATTGCACCTTTTCATCTGATGGTATATATATCTACCAACTTGGAGCAGAGAGGATCGAGGGCGCGATCCACCCTGGTACGTATGGTCGATCGGATCATTATTTTTTTTTTTAAAAAGGATGGAAATCGACAAAAATACACGTCGGTTAGTTGAGGTTGAGGGGAGGAGCTCGCTTTCGTGTGTATTGAGCTCAGGTGCCTGCATCTCAGGATCTGATTCTGATGGACGGGTCACCAACCCGTACCCTGTTGTTTCGTCACCTAGGACCCGCTAAAGATCCACCAGAATTTCGGGGCTCCAACCGATTTATAATCTTGGCACACCTAAGTACTACTGTATATTATTGTAATCAGCGTAGCTACCTTTGGCTGGTGACCTGGTGTAACCACCTGATCGCACGCTCATGGATTGTTGCCTTTTCTTTGTTTTCTTCTTTTCGTCTCATCTCATGATATTGTTCAACAAAAGTGCTGTACGTGCAGGAAGCAGCATCAGGAGAGATGCATGCGTCCACGTCGGCGGCTTAGCTTGTATTGTACTGTACTTTTGTTGGAATAAAACAAAGAAAAAGAAGCCACTTTATATCTTTTTTTTTCGGAACACAGTATATGGATAAAAGAGGCAAAATATAATAATATCAAACATATCTGATTAATTTGCTTCTAATTAATTTTCAATGGTGATCAGACTTTAGCGAGCTGATGAGGAAGATCGTGTTCTTTTAGAATTTCTATGATTTTACAACGCGATTTATGAAGATTAATGTGAAGACTCTAATTAATTACTGACAGAAATATTTTTTCTAACCTCGGATATGAAATTTGGATGCATATTTAAATGTGGCCAATTTCATTGGCAGATCTAGGATGCGATCAAGGGGAGGCTAAGTAATAAAGATGATGATTGACAATGAATATTTAATGATGATTTAGGACTAATACTTACTATCTAAGTTCATGTCATAATTAATAATGAAGATTTTGACGAATTTTATAGAGATTTAATAGAGAAATAAGTGATTTTTATAGATATTTAATAGAGAAATAAGTTAATTTTATAGGGTTTATATGACAAATGAGGCCATAGGGGGGGGGGGCAGCCCCCTGGATCCGCCACTGGCCAATTCCTAGCATAATAACATAATTTAGATGCAAAATTTAGAAGTTATTTTATAAATTTGTTTATATTTTTAGGGGTACATTCGCATGACCACCTATATTACTATGAAAACAATTTGTTCAGGTGGACATTTTGTATTTATAGAGACGGGAGGCATAGCCGCCTCTCCGAAATTGTCTCAATTATTAATACGTTGTTTCCAGAGACAGCCGAGCGACCCATCTCTGAGGCGGGGTGTCTTTAAGCCACTCACCTTTGTTAATCATATTAATAAAAAACAACAACCATAAGAGTTATTAACTATTTTAGAAGAAATTTTTTTTTTAGAAACAGAGGTGACCACAGGTAACTGAGATGAAAATGTGGCATTGCTTTAGGTTGTTTTAATAGTGGCATACATATGTTTTATGGGGATTAATTGATACTATGTTTTATAATTGCACAAGTTGTTTACTTAAAAAGAATCAATCTAATGGTTAATAACGATGCATAGACTTATGGTGACCACAATTGTTTTATAATTGTTAATGACGATGCATAGACTTATGGCCGCACTTTTTTTTTTTAGGATTTCTAGGGTCTTTTTTTTCTTTCCAGCATGTCTTATGAGAATTGATATGTAGACTAAAAAGTGTATTTGATCAATTACTTAATTTCTACATCTCAAATCATAAAATGTTTAACTTTTTTGAATCTATGTTTGACCACTCGTTTTATTAAAAAATTTATGTAACATATTGTTTCTTTTGTCGTTGTTGGTTTTATTAATAAAATTTATTTTAAAAATGACTTAAATTTGACTGTATATACAAACTTTTTAAATAAAATAAGTGATTAAATTTGAGATTAAAAAAATCAAACGTCGTATAATTTAAGAAATTTGAGACGGAGTAAGTAAAAACTAGTCGGTTCATACCTCTAGGCTTTTTTTAAAGCTAATTTTGCTAGGCTCTCGAGGCTCTGCTTTAGTGGCGGAACCGGAGCTGGGCAGAGCCTGGCCAAAACGAGGTATAGTCGTGCTAAATTGCTACTCCTATTTGCTAACATGGTTTTGTCGGTCGACGATCGAGCTGGTGTGTGGTATGATACTTGACATGCAGCATATATATAGCATGCACACCACTCGATATTTTTCAGCGAGAAAGCGACGTGCATGCCAACAGAAGTATATACGCTGTCCATCTCGCACGTTCTCCAATTGCTGTACTTACATTCTGTGTAGAGATAGCAATGCATGTGACGACGTGATATGTCGATCTCTCTGCTGCCCTCGCACTGCACATCCCGTCCCGTTGATGTGCGTGTACGATTGCAGGATATACAGTGGGATGCACGCGCCGTGCCCAAAACTCTGTTAGTTACATAGCTAACCAATCTGGTATAGTATATTAGGTGCAATATGTCAACTTAATAATTAATTCATTTGCGAGGCCCTGCGCGCATGTTACCTGTTTGTAGTAGGCCGGAGCTACTACTTTTATGAGAAGACTTGTATTTCTCTTTTGGTTCATTAGGTATATATGTATCGTGCAGATGCCAGTTGCCAACAAGTTGACACTAAAGAACTCGCACGCATGATATGCTTGCTGATCCTCCAAAGATTAGCAGCAGATGACAACGCATGCATGTGCCTGCCCGTACGTAAGCATATGCAACAGTAGCTTGAAGAAGAATCATTTTGGGACTAATATAAGACGTACTCCACTAATAAACATCTCTCCTAGAGTCCAAGCTCTGTGTCTCGTTAGCAGCGTCGTGTATGTATGAGAACTATGGGTACACATAGTACGTCCCAAACACGCGCAACTAAGATCGTATCGTCATTATGTACATACGCAACGTCACTACTTAATCAATATCTTACTTCATCATCTAAGGATCTTGAAGATTATCTTATGTGTAATCGATCATCGCGATGAATCAAGTGCTAATTTCTTATATCTATGCCCAAAGCAAAGGGTAATTAACAAATTTGACTAACAGATGGTGGAGTGAGATGGTGGAGTGATAATATATTAGTCTGCGAGAGTACGTACATACATCACTACTCTCCTCGGTTACCTACTTTTTTAATTAGAGGACTAGTCGTGATTAAGTAGCAGCATATTTAGATGACCTCGGCCAGCTAAGTACAAGGATTAAACAATATAATCCTGTATTATATACTCGTGCTCAGCCCCAACTTTGAAATTAGCAGTTCTTGTGGCTACGGATTGGTTGTGCATCATAGCAATGTGGCTCTGTCTAAGAATTTGGAACCACATGTGTTTATTACTCATTATTTGATATGGTCAAGATGGGTCCGAATAATCGATTTAACACGATTGCTAAAACAACAATAAAGCATCTTAGTGTGGCAACCACACATTAGCGTAATTCATTCATTTCTATCCCACTGGATCTCTTGCTTAAGTAGGGCGGGCACATTACCGTCAATTTCACAGTTTGCTGGTGGAAGTGGACAATGATGCTCACCTTCTTCATCACCACCGGTTTCAAACCTATATGATGAAATTCCAATAAAAAATAATTAAAAAAAACATGCACATCATACAGGCTGCCTTGCTAGTCCAGATCCGGCAACCGCCTGCGCCGAGGGCCACCACAACATTGAGGGCCACTATTGATCGTGTTGCCGAGGGCCATCAGCGGCAGGGGGACATCCGCCGCAAGTGTCAAGTGCAGATACAAGCTAGCCGTCGATATGCAGATCTAGAGCGCATATGGATGAGAGAGGGGGCGGGAGGGAGAGTGCATGGGTAAGAGGGAGAGAGTGGCGGCCGAGAGGGAGGCAATGAGGGAGAGAGAGTTTTGTTGTCACTGTTTATATACTCGTGGCTGATTTTCACCGCTAATATTTACGGTTTCAATCTCCAATTCAAGGCACAAACATCCCGTGAAAATAATTTTAACCTATTGGTATAATAGAGGTGGTGATGAAAATAATGTTTGTAAAATGGTTTTATTATTGATCTATAGATGTAAGAATTTGTAACGATTAAATTTCTACATATATGGAAATATTTATAGAATATTTCACTTGGTCAAACCAACATTTATTAAATTATCTACTATACTATAACAAAATCTCGTCTGTGGACAAAATTGGAGATCGCTCGGTCAGCAGGCCCTTTAACAAGAAGGACCGAAGTTTTTACCTTATATATGTCTTATTAATCTACCCTAAAAGTCGCATTTGTAGAGATGGAGTGAGAATATGGGTTTGTGCTTTGCAGGTTATTAAAAAAAGTTAAAACAAAAGGTCTAAGCTTTTTACTAGTTAATAATACTAATCAGCTGTAAGCAACTTGTCTCTCTGTTTCGCTACTACTAGCTGTAAGTACTCCCCTGATGATTAGATTAACAATCGCCTCACCACATCTGTGTAATCAGGTAGCAACTTCACTACTGTGTGTGTGTGTTAAAAAAAGAAATGTGTGGCTGCTCGGCCTAGTTGGAGCTGATGATGACAATCACCGCGTCACGACGTAAAACGTCACATCCCCTGATGATTAGATTAATAACAATCGCCTCATCACATCTCGCCCTAGTCGTGTATATAGGCCACAGTACAAAATTGACTGCAATTAAGAAGAGATTTACTGCATGCCAGAACCGCACGGCAACCATTCACCGTACCCACAGGATTAATCCGCGCAGTAAATGCACGAACCAAAACGGCAAACGGCAGACTGCTGCGGCGGGAGAGAGAGAGGAGAAGAGAACGGAGTCCGTTGGCGGCCGTTAACGGGGTCGGACGGAACGGACGGGCAGGCGCCGTTACGCTGGTCGATCGATCGAGCGGCGCCTAGGCTAGAGGCTAGAGGTGGTTCGATCGGCGGCTCGCGTCGCGTGGTCGTCAAGCCAAAGATCAGACTCCAAATGCATGCCACTGTTACTATAATTTTCCGATAATATACTACTAGTAAATATAGTAGTCACTTTGAAGGCTGCCCTATCCCGTGCATGCTTTGATTGGTTAATCAAAGCTCTGTTTCCTTTTTATCCATCTTCCTACCTTTCTTTCGTTTCTTGTAATAATGGGTCATGCATGGTCTAGATATCTAACATGACCCGTTTATCAGCACTACTTCAACATAAACGAAATCGATAATGCTTTTCTTTTATAATAAATTAGCATATCATATTTAACATAAGCTAAATTTTAGCAAAACGAACAAGTTAATAAGACCTATAGTACGTGGTCTAAGTAAGTAAGTTCAGTATCCTACATTAATTATTATCATCAATTTTTAGTATATGCATAATACATTAATTTGTCCCTTTGAGTTTTTATATGTCAAAGGAGGAGCTCTCGACCGGGCAAATATCCTTGCGATGCACGGATGGAACAGGTCAGAGCTGTACCTAATTAACCTAACCTCAGACGTCCTTACCCATGTAATCTAATACTAATAAGCTAAGTAAAAAAAGAGAAACGAGTAAGCGTGCATTTGTATGAAACAGAGTACTCTCTCTGTTTCAAATTAAAAACCATTTTATATTTTTTTATTACTTTTGATATATACCTAGACATGGTAAATATCTACGTACATAAAAAAAACTATCTATAAGAATCAAAATCATCTAATAACTTTGAACGGAGAAAGTAGCAATAGAAACGCAGAACAAGATTACTGCTACGCCAAAGCAACTTACGAGTACTACATTATACAATCTGCTCCACACGTCTACTAGCCTGCTCGGTCTAGGAAACCAATCTTCTTGACACACCGTGAAGCATATGCATCGATCGATTGATCGCGGTGAAACAGAAAAAAACAACAACATAAAAGGCAGAGAAAGGAGAGATCGAGACATATATACAGAAAAAATAAGGGTAATGCTCTTTACGTTCGACGCGTCAAACGCAGCGCACACCGCCCGGCCCATCACCACCACTCGCCCACCCACTTGCGCCGCTTGCATCCCCCGCAACGGCGGCCGTCCCACTTCCCACAGGGACGCCCTCCCTCTTCTCCTCCCTCCCTCTCCCACACCGCTCCGTTGCGTGCCTTCCTCCTCTCCGGCCAGCAACCGTCCATGCTCCTCCACACCTGCGTCCGCTGCTCCGGCCTCTTGCACCCACACCCTCCTCTGATCTGGTGCCCATCAGGCCCGCTACCATGGTGGATGCGGCGACTGCTGCATCAACGGCGCCGGATCCGACGACGACGGCCATGGATCCACCGGATCCGGCGGCGGTGGCAGTGGATCTGAAGGCAGCGGGCGAGATCTGGATCCCGTAGTGGTTGGTCATGAGGACCCTGCATCCTATCTCTCCTATCTCCCCTCTTCTTAGTGCTCATCTCTGCTAGTTGCGTGTTGTTGTTTTCATTCGTCGATTTTTTTTTACATCTTGTTTGTTTCAAAAGCTGGATCCATGTTGTTTCAACAACAAGATCCATGTTGTTTCAAATTCCCAAATTATATTTGTTTTCAGCATGCAGCATGTGTTGTTTTCAAACACGTAAGATTCATGTTTCAAACTTTTAAAGAATTTTGTTTCAATAGGCTGCTATGCGTGTTCCAGACACATTGCGGAGTTTTGTTTTAAATCCCCAAAACTGCATATTGTTGGGTTTTGTTTCAGACACAGTTTGCCATTTGTTTCAATTTTCTTCTGTTCTTGTGTTGTTGCAACAGATTTATATCAAATCATTTGTTTCTTTTTTTTTCTTGTTTCAGATTTGTGTTTGTTTAAATGTTTCATACGCATGTTTTCCGGTGTTTCAACTGTGTCAGAATGTATGTTACAAATGTTCCATTTTGGATGTTTCAAATTTAGATCTGATGTTATAGCTAGGGTTACAGACGCATGTTTCATGTGTTATTAGATATATGTTGCAAGCGTTGTTTTATGATGTTTCATGTTTTCTGGTGTGTTTTTTTTAATTTTCGTTTTTTTTGTTTTGCAGTCAGAGGAGCAGGGCCGCGCGGAGGAGGGGGTGGGGGTGTCGCGGTGGGGGAGACGGCCGCGTGTATCCGTGTGTGTGTGTCGGGATGAGCGGCTGTGTCCCGTGCGATGGGAGGGGGTTCCGGGCCATGCGGTGGGAGGGGTTGTGGGTCTGGGCGCTCAAACGTTCGTTCTACGTCGAACGTTTGTTCGCATGTACTTCCAAAAAAATAAAGAAAGACAAGCTGACACGCAGCAGCGCAGTGAGGAGAAGTAAAGGAGACGACGAACAAGGGCAAGGAATAAAGCACGGGACTCTTATGACGTCCAGAGGCCGTCACCGGAAATAAATCCCATGGGATCGCCAGTGGATATGGAGCAGAGCAACCCTCCTTCCCTGACTGCCTGGCATGGCAACCTTTGCTTAAGCGAGCGAGACACCTGGGCGGGTCCACCCCCGTGCGACACGCGCCCGTGGTACGAGTACGTGCGATCTACGGCTCGTATGCCGTTGGGCAGGCAGTTTGGTTGGTGTTGGTGCACCGCCTGGGCCTGGCAGGCCGCAGTGACGTGGACCGACGATGCCATTCGGTGTGTCGCGTCCTACTTGGATTCGATACTTCCAGGCGCCAGATGTGCAGTGCAGTGCAGTGGCCCTTTGCCGGCTCATATAGATAGATAATAATAACTGGTTTATTTAATTACTTTTATCTTTCTTTTTAATTAATAAAACAGTACAAATTATATACGGTAATAATATGCGATTCAACAACCTATATCATATTCATATATATTGGCGCGTCGTCAAAGGATGACCCAGAAAAATTCGCACCACGCAAGGAGGCCATAAAGCTTAGCTAGGACTAGCTAGGAGGAACTAAACAATTGGTATATGCCAAATGAATCTAGTTTTTTCTAAAATATTTTCAATGTCACATATATTGTATTCTTTTCTTTCAATTCGGAGAATATGACTTCACATGTATTTTATTAAAGAAGAATATATTTGCCCTGTTTGGATCAAACTAGCCTGGCTAGAGCTAGAGGTTAGAGTTAGTTTGTAAACTAGCTCAAACTAGCTCTAACCAAGGAGATATTTGGATCTATGACTAGTTTGGACTAGTTTGATAATAAATTATTTTTACAAATCATTCAAATATATCTATGTGAGATCTTATTTTAAAATATTTATTGTAACGAATTTAATGGTGTAATCGAAATTTTATTTGGATGTTTGGTTTGTGAGTTATAACATTTTTTATAGTTGCATATGAGGTGGGTCTCACTGTCCACCACAACCAGCCCAAACTAGCCCAAATAATCACCTCTTTGGGGAGCTAGTTTTTTTGGTGGGCTAGTTGCAACTAGCCCAATCTAACTCTTCTGTTAGGATACTTTTGGGCTAGTTAGGTGTAAACTAGCCTAAATTAGCTCTAGCCCTGGGATCCAAACATGATCAATTGTATTATACAGCCTACTCTGATAGACTGATACGCATGAATCCAGCTTCCTCGCTCATCCTCTGCAAGTCCACACCGTCTAGCTAGCTAAATGTATATATACAGTTTCCGTTTGACTATGCCTATAGGCAATCTGCACTTTAGTTTTTGCAACAGTAAAAAAACAAACAAAACCATGTTTGATTGATTTTCTTCCCTTAGAAGCTAGCCATCGCCAAGTTAATGCTATTTTAATAGAGATATGGAGTACTATATACTGGCATATGCTAGTGTCACACACAAACTTTTTGGCCAAAGAAAAAAAAAACTATACCACAAGCATTTTGCATTGCGGCTATCTAGTACAATTAATGAATGCGAACGTTATCCGGATACCTTTCCTTGCTTTGCCGTAATCTATAGCTATATAGATAAAATAAAATTTGTTTAGACCTAACTTTTGCCACCCTTTGTGATTAAAAAATAATAATGATCCAGTTAGTGGGATTCTCCCTTTATTTCCCTTCTCCAGGCCTTCTTCTCTAGCACTAGCTCATCCTCTCTTTGACGGCTTATTAGCCAAAACATACAAAGATTGCGGTTGCTTATCGTACAAGGATGCATGCATGCTTATAATAGTAGGATAGTATCTCGCTCCCTCTAGATGTGCAATTGCTTGGTGGCCATGCATCTATATGCCGTGCACGTCGTTTTCAGTGAAAAGCTAGCTAGCCATCAACAGAAGCCAAGCAATCCAAATTTATTCATAAAAATGGGCAACTACATCAAAGGAGGTTACATATCGATAAATTAGCATTTGTGAACCAATTACAATAGCATATTAATTAATTCAACAAACTGAGTTTAGCTCAATTGGTTAGTTTATATATACGCACGGTGCATTTTACTCAAAAGTTAATTAATATAACCATACGCCGAAAGTATCAAAGCAATTAGTTTTGTTTTATATATACGTCGATCGATCGGGCCCAGTTTTCTTTAACTGATGTCGTCGCTGTTGTCAATTAAGAATGTCAAGATTAAGTCATGCATGAAATCGATTGAAATTGTCGCCCGATCGGTACGGTAGGAGAAGGGTTCCTGTCTGACTGATGCTTGCTTGCATGCATGACTAAACCGTGACAAAATCTTTTTTTCCTTTTAATAATTATAAAAGAGAGGAAGAAGTGTTGTGTCTTGTGTGAGCCTGTGACCGACCACGTCTACGTACTTTACATGTACAGCGCAGCGTCATACAGTGTGGAGTTGGGGGGCCCTGCCTGTCTCTCGTAACAGCTAGCTAGCTAGTAATCATGATTAGGCGTTTGATTGATCCTGAGATTTGGCCAACCCTACCGCGCGCAGCAGGCCGTCGGTGATGGTTACGCGCTGCTGGCGCTGCCGTTGCTGCCATTCAAACGTGGGCCAGATGAAGGACAGGCCGGAGGCCATGCTAGCAAAAACACGCAACAAACCCGTGTCCGTGTGTCAGTGTACGTGTCTGCCATAGTCACACGTGCGTGCGCGCGAAGACCCGGCAACTTATCACTCACCGATCCACGCGAGTGGGATAGCTATACCCCGGCACGAATAATTAATCTTTGGACTAGCGGACGGAGGCATCACGCACGAGCATTGCATACCATACCTGGCACGTGCACGTCCAAGACTTAGTACAGGTTTGTCATAATTCTTTTTATAGCTCATACTTAGTGCATGTATATGTATGTGGCAAATCATCGATCACTGTACCGTACAAGATGGATCAGTTATTATATTATCTCGCCAAATAACATGCATGGTGATCCATTCCAAACGCTATGATCACCGACTAATAAGTACTGTAAAAGCATTGTACAAAGTGGTTATACTCATTTTCCACCAGAGCATTACTCACCTGAGGGCCGAGCAGGAGTGCTGCTTAATGGCATGTCCCCTCTTGTAATTTTTTTTGTAATTAATTATGTTTTTTTATCATCTAATAAAAATCTGGCATAACTCTTGCTGCCTTTTCTAACAAAACTAGAGCATTACTCGCATTGGTTTGGATTATAAGAGCGCAAGGAGGTTAATGCAATCTGGACCGTACCTGTCATGCATTTTGCACTCAACCCAGTTCTCTAACAAGAAGGCCTACTATGACGGATGGAAATTTTGGGGCCCAAAATTTAGTATGCCACTAAGGCCCATGAGGCCGAGCAGCAGCTTGATCGCTTTCGGAACCCACACAAAATGGTCTTCCATGGCCTCTTCATAGTCATAGCTTTTTTTTTTGAAATACCAGATTGCATTAAGACTAAAACGTAGTACAAGACGCCATACAAACTAGTACACAAACGCAACAGGTACAAAGAACAGCTGTCCCAACCAAACTCACACAGGAGCCCCTAGCAGAAAGAGAAATTACAAAGAAGTCCTTGGGGAATCCCCTGTTCGCCTTCGTTGCCGGCAACCATCGCCGCCCGAAACCAGTGCCGTGGAAGATGACGCTAGATTCAGCCAGAGAAAGAAGCCAACACCAAGAGATCGAAGGAAGCACCATCACTTGAAAGCTTTGAAGGAGCCGCAGTAGAATCCCGCCGTCAAAGACGAGAATGACATCGCCATTGTGGTCCATCGGGTGGGGATACACCCCGTGCCTCCATGATCTCGGATCTGAGCTAGCTCCCAGATCCATCAGCCGCACCATCTCTGTGCCCACAGCCGCTCCACCAGTCGCGCAAAACATGTTGCACGTCGTCAGCTTCACCACCTCAAAGAAGCGACGAAACTGCGACCCGCACGGACTCCTATACAGACGAACTCCACGCGTTCGTCGTCGACGCTGGAGCAGAGCATTGCCGAGACAGGGAGAAGCACGAGAGTACCTTATTCCATGGTGACGCCGCCGCCGCCGTCTCAACGCCGTCGCCGGACACCAAGACCTAGATCTACTAGGACCTACAACTCCAGCCGGGACAAGAGCAGCGGACTCTGCCACCTCTCGAAGCCCTAAGGGGCATCGGAGGCGGAGAAGAACGCCGGCCGCCCTGGCGGGGACGGAATTGCCCGCTTTCGTGTCCTTCAACGATAGAAGGATGAGAGAGTTCGAGAGAAGGGTGCTCCGTGGAATTCATAGTCATAGCTTTTGCATTCACAGAACTAGTAGAGTGTCCATGCTAACACCACGGCTTTATCTTAAAGATACACATGACAATAAAAAAACATGCCTTTTTTCATAGTTTAAGTTTGACACAATTATATATCACCATGCACATAATCCATAAATGAAGACCTAAACAGACAAAACTTGAATATCAAACAAACATCAAACATCGTATTTAAAATTCTTTTGGTAATTCTCATAAGCTAATGCATGTGTTAATCACAGCTGTGACTATCTTAACATTATATTAAATCATTTTTAAAAATTGAATCAAATTTAAAGGAAAGAGCACCAAGATTTATGGCACCAATTCACTATATCATTAGACACACTACGAAATATATGTTCATAATTTATTCATTGGATGTCATAAAAATTGTTGTATTTTTCTATACATTTGATCAATTATAAAAAAATTGACTTAAGACAACTTCAGAAATTTATTTATTCAAAGATAGAGAAAGTAATAAAAAAAAGTAGAGCAAGTCCCTTGTGAAACTGGATGTTTCATGGGGCAAGCATCTCCCAACGAATCCTATGCTCGGTCTAACCAAGAGTTAACCATTTATAACAGGGCCAGAAAGATAGAACGAACGGTTTCAAAAGTTGAGGAAAATGATTTGTCCGGTTTTGAAGTTTAGGGAGGAAAAATATACTTTTACAAAAGTTGAGGGAGAAAAAAATGAACATTTTCCTACTGAAACTTGGTGAGACTACTCGTGCCTTATGTCCATGGGCCAGCCCAACCAAAAGGATTCGCTCGGCCCGATTCGGTGCCGTTATGTCCATGGGCCAGCCCAACCAAAAAGATTCGCTCGGCCTGATTAGGTACATAACCCGTCAGCGGTTGCCGTGCCGTACGCGTGGTACGATCGGCTACGAGTCAAAAACCTGCTGCTGGAAATGGAATCTCGGATGCCTCCCGACGATACCTGCATCTCGAGGCAGTACCTAACGCTTCCATGCATGTATGAATGGGAATGGACTTATTGATTATTATTGGACTGGACTTGACAAGGTCAACGTCAACCTCTTGAACCGCTAGCTCCAAATGCTCGTCACGTCCTCCGAGCCTTGCATGCACATGGCCCATTCCCCAATTGGAGCTGATCAGTTGCGAGGAAACTCTCAATGGGATCTTTAGCACCCGTATTCATATTTGTGTTCATATTTACGTGCATTGTATAAAAGGCGGTTAAGAGTGACAAGACGATCGAACGCAAAGAGGCTAGCCATCATCTCACCACCACCAGTCTAGCTAATCCTTGTGCTAAGTTTCAGCAAGGTTGTCAATACAAGCATGAAGAGGAAGTCCCCATCACCGTTGGTGATGTATGCGCTGGTAGTTTCGATCACGCTGGTCATCACCATCTCTTGCTCTGTCGTCCACTGCTCGAAGCAAGAGGTCCAAGCCCATATCGATGGTACTGGTACTCACTGACTATCTTTTATTTTTTAGATAATCGGTGCTCTCTACATTTTAAATTATAAGCCGACTTGATTTTTTTTGTTGATTAAATTTTCTATATATGGAACGGATAACTTTTATTTAGAGTTATTAATCTCACTCTATGCTGTGTGGCGGAGTGAATCTACAAACATTGTTCAGTAATGGTGATTGAAATTAGTTCTATGCATGTATATCTAGGTTCAGGTGCAGCTCATCATACGCGTGGATTCCATGCGGCCCGGCCGCCACCACCACCGCATGCCCGACCCCAAGTAGGGCAGGGCTGGGATTGCCTCGTAGATTGCAACCCTGACGGACCTCCCACGCCAATCCCTTCGCGTCGCCTTCTGCACAGGTAACGGTTGACTGTAAAATAGGTACAGCGCATGCGTCAATAATGGCTGATGGCCATGTGTGTTTGTAATCACGTTGTGTTGTGCACGTACTACATTGGCCCCATTCATGATGGAGTTATAGGAATAAAAGAATTAATGTGTTTAAATTTTCACTATTTATTTTCTCATTGTTATGATTTTTTATTAACACGTGTGTGTCGTATGTTCATGTCTACTGGCCCTGAAAATGTGATTTCCTTCAAGAGCTAGACTTAGACAGTAGCTCGTTAAAAATCCAAACATACTGCTTATTCGATTCTTGTACCATTGACTTATTATGGTTCTTTTGTGTGCACTCGTATTGGATCCGGCATTCCACTCTCGAATTCTTTTTCTTTAAGGGCCTGATTGAGACAGCTTCACCTGCTAAAAAAATTAAATCTTGATATGAGATTCACCTAGATCCACCGTGTAGCAGATACACTAGTGGAGCCGGTGGAGCTAGTGGTGTTTGGTACAACACCATCTCAATCTCTAACTCACTTCCATCTAACCCCACACGTCAGGGCAAAAATAAAAAAAAACCCATGGCCTTGCCTTTCCTCTACTTCCTGACACTCGTAAGAGGAGGGTTGGAGCTGCGCGCGGCCAACGGGCACGACCGGCCTTAATAGGCGGGCTGGTGGCCACGACAGGACCACGCCCGAGGAGGGAGAGTGTGACATAACCTTCTAAGAATAGGGCCCACTTATCAGGATTATTGTCCATCCAACTTTAATCCCAACAAATGATCCAAGTCTTACAAGATCTGTCGGGTGTCATCGGGTTCAACCGAGTCATCCACCCTTTTCCGAGCAGGATCCTCATTACAGAATTGCAGAAGTAATATAATAATTTAATTTACATCAAAGTAGCGGAAGTCATACATAGTCATATTACAAAACATAAGTTTAGAAATATAACATAAGTGTCAATACTACATCAAGCCAAGTGGTAAAGGTTATAAGACAATCCAATCAGATATTCTGCCCAAGAGTTATACCAGGACTGATCTTCAACGACAACAACTGCGGTCATACAACACGAAGCTGTACCCACCGCTCTAGGAACATCATCCGCAATAAGGGTTAACAAATCCTGAGTACGAGAGTACTCAACAAGACTTATCCGACAAATAAAAATATTTAGTGGACAAAAGGTATGTAAGTCATAGGATTCAAGGTGGGGTTTGCAAGAATCAAGTGTTTTGCATAAATGAGTATTTTGTAAAATAATTGAGATTCATTTTTTTCGCATAAACAGTTACTTAAGTACCGATCTAAACTTGTGATCGATAACGAGGTAACTAACTATCTATGAAAGGAATCATCAAGTATCCAGTTTAAGTTTCATTAAATACGATGTGATAGTCAGAGTCATGTTTCCATATCCGAGGAACATGACGATTCGAATCGATTAAACCCAGCTAGGACTTCCTTATCACACGACATATGCAACACTAAAACACGCATATGACAACCTTTCTCCGGATCCTCCATCCAAGACCGGGGTTCCGCCGCCCGAGAGCACAGTACACCTCCACCCTACTCCTCGAGTTAGGAGGGTACACACTACTCTCACCATCTCTCCACTCCCAGTGCGGATTAACCGTTCTCAGACTGGAATAGCCGGAGTCTAGCTTCTAGAAGTATGTGACCAGTACTCCAAAGTCACGGCTCTTGGACATCCACAATGGCAAGGCCCTAATGACACAGGCGGAAAGAACCCGCTCACAAGATATCCACATCTGGTGGCTCCCAAACACCGTGTCCGCCCGGTCCCGATTATTACTTTCATCACCCATCATTTCCTTTTTAAGACATAGCCATTTGCCAAAGCAATACGCTATTCTTCTAAAAAATTTGAATCATTGCCGAAGCAATCATGTTATCACCTATTCTCGCAGATGATAGAAAATCATCTGACTCTATCGGTCTAAGCATTACTAAGCAACATAAAGTATCATTCATATTTTTAAAACGGTATCAAGGTACAAGAATAAATAATTCAAGGTAAGACTATGCATCAAGTAGTAATTTATTTGAATACTAACCATGCAATAATTAAATATAGGTGTATTTAAAGAAAACTTTAAAATACAAGGTAGGGTTAGAATGCACCGGGGCTTGCTTGGGTAAGAACACTAGTTAGTGTTTTGTTAGATGATACTCGCTGAATGACATTAGAATTCCGAGATTATCCATCTCCTGGATTCATTCACCAATACACCTTCGATTAAATCCACCAATCACTGTCTTCTAGTTCGATACTATCCATCACGTATGCATCTATCGTACCTTAATGACATGCAAAGATACAAATGTATAAATGCAAGGAAAATAGTAACACAAAGTTGTATCATAAACAACATTTAATTGAACAAGAGCTCATACAAGACATAGGCACTTTTAGTTAATTAAGCAATATCATTTAAGCATAAAGGTTGGACATGCTAAGTACTTTAAACATGACACCTCAGAAGACTAGATTCGAAACATGTCAAGTATAGAGCAACCAAAACTAACTAATAAGTTTAGTCAAGTAAAGACAGAATTAAACACTCAAGACATCACAAGATTATAAAATGCATAGACATTCATAGTTGATTAACTAACCTTACCAAGTAAAACATTTGGACATAATAAGAATCTAAAGTACACACAATTGAACTTAGGTTAATATTTGATAAGTATTTATTAACCAAGAGGTAAACATTAGGTTAAACAACCAAGATAAATTTAACCAATTAACCTATGCATACAGTTTTTGAACAGCAGCTAGCATGCACTTGTTTTTATCATAACTGGAGTTTTATAAATCCAAAGGACTTGCAAGAAGACATTCTATAAAGCTTATGAAATTATCTACATTTCATCTAATACTATCACAGCATAATTCACAAGTTAAATAAGTCAAAATCACAAAGTTGCAGAACCTGTTCCTAAAACAGAGAGCAGCCATATCTAATCTCTAACTTGAAACATGCATAACTCATAATCTACTTGGTAAAATGCCTCCAAATTTTAACAGCAGCTAGATACATGAGTTATCTACAACTTTGGTATACACAAGATTTTCAGAAAATATCATTAACATAGGATAATTTGCATTGTCCCTAAAACTGTCCAGAAACTAATAAATGCAATAAATAAAATTAACTTATGGTTTAAACACATAATTGGATAAAACCAACTTTACCAACATGTCGCACGTGACTAATGAATACTAGAAAACATAATGTCCATTGCTAAATAAATTCTTTGAATACACTTTTTAAATTTATTTGGATAAGTAGGTAGAATTATGAACATATATCAAAAGTGCACAATAAATTCTACCAAAATTACAGTGGCTTACAAATGCTTTCATTACTCTACTGTAAAAATTTCATGTCATTTAAGAAAGTATATAAACCTCTATGAAATAGACAAAAGTTCTATTACAAGCAACTCAAACAAAGTAACAAATTTTTATACTTAACTTTGAGCAGCCATAACCTGAGATGTACAATACCTAAAAATATAAACTTTAACAATTTGGAAAGCTCATGAAATGTAATTCAATTGTTCCAATTGGAACAAAGCATGAATCTATAAATAACTTGCTTAAACAGTTCATTCTTATCAGCTCTGTCCAGAAGGGGAACAACATCTACACTCAAATTTTAAAATTGATTACTCCTAACCTATCAGATATAAAATCATGAAATTTTAACATAAGATAGCTCATAATATTATCTATCATTTTTCTATTCAACTCAGCCATAGAAAACAACATCTTGATCATGAAATAAATTGCTCAACAAACATCATAGAAGCAGTCTCAAACAGAGACACAGTCACTTTGTCATTTTTATAACTCTACAACCATCAATCCTAAAATCATGAAATTTTTATCCAGAATCAATCATGGTCTCATAAACATCTCAAAAATTTTTCATAATTATGTGAGCAACACAACAGAGGCTATGAAAAAGACAAACACATCTTAACAGGATTAACCTACTTGCACAAAATGATTTTTACAGCAAAACTAATAAACTAAACCATGACACATGATAGATCTACTGCATATAGGACTTCATGATGATTCCAAAAAGTCCAAAATCACATTCATATGATTTTTCTGTGAATTACCATGAATTTTCAAAGATCAGCAAAATAAGAACAAATTAATTACGGGATTTTTCTTTTGCATCTGAAATCCTAACTTTTCAAGAAATTAACCAGGCCCTTATATGCAAATCTATGAGTCATGACATATTTGCAAAAAAATCACAAAGACTTTCCCTTACCAAACTTTACCCTTGTTCTTGATTTTACCGAAGAAATTACATAGAGACAAGGGAAATAATCCATGGCCGAGCTAGTTTAGGCACCAAGGAAGGATGAGGGAGTACTGTTAGGGCAGTAGGAAAGGTGGAGGAAGAAGCTTGCTGGCCATTGGTGGGAGGCAGGAGCAGCAGCACAAGGAGGGAGGGGCGATGGAGGAGGGCGCAGCTGTGACAGAACCTCTTAAGAACAGGGCTCACTTGCCAGGATTAATGTCCATCCGACTTAATCCAAAACAAATGATCCAAGTCTCAATTAGCCCGTCAGGTGTCACCACTTTGCAGCGGGTGATTCACCTCTTTCCGAACATAACCTCCTCATTACAAACATTGCAGAAGTAATACAATAATTTAATTTACCTCAAAGTAGCGGAAATTTGAAGTCATATTAGAAACCATAAGTTTCGAAACATAACTTAAGTGTCATACAATAATATTACATCAAGCTGCTCATAGAGTATAAACAAAACAACCGAAGTACTCTTGCCCAAGAGTCATGCAAAGACTTTTCATTCATCATCTTCATCCACAGTGACCATGGTCATGCAACACGAAGCCACATAGACCGGGCTGTGGCCCTCATCTGCAACAGGGGTTAACAAACCCTGAGTACGGGAGTACTCAACAAGACTTATCCGACAAAGAAAATATTTGGTGGACAAAAGATATGCAAGTCATAGGATTCGAGGTGTGGTTTATAAGAATCAAATATTTTACATAAATGAGCATTTGTAAAAGAATTAAAATTTATTTATTTTATTCATAAGATTACTCTCGTACCGATCTAGATGTATGATCGATACGAGGTAATAAATCATCCATGAAAGGAACCATCCGGTATCTAGTTTAAGTTTCATTAACTACGATGAAGAAGACAGAGTTATGTTTCCATATCCGAGAAACACGACGATTCGAACCGGTTAAACCTAGCTGGGACTTCCTTATCACACGACATATACAACACTAAAGCACGCATATGACTACTTTTCCCTAGATCCTCCATCCGAGAACAGGGTTTCGCCACCCGAGAGCACAGTACACCTCCATCCAGTTCCTCGAACTTGGAGGGTACACACTACTCTCGCCATCTCTCCACTCCCAGTGCGGGTTAACCGTCCTTTAGACTGGATTAGCCAGAGTCCAGCTTCCCCCAAAGGTATATGATAAGTACTCCAAAGTCACAACCCTAGTCATGCGACAACGGCAAGGCCCTAATGACACAGGCGGAAAGAACCCGCTCACTAGTCACCACTGGTGGCTCCCAAACACCGTGTCCGCCTGGTCCCGATTATTACTTCCATCCACAAGAATTTCTCAAAAGAGCATAGCCATTTGCCGAAGCAATACGCTATGTGTAAGTGACCGAAAATCACCCACTAGAAAACTCTAAGCAAACCAAGCATTTTATCAAAATTTGTATCATTAAACAAGTGTCAAGGTGTAAGGTACAATAACACAAGGATAATGCTATGCATCAAGTAGAAAATTAATAAAGTACGATAATGCAATAATATAACCATAAGTCTATTTAAAACAATCATTTTAAATACAAGGAAGGGTTTGAATGCACCGAGGCTTGCCTTGGTTGGAGGGATACACGAGTTCTGGCTCAGATTCAACAACAGAAAAACCCCCTTCACCAGGGTGGTTATCCAACCCAACCAATGAACAATCTACACGATAATATGTTATGCTTAGATGATGCTTGCAATAGTAGACATGATGCTTTGCAACACACAAACATGTACTAAGAGATGAATAAATCAGATTACAACCTTGAGTACAACTTACCTTCAGGAAACTAAACTAAACTAGAGCATAAAGCAAGTTAATTAACCCTATTTAACTTGATTATCTAAGTTAATAATTATATCCAAAAGAACTGAGCAAACACATTACATCAAACATGTCCAACCTGTGGTTGTCACCGGACAAATGAACATTAACACCAAACAATCTAAAATCACACAAAACCTAAAGTTATTAGGGTTACTAATCATTTTATTATTAATTATACAAATAGTCATGTATAACAGTTTATCCAAAAATTCCCAAACTTTTTATATAGCAAGATACCAGCGTATAAAGGTTACACAAAAATTTTCAGAATTTTTGGAGCAACATAGAGAGCATGAAAATTCATGAAAAAGTCATTTTTCAATTACTTTGGGCATTTTTACAGGATTAAAAATGTACTGAACATGGACATGTTATTTTTTTTATTAAATATTACACATCACAGAGAGTATACACAAATTTTTGCAGAATTTAAATATACACAGAAATAAACATATGAAAATAACAAAAAGCATTACTGTGCAAAATAGGAAATTAAGAAAACCCTTCATCCCTCTCACTGACACCTGGGTCCCGCGCGTTTGTGTCAGCAAAGCAGAGCAGCGGCGCCGGCGACCACAAAACATGGCGGCGCGTCGCCGACGGTGAACCGAACGGCGAACCAACTCTTGCGCTGGACTCCTCACTCCATCCCGAACACAACGAGGTACGATAGAGCTACCTTCAACCCTCACAGCACTCTCGCCGGCGACATTCGCGGCGGCCCGAGCTCGGTCGCTCGTGCGCCGGCGAGCACAAGCCACCACCGGCTCAACTAAGTTCCGCAACTGACTCAGGAAGCAAACGTGAACACAACGCACAACCAAAATGAGGTTAAAACCTACCACGATGACCTCGCCGACGGTAATGGCGGCACCCTGCGCGCGGCCGCACATACGCCGGCGAGTACAAGCCATAATCGGCTCAACCAAGCACCCCAGCAGACTCAGCGGCCCCCAAACAACGCGAAGCGCACGCCAAACGAACTGAAAGCTTAACGAAATGACCTCGCCGACGGCCATGGCGGACGGCGGAGATCTGCGCGATGTGCGCCGACGAAACTGTAACGATCCACGATTTCCTTGAAGGGAAATCCACAGATTATAACATAATGTGATAGTCCTAGGAGTACCAAGCTATCACATTATTGATATACAGTTGATACCACAGTCATACATCGTAAATTACAAGTTACAAGTATTACAACTTAAAGACTCACACCCTACTACAACACTCTACTAGCGGAAGACGCACGCGAAACGATATGAGAGTAGAAGCAACGCGCCAGCGGGTGAAGGCTCCTCCTTCACAGACAACCTTGAGCGTAGGACAAGACCACCTAAACCTCCGGATCCTTGTTGTTGTCGTTGAAGATAGCATCCGAACCTAATAAATAACTTTCAGTACGATTTGTACTGACCACTGTTTCCCACCCTATGCTTTGCTTTTGCTTTGTGAAAAGTGGTATGCAAGGGGTAGAGAAGAGAAACTATTTCTGGCTGTGGTTTTCCTATGCAAGTTCATTATTAAGTAATAATAATATAGTAGTAAGTTGTATATCAAGTTTTACACATTTCCCACACATCCATCCCATCCACACACATCTCACCACACACTCTCACACTCTCTAGGCGACAAGGACAACTCCCTCTCGTCCTTGTCTCAGCGGCTCACAGCCGGATCCTGCAAAACCCAGGGGGAGAAAAGAAGGGACTCATCTCTCTAAAGCAAGTGAGGCGTAGGTCATGAGATGTTCATAACCAGGGACACGGCTATACGTATAGATCGATCAACTCTACAGAGTGTGTACACCTGTACCCACAAGATCGCCATCATCGACGCTGTACAACACCTAGGCCGATAACGGGCTATCTCCCGATCCGGAATGATACCATCCTGCCACTCAGCCCTGGGGCTCCCCGGCGCACCGGCAAACTGAGACTGGGAGACGCAGCACCTGGCCACCGTGGTACTGCGCATCTAGGATGGTATGGGTCTCAACACCGGCACCACCCACCCTTATCACCTAACAACCTAGCAGTAATGGCATCGCCCAAACCGATCGACATCCGCACCCCGCTCATTCAGGGACGCGTGGTGTGCACGAAAGGCTCATGGTTCCGTTTTCCCTTGCTATTCCAGATCCTAGGTGGGATCAGACAGGTCATCTCCTCAATCGGGGTACTCCCCCGTGCCATCACAGCACCTCTATCCCGGGGCTCACCCCGGGATCTCTTCAGAACACACATGTACCCGCCACAGGTACCTCTCGTGGGGATGCCCAGGTCACACCCCCGGCAAGACTCGTCCTACAGACTCGTCATAGGACCTGTCTGATCGACTCAACCCTCACCACACACCCAAGACACACGCCAAGATCTCCCCAAGTTGTTATCATTATAACAGCACACAGTGCCTAGCCACTCACAAACAATCCTCCACTCAGCATCACATCATAGACATAATGTGAAGTAGAAGTAAGCAGCGAGCAAGTAAGTAAATTGAGTGTCTATCCTAGCAGTGGGTGTGCAGAGGTAAGGTTGCGACAAGGTAAAGGCTTTTCAAGCAAATCTACCATGCAACCTATCAATTTAATTGTAGAAAGTAAAGCACCAGCATCTATGTATATGCATGTCTAATAGGATTCTATGAGGTTGGGTGGGACGTGACACCTGTTTGTTATAGATCCATATATTCATCCACATCCTGTTGCTGTCCAAGACTCCTGTCTCCAACAGATCACCGGTCCGATCAACAACGCCCTCGATGCAACTACCTCGATAGAGCAACAAACAAGGAAGAAAACAATCAATCTCTAACCAAGATCCAAATCAAAAGGCAACGACACAAAAAGAGCAGCTAACAACAAAAGATACCAAAAGACTTAGCCCTTGAGATGGTTGTCCGCTTTCCTCGGGCTCAAAATAAAACACGGGTGGTTGTCTGTTAAGCATAAGCTCGAGTCATGACCCCGAAATAGCCACACTTCCCGGGTTGATGGTGTCAACCTGTATGGCTTCAAGAGAAAGGGGCTTAGACTCTAACTTAACTTAGACACACACCACGACTTGCGATCTTTCGATCCGGGTGTCATGGAAATTGACAAGAACCGAAAAGATTACAAGCATGGAGAAGACAATCACAACTGGGGTCGGCCCTTGTAGCCTTATACCCCACAAGTCACAACTAAGCACGAACAACAACGCAAATCGCAAGAGTTGTGACTTGGTCCCACAGACTTCGACTTGCACGCCATGGAAATTGGCACAAGCAAAAGAGAATGGGACAAGAGAAATAGGTGAAAGGTTGGGTAGGCCGTCCATATCACGTCCTCGGTAAATATGGTTTCTAACGGTCGATCGAGTCGACTCGCATGATTCCAAGGACATGGCATAGACCATAGCTTCACCAACTAAAAGGGGCTAGTCCGATCTTTGATCCGATCGTCATGGTTAAAGACGGGATCGAACAGAGCGAGCTATAAAAAGGAGAGAAAGGGAGAGAAAAGAATCCACCTTCCTTTGATCCACTCGCCATAGCATCCGACGGCAATCAAAGGAAAAGAAACCAGAGAGCGATAAATAAACACCAATAGGAAACAAACAAGTTAAAAGGGGATTTTGGTTCCTCGACACTTCGATCCAAATGTCATTGCGAATGACATGAACCAAAGATGTTGGAACAAGAGGGCTCAATCCACGTCTTACTAGATCGACATGGATTGGTAAAGACAAGAGAAATAGAGGAACGATCTCCACATTCCTTCGACCAACATGCCATGGTAACGGACGAAGGTTGAAGGAATGGAGAAACAAACTCGCGATTCCTCGAGCTACACCAGCTTGTAGGGCACCACGACCTCCGTGCACTAAAACGGCACAAGGTAATCCCTTGGTCTAGGTGGTGCAATCATACAAGGTGGGTAGGACAAAGAGAAGCAAAGGGGGTAAAGTCCAATGGCCATTGCAAGGCGACTCGCAGACATGAACTTTACCTACAAGAGTTGGCATCCGGTGATTTCATGAAAGTTATCCCCTAACTTGAATCCGCTAGGCTAGGTCACAAAGGGCTCGCAACGTGTGGATAATAACAACGTCGATAACAACATCGACACCGAGTCCTCCATGACCAAACCCTAGGGACAAGGATAGGAGCTAACTATCGTGAACCAATAGGGACAACTAAACACAAGAGAAGGGATCATGCTAGGCATCACGATCATGGCAAGACAAGCTTGCGATCGCCACGCACAAACATGTCTCTCTCTCAACCGGCTCGAAGGCTCGGTCCATAGGCAAACAATTCACACACAAGAACCCACAAAATGGAGAAGCACATTCCATAGCAAGAGAGACAGATAGATAAATAGAACGACACGAGGGCACGTCACATGCATAGATATAGATAAATATCAAGTGTTGATGACAAGTGCGACATGTATGAATACAGATAAAAGAAAAGCTCTGCCAACATCAAGGATGGTGTCGGCAGGTTTCAAAGACTCGACCTTAAATGGCGGGACGTTGGCGGGCTGCTGCAAGGGGCCGACGAAGCATCCGGGGTGGGCACGGACACCCCCCTACAACAGAGAAGACCACGGCACAAAGGCCGGACAGAGTAGCAGGCCAGGGGCTGGTCATTGCTGGTGCGGTAACAGGAACCGGGAAGGCGTCCAGGGCTCTATTGGACGGCTCGTCAAGGTTGTTTCCACCCTGTGGTAGTATACCACAATCGGCACGAAGGCCGGCCTTAGGCATGTATAACAGCAAGACGGCATGGGGGCTTTGGTGCTGGGAAGCTCACCGGTGTGCACTGGTTGGTTGCACGGAGATGCAGTAGGACGACAGGGTCAGGTTCCAGCAGCTCGGGGGCGTGCGTCTGCTGTCCGCAGAGCTCGTCGGGCCGTCGAGAGGGTGGCAAACGACGGTGATGCCGCGGAGAGCAGTGTCGACGTAGATGCAGCAAAGGGCCCTGGACGCCGTTGTGGACGGCAGTGCGGCTGGTCGTTGCTGCGCCGTGTCAAGGACGACGATGTTCTTGGGTGGATAGAAGCGGTGTTGTGACTGGGATGGTCTTGGGGCTCCGGCGAACAACACCGAAGGGTAGCAGCTCCCCTGCGATAGTGGAGAATGTGGCACGAAGGCCGGACTCAGACAAAGATCACGACAGGAGGGGTAAGAAGGCAAAGCCTTGGGTGCTAGTTGGCTCACCCATGATGGAGAAGCTCTGGCGAGGGGGGATTGCGCAGCGACGCCATAGACAGAGCGGCGCACGACGCTGCAGGGTTGACGACGCTGCAGCGACCGTAGCGGAGATGGGGTCGGTGCGGTTCGGTGCGACGGCAGGGCGAAGCACAGCAACGCTGCTGGGTTGGAGCTGGAAACCATAGAGGCGCTAGTCCGACGTTGAGGACGGAGCAGCGCAGCGCATGCTGTCGCAAGGCCACCACGTTGCAGCTCGAGCGCGACGTGGTGCTGCAGCCCGCAAGGGCTCTGGGTCGCGGTCGGGGAACGCCGTAGCACGTGGAAGACGGTGAGCGCGTGGCCAAAGTTGACGCCGTGGAGGAGCAGCGTCGGGGTCGAGGTGGTGCCCTTGGGCGCAACGAGGATGATGAGGAGCTCGGGTCAGCGGGGATGGCGACCCGACGCGCAGTGTGGCAGTGGCGAGGTGGTGCTTCTGGGGGCGACGAGGTGGGGGCGCGGCTCGTGAAGCGCACGAAGTCGTGACGAGGCTTGTGACGTGCATGTCGTCGCGGCGAGGCGCGTCTGGCTGGGCAGCAGGGTCACGGTGGGCTCGGTCGGCGTGTCCACGGCCGGCTGTAGCAGGTCGCGGCTCGACCTCGGTGACTGAGGGCGAAGCAGCAGGGGCTCCCGCAGCAGCTGGTCGCAGGGCGTGGCTGTGGCCACCGGTGGTCGACTGGGCTCCTCGGCGGGCGGCCGCGGCATGGCTGCATGGACGGCCGTGGTCAAGGGGCGGCACGGGTGCGGCCAACAGGGAACAGGGGAGGCGGCGGCGGATGGGGATTTAGAGGAAGGCGCTGGCGGCTCAGCATCTTATACGCGCGGCTGGTTAGGGTTCCCGAAGATGGACGGTGGCGCCTCGGTGTCCGTACCAAGGCGGGGCACGTGGCGAGCATCCGGTGAGGGGCGTAGCGCGGACGTCGAGAGCGTGGGGTCGCAGAGCGAACGCAGGCGCGTGAGGCGTGGGCGTGCGGGTGCGTGCGTGGCGCGTGGGGCAGGCGCGTCGCGGGGTCGCGCAAACGCGCGTGCGCGAGAGTGCACGGCTGCAGGGGCGTGGACGCAGGGTCTGTCCCGCTCGGGTGGCGGCGGCGCCTGGGCGCTGGGGGCTCCCGCCTGGGCCTTGGGCCTGCTGGCACGGCTGCCTGCGAAGGAGAGGAGGGCAGGGGTGCTGGGCCGCAGGGATGCGAGGAGTGGGGGTGGTCGGTTGGGCCAGAAGGCGTGCGTTGGCCAGGTGGAAGGGGGAGAGGGGAGGTGGTCGGCTGGGCCTAGTGATCCTTGCGGCCGATTGGGCCTGGGCTGCGCGCGAAGGGGGAAGGGAAGAGCAGAGCGGGCCGGTTGCTTTGGAGTGAAAATCCTCTCCCATTTATCTCTTCACTCACAACACAAGAAGACTTGATGATTATTCAAAAGGATTTGCAAGAATTCTAGGGGGACTTAGGAGATATTTGGGAGGAACTTCAAAAGGATGTGAGATAAATTCAAAGAGAGGAATTTTGCTATGGATTTAGAAGGAGGTCACTATGGATCGAATTGGACTCAAGGTGGGATTCGATCCAGGGAATTTAGAGAGATTCAAAAAGAGCTCGATGAACGAATTTGCTAGGTAATTCCCGGAAAGGAAATAGTTATGGATTATGGATTTGTGCACTCCAACGCGAAACAAATCACGAAACCCGAAACTAGTTCAAGAACACGGGCACTCACCTACAAGCAATTCTAGATGGATGCAACGGTTTATCGAATAACCCTGCTAGGTTAGCTACGGTTTTACCTAGCAACTACATGATCCACGCATTGCAGAAAAGTTTTTGAAAGTTTGGATTTTTGGTTGTTAGAAAAATCCGGGTTGTTACAGAAACTGCGCATGCGCTTGAACAACCAACACCGTGAACGGACCCACGACGGCTAGGCGAAGCTAGCGCAAGACTCAGACGTGAAAAAGATAGACTATTGAGTCCCACCGACGAGCGCACCGCCGCGGCAGCACTGAACTGCGGCGGAGCTCGCGGACAAAGCACAGTGGCTCGAAACAAGATCAACTAATCGCGCGGAGAGTTCGAGGAGCTCACCCCGGTTACGATGCACTCGCAAACGTGGCCGGAGATGAAGCAGAACGACTGGTCGACGAAGACCGTGCCGACGGAAACGGTGAACAGAGTGGCAACGTCGGCGTTCCCGGGGCTGTGGTTCACCAAAGAAGAAACGGCGAGGCTGACGTTGATCAACGATGAACAAGGAACATGAAACAAAAGACAAAAGATTAATGCGGCTCCTGCATAGCCGGAACGACAGCGAACTAGAGCGGCGGCGCTGTCGCCGGAGTCGAGGAAGACGGAGTCGCGCCGGGCGAATGGAGGCTCGGCGGCTTCAACCAACTCACGCAGGAGATACGCGAGGTCAAGGCGAACCCGTCAGAGGTGATTTGGTGGATTGGCAGCGACTAGAAAGCGTGTTCGAGCTCGACGACGCGGAGAGCTCACGCGGCGGCGTGAGCAGAGCTGCGCGCGAGCATGGAAAGAGAGGCAAGGGGTGGACGGCGTCCCATTTTGAAGATGGCAACGGAGCCGTGGTGATGCCACGCACACGATGGGACATGCGTTGCGGCTAGAAGGCGAACGGTGGCGTCGGCAGGTGGCCGGCCAGGTGTCGGCGCCATGAGCACTACGCCGCCATGCAGATGTTCGATGAAATGCCTGGACTACCCCTGGGATTGATTTGCAAATTTCTCAAGCTTTCAAGGGTTTTCATGAAAAACTTTGAATACCAAAGTTGCTCAAAATTTCATGATCTACAACTTTGACAATATGCACTTTTTCAAATTCGGCCTAGAAATGAAACTGAATTTTTGAAATTTGAAACCCTTTTGCAAAAGATTTACCCCCTTTTGAAATACTCTAAAAACTTGAATAACACTTGAAAAACTGTAAACACAACAAATGCAATTCAAACTGAGCTCTACCAAATTGCTTAAACAACCATATGCAAATTCTTTTTAGATTTTGAAAATCATGTTTAGGGTTTAATCCACCCCCTTTGGAAATTAGGGTTTGGATTATAATTTGAAAATTTGAATTTGAAAACTTGGTCAGCATTCAAACAATTGAATCAAACTCAACCAAGTAAACTCATTTTAGTTCAATGCATAGCAAGGTTCTCAATCAAGTGAATGATGCTTAATGCATATGATGACATGATCAATTTTTAATTAAGTTTTAAACACCAGGGGTGTTACAGCAGCGCAGAGGGCCGACGTCGCCCAGGCCTCGGCCTCCGCCGAGCGCAGCGAGAGGGAGCAGAGAGAGGGAGGGCAGAGGGAGAATGAGAGATCAAGAGAGACAGGAGACCGGCCTCCCCTTTCTCCCCTGCCGCTGGACAGCACACCGATAGGTGTAGAGCCGGGCGAGCTCGGGCGAGCTCGGGCGACGGGAGGTGGACACACACGGTGTCGTGCTGGCCGATCTAGCCCAGCCCAAGAAAACTGCCCCCAAAACTTTATTGTATTTACGACAAATGCCACTGACTTTTATCTCTTCCAAATTCAAAACCGTTTGTCGATTTGATCAACCGATTGCACCATGTTGTAGAGTGATTCGAATAGAACAACTTTGCTTAAAGAAGCTTGGTCAAATTCGGACTGGTTAAAGAGATATTAATTCCCAAATTTTGATACTTGAAACTGAAGTTCAGAGCCCAATTAAAAGTTAACTTTTGCTGTTTTTAAAATTGCTTTTGAGGATCCAAACGAGGTCCAAATGGTGTGAAACTGGATTCATTGTCTTCATCTTGATGAGTACTGCAACTCATATTAAGAAATCCATTTGAGATGTCATATGAAGTTGTAAGAGAAAATGCCGCAGAAAAGACAATTCAATACTGTTTTCCATGACTTAGAGAGATTTAGAGAACTGCACTGAACTTGGAGTAACAATTGGAGACACTTAGAGGTTGAATCAGGGCTTGGTCCAAACATAAAGTCTCCTCCAAATATTATGACCTTCAACTTTGCTAAAAGGGTCAATCTCATATCTTGTTCAGAAATTAAATTTTCAACATGACCAGAGAAATCCACCAAGAATGTCTTAAATAGAATTTTGATCCGACTGAAGTGTTTTCTTAACACTGGATCAACATGAACCTTTCCTAACTTTTGTTTTTGAGATGAAATAGAGTTGTTTGAGCATCGTCATAGGGTTTGGTTGAACCCATATGTATCCATCCACTGATTAAAGCAATTATATAAAGAATGAAACTTATTGTTCCATGTAACCCTTAAATCTCAAACTTCGCAAAACTTCTCCGGTGATCAAGATAGACATAGAAGGATGTAAAGAACCTTGAAAAAGCACTTCATCATTCCTTTTCCATAAAGTTTTTAATTAAAGCCTCTGATCAATACTTGACTTAATTATGCTGAGCTTAACCATTATTTATCTTAAGATAACACCTGGGGTGTTACAGAGAGCCTCGGCCGAGGCTAGGCAGGCTACGCCGCGACGGCGCAGCTCACGACAAAGGGGGCGTGCGCCAGCCTCGCTAGGCGGGCGGGCGACCATGAAGAGCTCGGCCAGCCTCACCGGGCAGATGCGGCTCGTCGCCATGGCTAGCGCGCGGTCAAGGAGAGGCCATGGAGGGTCCCGGCTTGGGTCGGGTAGCCCTCGTGACCATGGTGATTTCCCACGGGAAGAACGGTGGCGTTTTGCACGGGAAGAAGAAAGCTGCAAAGAAAAAAATAGATTGAATCGGTCATTTTCCACTAACTAGTGACATTGGTAGGTAATTTTCTCCAAACCCACTAAAGTTGGATATGATCTGGTGGAGCACCCTTTGAGGGGATCCACCAACTTGGTGAATCTAAGGCTAGATCCACAAATTTGGTGGAGCAGATCCACACATGGAGCTGGTGGAGCTAGAGGTGTTTGGCAAACTTTTTTAGATGGATGTGGATTTGGTGGATCTGGTGTTGGTGGAGCTGTCCCAAACTGACCTTAACTCTCTCTATCTTGACACACCACCACCGCCTGTAGCGTCGCACCGGATCGGAAGATCGTGCTACCCTAGGATCTGGATGGATGAGACAAGTTTGTGGGCACGTTTGCCTCATTGGATGTTGACACAAATTGCCACGCTGAACCATTGGCTGGCCAAACTTCGTCAGGCAAAACAGCTGCCCAAAAGTCAGGCCAAGCGTAGGCAGAAAAATGAACTATGTATGGGTACCGTAAGAGCTATCTCCAATAGTTTTCAAAAACTAGTTGGTAAATCAATTAGTTTTCCAATTGGGTAAAAACAGTTGGGAACATATTTGTTAAGGTTAATCTAATAGTTTCTAAAACGTAGAAGATAATTTTGCATTAGAAATCTCATACTATTTGTAAATCATGTTAAACATTTTTATACTTTGTTTCTCTTTTATTAGATACATATGCATTGGGAATCATATCATACTCCTTATTGCTCTACACGTGCTTCTACTTCCACATTGCCCAATCGATAGTCGCACATATATTTTCGTGGAGGTTGCATTACAACACCTAAGGTTTTTCCTCATGGCTAAAAACGTTAAAAAGGCCAAAAAACCAGTAGGAATATATATTCCTGACGAGGAGACTGTCAGGAGAATTGCCCTCGGGAAAATAAAATTGACATGCATTATGATTGTTTTTCTGACACAATAACCGACCGGATAAACGATCAAAACTGACAGGAACTCCAAATACACCAGAAGTGTACCCCTGTCCCAAAATGCTAACGTTTTGAGATTCACCAGTAGGAAAAACGGTTTTTGCTGGCGCCTCAAAAAAATAGCACAGACGGTTTGAGTTATCGTGCGTAAGTAGAAATAAAACGGTTACGAACCTCCACTGAAAATTGATTTTTACAAGCGGTATTCTTAAGAAATCCGCCTGTAGAAATGAGTCATTTCTACAGGCGGTTGTCTTAAGGAACCGCCTGTAGAAATCGATTTCTACAGACGGTTCGTTAAGACAACCGTCACTAAAAATCGACCTCAGATTTTTTCCACTGATTTTTTTTTTATTTTTGTAAACGACCTCGGATGGAAATCGACCTCAGGCGGTTCGTTATGAAACTTTGTAGTTTACAACTTTTTCATTTGAAATCATCTTGTCATCGAAAAATACGTTCGAATTTGTCAAATTTGAAATTCAAAATTTTGTAAACGACGTCGGATGGAAAAACTTGCTACATGGAAGTTGTAGATCTCGAAAAGTTAAGACAACCGCCTGTAGAAATCGATTTCTACAGGCGGTTTTTTTAAAAAACCGCCAGTAGAAATGGTGGCCTCCAGCGCCGGCGGTTCAAAAAAATGCCTATAAAAATGCATTCTGAACCGCATGTATAGTACTGTTTTGTAGTAGTGATTCAAACTGTGTCTCAGAATAGATGACATTATAGCCCTACATCTGCGTCTGATCCGATCCTAACCTAGCCTACTATCAATTGTCACTTTATTGTGGTCCACCAGTTGAAGATGAATAAATTGAAGATGAATAAAAATGAAAGAAAAATCTATCGATGGTGTGCACTAGTAGCGTGGATAATTGAATAAAATCACTTCCCGGCCGGAGCTCCGGCCACTCCCGAGCTCCATCCGTAGGACATCAAGTGCAATGATTCATTTATAGGGGTGTTTAGATATTTTTATTTCTATATTGATCTTTGGAACAAGCTCTACAATGTCCTATAATATGGGACAAAGGGAGTACAATTTAATATACAACCATCAATGGACCACAAATACACCAGAAGCATGGGCGGATCCAGGGGAGGCTGGGGGCTGCAGCCCCCCCCCCCCCCACCCCCCATGGTCTTATGTCTCTATTACATAGCTACAGATTTCACTCATTTTTTCATCAAATTTTTATAAAATTCACTTATTTTTTCATTAAATCTCTATAAAATTTACCAAAATTTTCTAGATTTTAAGTATTAGTTCTAAATTATGATTAAATTTTCATCGTCAATCATCATCTTTATTAATTAGCCCCCCTTGATCGCATTCTGGATCCGCCACGTTTATTAATTAGCCCCTCTTTGATCGCATTCTGGATCCGCCACTTACCAGAAGTACAATTTAATATACAACCATCAATCCAATAGTTCTAGCTGATGAATATGCACTCACGAAACAACATGTTTGTGCTTTAACACATTTCACATTCACATGCCATCCAAATACAAATGATCGTGCATGATTTGTACATATTAATTAGTTGATCCCAACATTGGGTATTCGAGAACTGTTGTATAATATATAACAGATAATATCATAAATCATACAATTGTTTTATTTTTAAATGACAGTCTTACAAATTTTAGGTCTAGCATAATGTGGCCATAGCAGGCGCGGCCATTACATTACATAAATCGAAAATGTTGCGGAAATATTATTGAAAAAAGTAGATACGGCACACCAGTATAGAATTGGCCGCTTGTCTCCAAACTTTTATTATTATTATTACCACACCTCAGAGAGCTAGTGAGAATGCTCGCCGCATGAATTGAAGTACTGTACCTGACTGCTGGCTAGAGCTTTTCGTAAAGCAGCCGTTCTAGCTCCATCATATTTGCAGCCTCCAAACAAACAAGGACGCGGACGCCACCGTCGTCTGCTGCTGTCCCCTTTCCCTGGTCGTTGTTCATGATGAACACAACCCCGCCACGGATGGACTCGGCGCGCGACATCACCTGCGGCTTCCCCCACCCGAAATCCGCGTCGTACGCCGGCATGCCGAGCCAGCTGACGATCTGCAGGTGCGTCTGCGGCAAGGTGCCCCTCAAAGGTCGGGTGGTCTCAATCTCGGCCATCTCAAAGTAGTCGATCGCGGACCGCACGAGCTCGTCGTCCATCCGACCGACGGCGGCCTTGATGCGGCAAGCGACGGACCCGAGCGGCTCCGTCGTGATGTCCCTCACCGCGCCGGTCACGCCGAGCTTGATCAGCGCGCTGCCGAAGTAGCGGTCCGGGAGCGGCGGCCGCAGTTTGCGCCGGACGTTGGCCGGGAAGGTGAGCCGTGCCTTGGAATCCGGCGGAAGCCGGCGTGCTGTGCACGCGCACTGCCACAGGAGAGCGCTCACGGCGCAGAAGGTGCTTGTCCCGCTACAGAGCCGCTTGAGGGAGGCGACCTGGTCCCTGGAAATGGTGAAGACCTTGACGACGACAGGTCCCAGCGGCTCGGAGAAGGTGACCTTAGGGCAGAACGTGACGAGGGCGTCGGGGTGCACGGTGGGTGGGCACCGTGGGCGGAGGAGGGTCCGGTCGTGGCACGGGAGCTCCACGACAGCGCCATTGCCGTGCTTGGAGATGGTCGACCACGTTTGGATGAAGTGGAACGCGCTTAGGGCGTCGATGGAGACATGGTGGAGGGCTGTCCCTAACGCCACGCCTCCACACTTCAAGAAAGTCACCTGTGAATGCAATGAAACCATGGAATCACTTTAGCTATATGATGAAACAACACTACACTTGTGAGAAACCATGGAAGCATATGAGAATGAAGCAGTGAACCTGTACGGCCAATACGACGGATGCTGGCTCAACGCGTGGAACAACCAGGCTCCTCAGCTCCGGCGATGGCTTCAAGTCCTTGATGTCATCGACGGTGAGATTATCAGCACGAGCGATAACGAAGAGTGCACCCTCGCCGTTACAGTTGATCTCCATCCTGCCAGCGTTGTCGACGCCAAGGCGGCCAGCAAGGGGGTAGAAAGTCACCAAGGCCTTGGCCATGGATTCCTTGAGCCTGGCCACGTCGAAGAAACCAGCTGCCGTGGCAACATCGTTGGAGCTGTACAAGTAGAATGTTGGGACGTGGCCTCTGGTGGCCTGCTCCAGGTCCAGGGAAGAGAGCCACAGCCCCTTCGTCGGTGTTGGCTCGCTTGGTGCTACAAATGACGACTCTACAACTTGCACCGCGGAATCCATTGGTTTCAATTTCTTCTCACGCACCGGCTGAGTACTTTGATTGATTAGGACCAATCAGGACCAGGACGATGTTATTATTAGCTGCAGCGCTGCAAGGGACACAAATTAAGTGCATGCTCTAGATCACAAACCAACACTGCCATCTTCCTGAATAAAGTATAGCGACCTGTGAAATTCATCGTAACAACACATGTAGACTTTCCTAAGATGATACTCCCTCCATTTCAAATGGTAAGTCATTCCAAGAATCTTGGAGAGTCAAAGCATTTTAAGTTTGACCAAAAATTATAGAGAAACATAAAGATTTATGACATCAAATAGGTATAGTATGGAAATATAACTAATAAAGAATCTAATGATACTTAGTTGGTATCAAATATGTTATTATCATATTATATAAATTTGGTCAAACTTTATAAACTTTGACTCTCCAAGATTCTTGGAATGACTTACAATTTGGGATGGAGGGAGTATAGTTTATAGGACCATGTTTTAATTAATATTTTAACACGTTTTAATTAACATTTTAAAAATAACATACTAAAAATGTATCTAACCCTTTTATTCATGCATACCAGTTCTCCTAAAATGATATCTTCCCTAGTAATTCACTATCTTTTTCTTTCCTATATCCACACAAAAAACGCACCCCGCTGAGAAGCTCCTCCTTCGCGCACCCAGAATCATGCACCCAGAAAAATCATACCTTCAAAATAAACGATTCAGATTTAGTCTAAGTCTTCTCTCTCCTTACTCACTCAGATCCAACGGTCTAGTTTTTGTGTATCATCCTCCTCTTCCTCCCATCTCTCATGCCCGCGCTCAGTCCCGACCGCATTGGCCACGGTTCGATTCACACACCCGCAACCAGCATTGTCTTTTTTTTTTCCAGAATTGCTCTCTCTATCCCACCAGCTCCGCCTCGCACTGGTGGCCCCACGCACAGCTATGGCCGTCTTTGCCCTTGCGAAGGCATGCGAACACGGTCGGGATAGACGCGGCCGGCGTGGAAGGGACGACGGCGCGGCCGTGCGGCGAGCTCACGCGGGGACAAGTGGAGACTGCACAAGGATGGCTGGGCGCGCAGGTGCCAAGCAGAGGGAACCGGTGTGGAGGGTGGAGACGGTGCAAGTGCGGAAGGAGCTGGCATGGCGAGCGGAGCCGGGAGAGGCGTGGATCTGCGGCACCGCCTGGCGGCCATGGTGCGTGCAGCCGCATGAGGAGATAAGGATTGGAGGAGATACAGTGCGTACGTGTCCAGCCTGAGTAGATAAGGTTAGGCAAGAAAAGAAAATAAAATACAAAGAAAAAACAAGAAAAGGGGTATTATGGACATTTCAGGCGGCGGAGAGGAGATTGCCGGTTTTTTTCATTTTTTTCTTATTTAGTTTTTTAGTTTTTTATTTATGAAGTACATCAATATCTTTTAACACACAATAATGCATGTTTTTATATATGAGATAGTTCTGAATTTGTGTTTCTTTTATGATTTAACATTTTGTAATTTTATTATTTATTTTAATTTTATGATTTTTTCCTCAAATGTCACCATAGCGTTAGTACGGACAATATACTAGTAGTTGATATGACCATGTTGTTGTGCCATAGGACTGGCACCACAGCCACGCACACTGGTGTGGGGCTCCATAAAAGCTGGCTCCCTACTACCATTCTCTTTGGCGTGTGACAAGAGAGTTTTGTCACGATGACACGAGGGACACTCAGGCAAAACATATGGTCTACATTGGAGTTTCATTTGATAATTCAAAACATATAGAACTTGGTCTGGTGCTTGTCTCATAAGAACGAAACATTTACACTAAGTATAGCTTATATGTTGAAATTTATGGAACTTCGATTCCAATAAGTAATTTATTTAGTGGTAAGAAAATGCAATTGAAAGGGTTGGAGCCTTGCCACGGCAATAAATTGATGGCACAAATGGATGTAGTTGACTGAGCTTGGTGTGGCAACTGAATGAATGACCAACTGATGGCACGAATACAAAGGCTAGGCGTATCCTCATCCTTGAGGGTATCACAACCTCACAACCAACTAGGATATGGACGGCCAAGTTCGTACATGGTTGAGTTCAAATATGAACGAGTTCTGGTATAGCCGAGTTCCTTCGACCCAAATCGGAAGGGAGGAACTTGGCCCGACAGGAATCCATACTCTTGGGGAGCGGATGGCGAGCTGGTGGACCTAGTTGACATGACATGTCTCCATGGGCCAGGATTAAGTGCTCTCGCATGGGAAGGAGCACTTAGGTTCCACGTAGGGAACTCAAGTGGTCTTTCGTTCCCTAAAGAGTCCAAGGCTGATTGTATAGAGTTGTCACCTCAGCATAATATCTATAGTGCCCGAGCGTGCCCCCCCCCCCCCCCCCCCCCCTGCCTGGCACAAGACAAGGCACTCTCTCTCTCTTGTGTATCCCTGTGAAATAAAGTAAGGGATAGGTAATACCTCCTCTACCGCCATCACTGCCCAATGGACATCTGATATAGAGGGCCACAATCTCCACACATCTTCTACTCCATGCTCAAGGATGACCAACCCAATAGTGTCGAATGTATAAGGATGGATGATGATGCCACGCAAAGGAACTAGCATGATATACTCCCTCCATATTTTTTAACCTGCCTTCGAGCTTAGGAACATGAGTGGACAACGCTAGTGGATGCAAGGCACATTATTCGAGAACCAGTATAAATCCTAAGTTCTTGAGGAACACTATACACATGTAGAAAAACTCCTAGAAAGCCTAGTGAATTCAGACTGCCCCATATCTCCAAACGATCTTCTCCGTTTATAACCCATACTGCAAACTTTGGGCCTTCGAGCTTAGGAAAATGAGTGGACAACACTAGTGGATGCAAGGCACATTATTCGAGACCCAGTATAAATCGTAAGTTCTTGAGTGCCAAACCATCCGGAGTCAGAGACGACACGACTATAAATTTACTAGCTAGTCGGCTCCACTAAACATCAACACTTATAAGTATGTATGATGCAACAAGTTTTTTGTAAAAAAACTATGGTGCAACAATAATAGATGCCCTAGAATAAAATTTGATATTTATAAATCTATAGACACTTGATCTTCTACAAGTCAATTAAATGGGTTGTTTACACCACATATATACAACCCATGTTGAGTTTTGAGAGATAAAAAACTAAAGATAATCTGTTACCATGGGAGAAAAAAAGGTAGTGAGTAGCATATTTTGCTTTAGGAACTTGTCCTGCTATGTTAATAAGTTTGACGCGACAAAATCACATTGTCACGCCAAAAGATGTCGCAAAAGGGGAGTCCACGTTGGTGATAGACATTCCAATGGTAAATTGTCGCACTAGCACATATGTCCGGCGCTTCCAAGATCGAACTGAAGAAGTTACTTCTGAGAATATAGGTTTTGTTGTTATTAAAGTGTGGGTTTATTTGTTGTTATTAAAATGTTAACTAAAAAGGCTAAAAGAAATATGCACGAACGGATGTTAAAGGTAAATATTCGACGACGTACGGTAAAGTAACTAAAGTGAAGCGTTGGACTTACTGCGGTCATGATGTGCAAGAAACCAGCAACCTAACTCAGTGAAGCGGTGGCATCTAGGCGCGCGGCAGCACAGGATCGGAGGAGGGCTGCCTTGGGAACTCTGAAACGCCAACTTTGCTGTACAAGAACAGAGAGCAGTAGTACTTATATATACCGGCCCCTTGCAGCTCTATTAGTGCAGTAAGCATGTGAAGACTGTAAGTTTGCAGAAGCAGAGCTGTACTTTTTTAAAAAAGAAAAGAAAAGCAGAGCAGATGACACCGAGGCTGCTGGAGCATGTAGTAGACGGCATCATATGCATGCATGTGAAGAAAGCAGGATCTGAGCAAACGTCCGGATCCATGCCTATGATCAACCACACCCAGCTAGGAGTTGCAGGGTAGGTTGAGATGCATACCGACACAGGCACACAGCCAATGAGCCAAGACAAGATAAGTGGAGACTGGAGAGACACGAGACGCAATCATGTGCTGGGCCTGAATAATAAAATCTGCTATGGTACACATAGGCCCAGGGCCCAGATCTCCCACACTTTTCCGTATCACCATGCATGACAGCACGAGGCCGCATGCAAGCAGTACACTGGCTTAATATAATTCTCTCTCCTGCCATGAGCATGTTGTGCACAAATGAATGTATGATCTCTGCTACGTCTCGTTTAGATACATCCAATTAAATTTTTGCTAACTAAAATTTCAAAGCTAAATTTTAGCTGAGTTTGACTAGATTAAAATAATTAAACTTAGATAAATTTTAATTGTCTTTTATTTGAACTGTTTAGATATCTAGCAGTTAAATTTAACCAGCTAAAATTTAATTGTTGCATCCAACTAAACCCTACAATGGACACATCATTATCAATCGCACGCACGTTAACTACCAACGTGCTCATTAGGTTCATGCATGCAGGTACGGGTGAGTGTTAAATAATCCGCTATATTTTTTTTAATCAAAATCCAGTCTAGCTTTATTTGAAAGAAATTTGAAGCCTCGATCATTACCTGTTTACAGATAGAGCAAAGCAAACCGCCAGCAGTGAAACAGTTCTATTTTAGCTTTTTTTACAAACTAATTTTCTATTTCTGCAAATAGTGGTGGCTGCGGTCGATTTGTAGATTTTTTATTTTATTTTTTTTTTGTAAAAAGAGCTGAAATAGGAAAATTTCACCCTCTGCACTCACCCCCAACAATTGGCGTTAAGAAAGATCTTTCAGCCTTGGCTCAGCTTGTCAACAAATCCTATCTGCCAACGCTTTGGACTTTGGTATAGGAGACCTCTAGGATTTGATCGACATGATTGTATTGTGGATCACCGTAGTTGGGGAAGCCGATCGATTCATGCTACTGATCGAACACCATATCATTTCTTATTTTCCAGAGAGTCCAAAGAGCACCTGCACACACAAAAAAAACATTGTAGTCCTTAACCCACCCCTGGTTTGACCAAGCACCTTAACAAACAAGACATCATAATTTGACATCTGGATGTCTTTCTTTCCTAAAAAAAAACAAGTTAGCAGTAGGTACAAGTGATCACTGATGAGCGCATAGGAAGGACCTGGGCAGGATTTAGATATAGGCGTGTTTAAATCGACACCAACCATGCATGATAAAATACATATTTCCTCTGTCCCATATTATCTGTCGTTTTCAGTTTCCGTGCCACAAGTTTGACTTGATTTGTAGAAAATACGTGCAACATTTGTATATCTATATAAATTTATTAAAAAACTAGATTTAAACATCTTTCTAATGACACCGTCCTCTCTTGCTCCGTCGTCCACTCCTCGAAGGCCGAAGCAGCCCATGGTATAACTTGCTGTTTGTTAGCAGACTGATCAATAACCCTGCTCCTATGTGAACAGGCTCTAGCCACTCCTCGAAGGCCGAAGCAGCCCATGGTATAACTTGCTGTTTGTTAGCAGACTGATCAATAACCCTGCTCCTATGTGAACAGGCTCTAGGCTTTCAATTCGCTGTGAAACTGGTAAGCTGTACGTTGACGATGACGATGGAATTGAACCATGTATGCAGATGCAACTGTAGCTTATCCGGACGGAAGCCATCAGGGCAAGTTGCCGCCGGCACCGCATGGCAACCCTGCGCATGCTTGCGATGTCCCGTCGCCACCACAGCTGCGCAGGCTCTTACACCACACAGGATGAAGATCGGCCGGAGCGGGTCAAGGATTCTGCTTCTGATCGTGATTTATTTGTATCCCCTTATCATGTTGTGTAATAAGTGTAACTTGTGCTTGTGCATGCACCGTTGAATAATGGTTGCTGATGATAGAGTATCTCTTTTAGAAGGTTATTAAGACCATGATTTATTATGCGTTACCGAACGAAGAGGATAGAGCATCTCTTGCCGCTCTCCAGTACTATCCCTCATCCCCATAACTTATCATATATGTCACTGCTCTAACAGCTTCTCAATAGCTCTCGCTTTTGTTGCTGGTCACCAAAAAATCCTCCCATCTCCCCTCAAACGGGGTGAGTTTGCATCCTCTCCAGTATCCAAGGTCTCACACTAACTACCACTTCGTCTCCCACCGGACCTCATATGCAGGAAGAGCACCGTTAGTGGTGCCGAGTTCTGCCGATGAGGAGAGAAGGCCCCAGCCGACATGCTCGGACCTCGACAAGAGCCTCACGTCATGCCTGGAGGTGCTACACGTCAGGGTTGATTTGGGCCTAGGCCGTGGCCCAAAATCCACCTTGTAGTATATGTAGTTTTATGAGCTAGCTCTAGGCATTGGGCCAAATTTGGTATAAGAATACCAGCCCAGCAAAGAAAAAGAGAAGGCACGCTCAAGCCATAGCACGCGGCGCCCTTCCCTGGCGAGCGGCGACTCCTCCATTTCTACTTTCTCTTTGGATGCCTCGTAGCTGTAATCCTAGCCGCCGGAGTCGGATGGCCTGAGCGAAGAACCATTGACAGCCGTCCTCCACCCCACCGCCCCCCTGATTCTTGGCTTCTCCAGTCCGCCACGGGCACACTGCACCGGCTGCCGGCCAGAGTTCACCTGCCTGGGAGGCTGCACGCTAGGAGCAGAGCGACTGTGGCCCGTGTGGGCAGCGAGCAGGGGCAGCCAAGCAGCCACCACCAACCAGAGCCAGCCAGAGGCAGGCATCACAGGATGAGGATTGAGGATGAGAAAAAGTACCTGCTGACTGCTTGCAAATTTACAATAGAAGAGTCCTGCTTAGGATCAGTAATTGCCTATTCTCAATTCTCAAATCTAAGTTTATTCTTATGTTGAACTCTTCTCGATCTAGAAATACTCTACCAAATTTATGTGTATAAGGTTCAGACTCATATGCTACTATGATGAAGAAATGAGAGGTGAGTGTGAGTCAAACCATCATTAGTTAGGTGTTTTAACCACTTTATGTTTCCATTAATTATATTGTAGATTTAAATATGGAATTTAAATTTCATCTAAACTTAAGTATTTATGATCTAATTTCGTTCTTTATCGGTATTAGATTGGACTTAGATTGTATTTGGACCCAATAGAGCTGATGTATACGTTTTGATAGTGGCCCTAATCGTCACTTTTGACGAGCTAGTGGCCCACCGCTATGCCACACCGGCCCTACTCCATCGAGGATCTCAACGCACCCGTGGCCACGGCTGGGGATGGGAGGCTGAGTGTGTCCGAGTTGTGGCCGGGGTCACGACGAGGGATGAGGACATCAAGGCAGGGTGTCAGGGAGATCAACAACGATGTGAATGAGATCAGATGTCCCACATATTAGGAGAGGTTTATTGGTGTTCTGTTACGGCGTCTTTTTCAATAATCTAAAAACTGGTATCATGATGTCCCCATTATCATCTTAATGAGGACGGTATATTGAGGAGTTGCTAGAGATGTTTTAATGCAACATGTTTTTAGTTGTTATATCCTGAAGGATCCCTAAGTCCTAATGGCTGGGTATTCATGTTTTATTCAAATTTTTGGGGATTATTAATAATGATTTAGTGGATAATGGATATGTTTAGAGTTTTTTTTTGTAAAGGTGAGTTGGAGTGTTGGACATGTATAGGATCAACTTTTTCATGGTCTCTCTGATTCTCAAGGAGGAAGGAGCTAGAAATATATGAAAAACTTTTTGATAGACTAAGTTTTTTTGAGACCAGACATATAGCCTGTATTTCATTAAGCAGAGGAGAATGGTCAATAGACCTACACGTTTTTGACATACTAAGTTGAGAAGTGTGTTGGTCTTATCCATTGTGATGAATGATTGACACAAGATGTGCGAGGTTTACGTGTTTTATGGTAGAGTTCTAATTCATATGTGCTTGATTACGCTAATAGCTAACAAGAGGTATAGTGCCGTGTTTCTTTGATTGTGTTGTGCAACATGTCTCTTTTGGCTGTGAATGTGTATGTGTTAGATGCACCAAGATGATTAATAGCGATGTAGACGGTAATGTGGGGTCCATGCGCATCACCAGGGAGCGGTGAAGGCGGACAAGAAGACTTGGTCCAAGAAACCAGAGGCTGGCGGGTGAACCATGTACGACGACCGAGGGATCAGAATACCTTGTCGTTCGAGTTGACATTCAAAATCACTTCTAGAAAAACGTTAAAAGACTACAAAGTTATGATGCAAATCTTTCAATACTCCTTTCATCCAAAAATAATGCAAGTGTCGTTTTTTATGGAATTGAACATTTTTTTTGATTTGAAAATAACAATTATGATCCACACTAGAAGTTATTATCAATTATGAATATATTTTCATAGTAAATCTATTTAGAATTTACTATTTAGGAACATAAATATTGATTTTTTTCCAAACATGGCCATATATGAATTAAACGAAAATAACTTTGAATCTCAACTAACAATAAAGTATATCATGACATGCAAGTCTACAAAATTTATGAAGTTGAATGGTGTATTATGTATTTTTATGCACCGTCTGTTTTTTTTCCTGAAACTCTCGGCGTTGTCTGCTTGGAAGGGCTATTTTGTTTCTTCCGCCTTTCATCAGCATAAAAATTATAAAATGATAATTCGCAGCCAGCCGTTTGACCGGATTATTGGTATCGTAGCGTAGCGGAGACCATCAATATCAATCCGCGGAGACCATCAATATCAATCCGAACTAGGTGATACCCCGCGCCTTACTGCGGGTATTTCAGAGCCATGGCGGGTCACGAGCCAACCACGACGACTGGGAGAGTGACCGATCTTTGGTGTAGCCTCGTTAGAGGGTCATCGTAAACCTTAGTGGTTTCGAAGCATTTCACTCGAGGTCTCACTCAACCGAACCCTCTCCTCCTAATATACCGGAGGGACATCTCCCCTACCAGGAGTTTTAAAAGTTCTGTGTATGGATCATTCAGGAGTTTTGAAGGGCCTAAGAAAATCCATGTGATATGCAATATTGCCACGTTTTTCTCAGAAACACTGGTTTCGGGTATTCCAAAGTCACGACGGGCCACGGGCCAACTACGACAGCCGGGGGAGTCACCGGCTTTCGGTGGAGCCTAGTTAGCGGGTCCTCGTAAACCTTAGTGTTTTTGAAGCCTTTCACCCCGAGATTTCACTCAAACGAACCATCTTCCCATAATATACCCGAGGGGCATCTCCCCTCCCAAGAGTTCTGGTAGTTTTGTGTATGGTTTCTTGATGCTTTTTGAAAGACCTCACAAAATCCATGTGATATGCAGTTTTACCACATTTTTGCTCAAAAACATGGGTTTCGCCCATGGAGGCACATGAGAGAGTTATTGAAATATATCTTATCGAAATATATCCATGTGGGGTCTTGTTTTGAGGAGTTTCTTGCGAGGAACATCATGGTGCAATTGAATTTTAATTATGATACTTGGTTTATGTGCTATGACTTTTTTTATATTTCAAAATGAAATAGCTAGTGGGGAGATAAATGAGGGTTAGTGGACTGATGATATCACCTGATGTAAGATGACATCACTTTTAGTATATCCTCGAATCTGATTGGAGGGGATCCTCTAAGTAGATCTTAGCAATATAGGAGTAGTAGATTCTACGGCACTGTACGTTGCCACGGACAAGCAATCGAACTGCTAGGAACCTTCATGGCAATGGGATCTATTCTACTAGTAATTAATTGTATAACAAAAAAAATCATTGCAAGCAGTGCTAGCATTACAAAAGGAGAGCCGCCGCGGCGAGGACGGAGAAGACGAAGGCAATCATCCTGAACTTGCAAAGTTGCATGCAACGCAATAATCAATACTGCCCCCATGGAGATGAAGAAGAAGCTCTCTTCTCCTCTCTATTCCCTGCCGGCGATGTCCCTGCTGATCATCGTCGTCGTGGCCATCACAATCTCCTGCCCCGTCGTCCACTGTTCGAATGCCCAAGGTATGAGGATCGACGGCTGGCGCTCTTCTATTGATCACTCTAGCTAGTTATATATTTTTAGATAAGGGGAATATATTAGCTAGCTATATATGTTGGCACTGAAATAAAATTGTTGATCGGATGGCGACGAAATTAAACCTATATTTGCATGCAGATGCAGCAGTAGCTAATGTGGACGGAGACCGTCCGGCCCAAGCGCCGCCGACACCTAATGCCGGCATACCGCGAGGGCCACAGCCGCCGTGCTGCCTACGGCCAGGCGGTTAACGACGTCCTAAAATGGGTCAATCAGCAGGATGGAGGGTACTTATTAAGACCACCCTAGGCCATGACGGCCACAGGTTCTTAAAATTTTCTTATAGTAATATAAACATAAGAGAATACATACTCCATCTGTATCGAATTATGTGAAATATATAGGTGCATTTGTACACCTAAATGTATGTTGTGTCTAGAAAAGGAAAGGGGGAAAGATAATTTGGTTCATCTATCGCTAGGGGTCCTGCTAGTTCATTATGTTGCTCAAGGTCAAACCACAGCGACTCATAAAGTCATAATCGATGTAATATATATAATCTGTTACTTTAGCTATAGTGTATAGAATAAGCGCACAGAATCTATATACAAGACTCACCTGTGGGAGTGTTTTATTTTTTAAATAAAGATAGATGCAGTGTTGACTTCTGTTTACGCACAACCAAAATCTAAAAATTCCTAGTAAAGTGAAGTTCTCTTAATGTTTTGATATTCAAAATTTAGTACAAACTATTCCTACTAAATGTCTCCTAGTAAGAATTTTCATATGCTATGACTAGTGATAGTGTTTTAATACTACTTAAAAACTTTAAAAACACTAGTATACCACTTGTATCATTCAGTAGAATCGATCAGTACGACATTAGATTCAGATCCAGATCAATACTACTAGAGGTGAGGATCAAAGGGGGACAAGCAAATCCTTACCCATCTTTGCAGGACAAGGAAGGCACACTCGCCACCGGCCGCCCCGATCTCGCAAACGTCGATGCTTGGATCTTGGATGCTTCATGGCTCCCATCCTCTCCTGTCTCCTCTTGCTCCACCATGGATGAGCGCAAGCCGCCTGCCACGGCTAGGTTGCTGCCGCCTACCATGGCTGGAACCGGTGTTCCCATCTGCACCGAGGGCCAGACCAACCAGAGCTGTAGCAGGTAGGAGAGCAGGGCGACGTCCGAGTGGAAGAAGGCGATGGAAGAGCGGAGGACGCTCGAAGGACGACGACGGTAGAGACGGAAGGGTTCGGGAGAAACTTGCAATTGTTGCGAGTTCTTGCGGTTCTTACTGCCTCCATCTTTTGGCCAACGGGCTTTGCGGTCTAAAGGGTATTGGTCCACAAAAAAATTGCAGCTGAGCCACAATAGCCACGAAGCCATAGTTTGCGGGGTGACTACGTGGGTTGCGGTAAGAGCCCGCCGCGCCTGCAAACTGAACTGCAGCCTTGCCCGTCTCTTCTCGTTCGTTTTGTGGCGGAAAATTTCTTTGAAAAAAATCAAACCTAAGCATCTTTAGTCTGGTTTGGCTCCAGCTTTGTGGGTTATATGCCCCGACCACTGCAGCTTTGGGACAGGCTTAGACAGAGCAAATGAAGTCCAAAAAAAAAATCTTGGCCCAAAGCTCGGCCCAAACTATTTAATTTTCCATTTCAAAAGAGCGGGAAGCCCAAGCCTGACCTGAGCCTAGAACGAAAAAGCAGGCCCGTTGCCGCCCATGGGACGGGTATGGATGGGATTTTTAAGGCCAAAAAACAAAGCTTTTCTTAAGGATGGCAACGGGGCGGGTTCGGATCGGGTGGAGTCTCTGGGCACCCAAAACCGAAACCCGAAACTAAAACCCGAACCCGAACCGAACACCGTTTTGGGTGAAAATCCATCCCCAAAACCGAAACCCGCGGATACCCGAAACCCGACGGATTAACCGAAACCCGAGAAAATTACTGTAAATCAGTAAAAAATAGCAATATAAAACATGATAAATAACCAAAGTAGTACTAGCAAGTGGCACGTAATGTTACAGTCCAGAATACATCAATACATGATGCATAATATAGCTACAGATAACAGATAAGCTAGCACTCCTAGCAGCCACCTGCCGGTCGATAGGCAATAGCCATGTCCAGAAACATGCAAGTATCACATATTACAGTACAGCTCACATTAGATATTACAGTCCAAACAAAATAATAACAGATAGGCAACTTGAAGCATTCATCTTCACTTGAGGCACACACTGTCCAGCATATTACAGATTTCATCATTCATCAATTATGGTGGACTCATCTTGATCCTGTGAAATAAAAACAGAGAGTACAACTCATAATATAAATGTCCAATGCATTGTAAAGTCACAAGTTGAATATAGAAGGAAACAACAGCAATACCATTTCTTCATCTTTTTCATCAAGACAAGTCATCAAAGCACCAACAAAAGTAGAATGAGACCCTGCATTGATGTGATTTTCACAAATTAGTTATATAACTTATACGGAATGAAGACCACATACCTATAGAAAATTGCACTTACCTAACATGTCGTTATGAGACCATGCTTGCATACACATAAGTGCCTCAATCATTGATGGTGCAAGCCTACTACGATGCGAACTAATTATTCTCCTACTAGTGCTAAAGGCCGACTCAGATGCCACCGTTGTCACAGGAATAGCAAGGATATCACGTGAAATTTTCTGCAATGTTGGGTATTTCAGTCCTGCATGTTGCCACCACTGAATTATATCCAACTCTTGTGTCCTTGGCAACAGTGGCTCTTCCAAGTACAAATCTAACTCTGTTCGCACATAAGTGGAGGTCACAGCTGGCTGTTTGGACATGTAATCATCAAAAGTGTCCATCCAATCTTCATCATCCATCTGAGAATGAGCACTTGGTCTAGTTTGAGCACCATCTGTTGTGGCAATATCCTCCATACAATCTTGGTATTCCAAAGCCAGATTGTATAACAAATCTTTCACTTTACTGACAGCTTCAGTAGCTACACTTTCTGACCCATGAATTTTGAGAAAAAGAGCATTCAACAATTGTAATTTATACCTAGGATCTAGGACAGCAGCAACAACCATCAAACCATGCACATCTGACCAATACTTGTTGAATTTCTCTTTCATTTTAATAGACATTTCTTCCACCTTAGGAATTTCGCTGCTTAGCCACTTCCTAATTGCCAAAAAAAATATTGCATATTTTAGGAAAGAAAAGGTTGGCTGTGACATATTTAGTGCCTGATAGGAGCTCAGTTACATCATAGAACATCTTTAACCTATCACAAAGCTCTCTAGCAAACTTCCAATCATCTTGAGATGGAACACAAGGAGCACGAGAAGCAAGGCGCTTAAAAACATCTTGGTAAACTAGTGCAGTGCTAAGCATAATATAAGTAGAGTTCCATCTAGTTTTACAATCAAGAGCAATTCTTTTCTCATATTTTCCTTTCATTTGTGCTGCCATTTTCTCAAACTTCTCATGTCTTTTAGGAGTGGCTGACCAATATGCAACACTATCACGCACATTATCAATTCCCTTCTCCATGACACTCATTCCATCTTTCACAATTAAATTTAAAATATGTGCAGCACAACGCATATGAATTAATTTGCCCTTCAACATACAAGAGAGGAGTGGTAACTTGCCTTCCACAGCAGCCTTGTTCTTTGCAAGATCATCACCATCGGTGTCAATCATGGTCTTCATGAGGCTATCATTGACACTACAATTGTCAAGAGTTATAGTGGACAAATTCCTCTCAATATGCCAATCTAGGAGAACTTCATGAAGAACCTCTGCTATAACTTCTGTTGTATGTGGTGCTGGAACATAAATAAACCTACAACAATAAAAATATGATAAGTGATTGGGCTGGACATATTGCTCTCAATAGACAAAATGCATAACATAAGAACACAAAATGAGGTGATTTATTCTTACATAATAAGAAAACTTTTTAGCTTCCAATCTTCATCTAGAAAATGAGCTGTAACTGCCATGTAACCTTTTCTCTGGTGGTTTACTGTCCACAAGTCCGTAGTCACAGCAACACGAGAACTCAATTTCTTGATATAATTTACCATAGATTGCTTCTGCACATGATACATATCCAAGATATCCTTCCTAATTGTGTTTCTAGATACTACCTTGAATGTTGGCTGCAATGTAGCACAAAACTTGCGAAATCCAACATGGTCCACCATGGAAAGAGGATACTCATGGACAATAATCATTAAAGCAAGTTCTTTTCTAGCGACGTCTTCATCAAACACATACTTTTCTAATGTGACTGTGTCATTTTGTGGGTTTGTAGATAATTTAAGAGGAGACTGTGTTAAACCTTTTCTGGTAGCTCTGTCCTGACATACAACAATGTGATTCTTCAAGTGAGTTGTACCATTTCTTGTCTCCCCACCTAAATGTTTTTTGCACCATTTACATTTTGCTTTCCATACCCCACTAACATTAATCAAATCAAAGTCCTTCCATACTTCAGACCTTAGCTTCCTCTTACTACCGACAGGAACATCATCTGCTATATCTATCATATCATTAGTACCTATGGTTGTAGAATCAGTTGCCGGTGCTGCTGAATTGGCTGTAAGGCGTGGACGAGTTTGAGGACGAGAACCCACAGATTGAGATGCAACAGCAGCTTGCGACCCACTTGAAGCGCCATGAGCAGACATTTTCTCACTTCCTGACAAATGCAAAAATAAAAACATACACATGCCCACAAGCGATGAGTCTCTGTACTAGTTTGTACATGGACATGGTCACAAGCGAAAAGTTTGAAATGAATCTGTCACCGTACCTCTTGGCCTGTTGGTGACTTGGTGTTGGATTCGCCTTTTGGCTTTTGCTCCCAGCTTGCCGGCAACCGCGAATGGGGGAAGCACGTCGAGTCCGACGTCGTCGGTGGGGGCTGTGCGGGGATGAAGGCCAGGGCGTGGCCGCGTGGGGGCGTCGGGCTACGCCTGCCGCCTGCGCGGGTCGTCGAGCGTCGGGGCGACGGCACGGGGACGCGGGCGACGCGGCCGTCGGGGCACGAGCCGCCGTCCGCCGGGCGACGACGCGGGGACACGGCCGCGCGGGCTTCCGAGGGCTGGGGCGCCGCTGTTCGCCTGTCCGCGGTGCACTGGCCGCCGGGCGACGGCGCGGGGTGCCGAGGTGTCGGGCGTGCGGGACTGCCGAGTGCCGAGTGTTGCTGGCCGGCACCGCCACATCGGCTGCTAGTCCGTGGAATCGTGGATTCATGGATGAGGTTGCTTGGTTTTTAGTTTATATACTAGGGTTTCTAGGTGGACTTCTAGTGGGCCAAATGTTTCGGGTCTCCGATGGATTAACCACGGGCCGATTTCAGAACCCGCACCAAAACCGCAGTATTTCGGGTATCCGAACCCGTAAATCCGTGGGCGAAAACCAGGAACCAAAACCGAAAACCGCAAACCCGAAACCTGCGGATATCCGCCCCGAACCCGAACCGTTGCCATCTTTAGCTTTTCTTCGCCCTGGCCCGAGCCCGGTCTAGAACACAAAATGCTCAGATCTATTGCAACTCCTCCCTCGTTGCAACATGAAAATCACCCAAAAAATGGGTACGTAGAGGTTTTCACAAAATCTAAAACGATGTGCATGCACAGATCTACTTTCTAGCAAAAGTTGGAAATCATTCACAATCTAGAAAAAATCATATGAAAATAAGAAATTTCAAGTGGATATCCACGGCAAGACAAGTTTTCAGAAGTTTTTTTTTCTTGTAGTGCACATACATCTGAAATTTGATATTTTCATAAGATTTGTTACAAAGTGAGTTTGATTCGCAATTTTCTACAAAGTGTATATGCACTACAAGACAGTCCAAGACGTTTCCCAATCCTATCTCATATGATGTTTTATCCATCGATTTAGATGGAACTCTCGTCAGTGTAAACACAACAGTTTATAGAGCATTTCTCCATAAGGTAATGGAAGATCAGCTTGGTCCATCATTGACCGAAACATGTCCAACAAACTTTGGTTCCTTTGCTTGGAAACCCCATTCCATTGGCGTACAAGGTGGAGTCAGTTGTGGAACAATTCCACATTTTTTATATGATCGCCAAACTCATGAATTAAATACTCGCTTCCATGATCCGATCCAAGAAACTTAATTGTTTTGTCCAACTGATTTTATACCTTGTTCTTAAATTCTTTGAACTTTTCAAATGATTCAGACTTGTGTCTCATTAAGTAGACATATCCATCTGCTGAAGTCATCGGTAAAAGTGATGAAGCACTAAAAACTACATCTGGCTACTGAGCACATTGGTCCACATATATCAGTATGCCCAACAATTCACTTTCCTTGTCACTTTGACCAGTGAAAGGTGCCTTAGCATCTTGCCAAATAAGCACGATTCACAAGTCTCAAATGATTCAAAATCAAGATTTGAGAACACCACCTTTACAGAGCATCTCTATGTGTTTCTCATTTATATAACCTAAGAGACAATGCTAGATAAAAGTGGGATTCAAATTAAATCATTAGGATGGAGCCTTTTTATGTTAATGTTATAAACATGCTTATCCTCAAGATCAAGAATATATAACCCATTCACCAATGCATAAAACATATTATTCAAATAAATGGAACAACATTTGTTCTCAATTATTATCTTATAACCACCATCTTTCTCCAAACATGAAGAAGATATAATGTTCTTACACAAAGCTGGAGTGCAGTGAGAATTATTTAATTCTAAAACTAATAATCATGAGGTCCCGAGGGTAATGACAGATGGTAAGTGCCGACAGGCGACAGCCAGCGCAACAATCTTCGCTCTATTGCCAACGCTCACATCCAACTTGCCACTTGCAAATCTTCCAGTACCTTTTAGTCCCTACAACGATTTGCATGTAGGAGTCATCTATCTGGTATCAAATACCCATGATTCAACAGAAGAAACAACAAAATTAGTTTCATTAACATATATAGCTGAAGTAGAAGTCTCACTTCCCTTTTTCTTTTTTTTCTTTTTTTTCTTTTTTGTCTTCGAAGTACTTCTTGCTTCCTAGACCAATGCCCAATGTTGTTACAATGGAAGCGTTTGTCTTTAGAAGAAATGCCAGATTTGGGCTCTTCATTTGGCTTTGAGATCTCATTTTTAGCTTTCCCCTTGCTCTTATCCTTCGTAAACTGCTTCCCTCTATCCTGTGAACCATCGTCACTATGATTAAGGATTTCGTCGCATGTTCATGTACCAAGCGGGGGTTGAGATATGAGATCTCCAAGTTGATGTTTTCGTGCAAGCTAGCTGAAGGAAGACCGGTCAGTCCTCGTGTAATTAAGACAAATGTTTATATTGAGAGCCTTGACGTGCTTGGTTTCGTTGTTCTTGACGAGAACAAACTAAAATAACATGTTTTTGTCTATAAAGTGAATCAACTCATTTTCAGAAACTAAAAGAAAACTGAAGAAAGTGATTATAGAATTCCCACATACCAATGTCAGGCAAGAGAGTTTATTTCCGAAATCTTTGACGGTCCACGGTCCACGACAGCGATTAAATGCCAGAAGATGAGCGACGAGGAGTCAAAACTTTGGGCTGGGAGACTCCATCGGATACCTCTCGACGCCGACACAGTAGCTACGATGCAATGCACGCGTAGCAGATGTGTGCATTGACTATACTTGCTTCGAATGGTAGCGGAGACCAGGGTTTTCCAAACCGAACGGTAACCGCGGTTACCGACTGGTTACCGGCAAACCGCCCGGGACCGGTTCGGTTTCGGTACCGGTTTGAATTCAAATTTCAAATTTAAATTTAAAAAATCGAAAATTCTGAAAAAAATTCCTAAAAATAGTTCATGATTTATAGAGTCGAATGGTGTACAATTTTTTCAAATTGGAGTTCGTTTGCTATTTATTTTGACGTGTACAAGTTTGAAAAAAAAGAAAAAAGAAAATAAATAGCAAACGAACTCCAATTTGAAAAATTTGTACACCATTCGACTCTATAAATCATGAACTATTTTTAGAAATTTTTTTAGAATTTTCAATTTTTTAAATTCAAATTTGAAATTTGGTTTGGGGCGGTACCCGTCCAAACCGGACGGTAACCGGCCCTAATTGACCGGTTACCGGTCCCAAACCGTTTGAACTACGCCGTTTGAATTCAAAATGCAAACCGTTCGGTTTGGGGCCGGTTTGGACGGTTACCGTCGGTAACCGGCAAACCGCCGGCTACCGGTTCCCGACGGCGAAACGGTAGGGTGAACCCTGGCGGAGACCGTCAAGATCAATCTACTGCTGTACTGCTCCAGTGCTCTTCCTTTGCATAGTCCATTGCAGATACATTACCAGGAAATTCATTATGATCTTTAGTAGCAGTAGTATTATATTTGTAGTATAAAAAGGATGTTGGCTGCTGAGACGGAGAAGACGAACGCAACCGCCACTACTAGAGTACTAGTGATGGTATATACCAGCATGAAGAAGCTCTCTTCCCCGCCGGCGATGTACGTGCTGGTAGCGATGCTGGCCATCACCACATATTGCAGCGTCGTCCACTGCTCGGACGTCCAAGCATCCCATGATGGTACGCGCTACACTAACAGATGATTATTATATCAGTCACCCTGCTGCCTGAGAATTGGGATGGAAATGAAATTACGTTATTTTTCATGTTTGATTGTCCTGTTTCAGCACTAGTAGCCCATCCGGATGGAACCCATTGGGGTCAGGCGCCGCCGACGCCGGATGCCGGAGACCCGCGACTGCCGGAGCCAACGCCGCCATGCGCAAATTGCTCACGCCACAGGGCGCCCCCGCCCAGCCCGGCGCCGCCTGCTGCACTGCACCGCAAGATCAGCCAGTGAGGACTGAGGAGTGACCCTAATCATCACCCTGTGTTATGCACGTCCAGTACCCCATTTGGTGGAGTTATTATTCTGCATGCGGTTTGCTTGAGACTTGAGAGGCTGAGATACAGCGATGGTCATTATCCAAAACTATATCTATATCTTCTATTATCTTCTGTACCTCTATATCTATATCTATATCTATATCTATATCTATATCTATACCTAATAATAAAGAGGCAAAATTTCAGTTCCTTTTTTCGGTCCATCCATTTTGTTTAGGTTGGCCTCCACCTAACTACAGAATAATGGAGGGACTTATATATATAATAACATGTGCTCATACGAGTTAGAATAGCCCTTGTCTAACACGATATGAAGTTCGGTTCCAAAACATATTGGATGGGTTCTTTAGGTAATAGCCTGTATAGCGAGGAATCCTAATAATAATATAAATAGTTCCTTATTTGATTTAACTCAAATACAAAAACATACAAGTATAAATTAGGTAACATATTATCTATAACAGATTGAAATCTTGAGACTTAAATAGGGAAAAAAATACAAGTATAAATTAGGAAACATATTATCCTTGCCCTATGGAAATCTCATGGAGTCATGTAGGTTCACGTTTGAATCAATATGACTTGCAATCCGTATTCCGAACTCTTTTGGTTTAAGTTGTGTCTGACTCAAGATATACTACCTAGCTTTCTTGTAACCGTATTTGGCCGGGACTCTATTTGGCGGTGCTTCAAAATCTTTTGGTGCACTATAAATACTCCCACATCGATGTTGTCGGGGACGACATAGTGCACGCTCACGCCGAGACCACCCTGCCTTACACGACCAGCAGCACCGTCTCATTGTGGTGAGAATGAGCAGAATATATGCAGGCCGAGAAGAAGAAGCTGAAGGAGCTGGACGAGGAACTCAGGGACAAGGAGCTGGCATAGATCATGGTTTGTGATGCCATGCCGTCACCCTCGCCAACAAGTGAAGACAGGCAGGCATGCAATTTCCATGTTCAGACCCGACTATCATGCATGTACATGTGACCGCCGCATGCACACGTACGAGAGCCAGCGTGATATGATACTATTTTTGTCTATGTATGTTCCTTTATAAATTATACATGCATGGTAAGTTCTGCGTTTGTTTTTTTTCGATTATGGTTAGGTTTGCTTTTATATCTTCCGTTTTTTCTATTTTTTTATTTTATATCATTTTTTCTTAAATTATTTTCCCTATAAATATAAGGAAACTAATGATAAATACAATATTATGATACTTAAACACTTAATATTTTCAAATTAAATTATTGATGGAGTAAATTATTGTTGCGGTTTAAACTAAAATAAATCTTATCTTATTACAACATGATAAAACGATGATCCAATTAATTAAACCATAAAGTAAATCCTATGAAGTTTCCTATCTAGTTTAGTCTAGATAAATATGGCTAAACTTTATATATATGTACCAGTGCAATATATGACATGGACTACTGTAAGGTCTAGACATGGTTAGAGTGGGGTGAATAGCCTATTAAAAAATTCTACAACAACACTAAGCAAACTTGTTAGAATAAAATACGGCGTAAAAGCAAGTTTGCACTAGCACTACAGTTAGGCAAGCCACCTACCAATTCTAGTCACTAGCAAAAGTAACCTAAGTCACACACAAAAGTTAGAGAACTAGTGCTACTCAACTAAGCTACACTAGCTAAGCTAGAGGCTCTACTTTACAAGAATGTAAAGAATGTAAAGTAAAGCTAGAGTAAGAAAGGTTCTACCGCCGCGAAGAGATGAGCCAATAGACAACCAATCAATCACAAGATGAATCCTCGGTAGAGAGACAATGAGACACAATATTTTTTTCCGAGGTTCACTTGTTTGCCAACAAGCTAGTCCTCGTTGTAGCGATACACCTACTTGGAGGTTCACGCGCTAATTGGCATCACCCGCCACACCCGTCACCGGGTGCCGCAAACCAACACAAGATAGGGATCCACAAGCTACGAGCAATCCACTAGAGATACCTTTCGCGAACTCCCGCGGAGAAGGTTTAAGAACCCCTCACAATCCACCGATCGGAGCCGGAGACAATCACCTTCCTCCACTCAACGATCCTCGTCACTTCAAGCCGTCTAGGAGGTGGCAACCTCCAAGAATAACAAGAACTCCCGCGACGATGACGATCACCAAGTGCCACTAGTATGCAATCAATCAAGCAATGCACTTGGTTCACTCAATATCTCATGAATATGTCAATTATGTCAAGAGGATGAGTGGGTGGAGCAATCTCAAGCAAGCACAAGTGTGTGAGTGAAGTAGAAGTGCAAGAGAATACCCCAAGGGCCGGCCATACCACCTTATATAGCCTCCACTCAAACACTAGCCGTTTAGCCCTCAAAACACTGCCTCTGCGTCCACTCCGGACGCACTTTACACAGGGGGTCCGGACCAACAGCCGCGTTCGGACCCTTCACTAGCCAAGAGCCAACGGCTCTGCTTGAGCCTCCGGACACGCGCGAAGCGCCGTCCGGACCATGTCGTATGCGTCCGGTCGAGCCCCTATTCAAACGACCTGATTCCCGCGCTCACCTCTGCGCGCCACGCGTCTCCGGTCGCCACTGTAGCTAGGGTCCGGACTCGCTATTCCCAGCGTCCGGAAATAAATTCTAGAGAACCCGAGAGTGCCCGAGAGCAACCAGCACCTCCGGACGCGCGTCCGGAGCCCCTGACCGGACCATCACTTGCGTCCGGATCCTTTCTTCCAGAAACAACATAGAGCAACGCTTCTCCGGAAGCGAGTCCGGAGCTCAGCTCCGGTCAACACCTAGCGTCCGGACTCCTTTTCAACGACAGCTCTGCCTAGGGTTTGCTTCCGGACGCATGCGCCATGGTCCGGACAGCATATACCCTAGCGTCCGGACCTTGCGTCCGGACTGCCTTTCTCTGCCCAACCACTCCACCAACTTCTCCCAAGCTCCCAAGGGCTAACACTAAGTGATCTCAACACTTGTGCACGTGTGTTAGCTTTTAGTTCACATTTATCATAGAATTAGTTGGTTGTCCTCACTAGTTCAAATGATTTTATATGCAATGCAAAGAACCTAGTGGTACATGATAACCGTAATCAAACATGAGAGCTCCCTCCTTGATAGTACGGCTATCTATCCTAAAAGTGATCACACCCTCTATGGTGTCTTTATCACCAAACCGAAAAAGAATTCCTATTTCACCTTTGCCTTGAATTCATTTTCCATTTCCTCCACCATGCTAGAGCTTATGCAATCCACACCTTGATCCATCTTGCTCCATCACATGGCATGTACCAACCTATCTCATGATTCACACTTAGAGATCCAAGGTTAGTACTTAGGTAGGCTTCATCATGTTGACACAAAAAGCGTCAGATCTGTGAACACCTCGGGCTATTACCCAAAGCTCGGTATTCCGGAGGCGTGCCAGTCGATTTGACCAATCAATCGACAAGGATGATAACTAGAACAAACTGAACGAGACGACAGCGATACGCCCGGACGTCAAGGCTCAGATTGATCAAGGATAACTAGAGCAGAGCTGAACGAGGCAAACAGCGATGCACCCGGATTGCCAAAGCTCAGAGGTACTCCCACACGGAACTAGCAAGGATTTGACGGAGATCAGGATGATGCAGCTCGTCGAAAGCTTGAAGAACTCGTTGATAGCTATAACTAATGCAAAAAAGAGGTAAATTGCGATAAAAGTAGAATAAGATAAAATTGGTTTGCTTTTTGAATTGGATTGGTTGTTTATTTCATAGCCCTCGGGCACATATTTATACTCCCGCATGGAGAGTTGTACAAAGACACGACACATATCCTTCCTAAAACAAACTCCTACTTTAAAGGAAACTGACTCGCGTAGGAGCCGGATAACAATATTTATTTCCTAAACAAACACACCTATTTTAAAGGAAAGTAAATGACTCATGCAAGAGTCGGACTCAAACTACTATAATAATACTGGTACAAAACACGAGTTTCCTTATTCTTTTCTTCGATGAAAACTTTCCATCGGCAAATCCCTTTAATCCGCGCATCGGCAACACTTCCCTGATCGGCAACATTTCCGATTAGCGTCCTTGTGCTGGTAACTCCACCAATCATCCCCATCGGCAATCGGCAACCACCCTTCATCGGCAATCGGCAATGATCTCATCGGCAATTGGCAATGACTCTTCATCAACCATCGGCAATGACTCTTCACCGGGCATCGAAATCTCGTACCTCTGTCCTCGGGGTGAAATTAAGAGAATACCGATACCTGCTCCATCCTTGCATGTAGACCCATCAAAGAATAGAGTCCAAGGAGCAATCTCAACAAAACTCACCACATTGCAGTGCTGAGTAACAAATCGGCCATCACCTGACCCTTAACAGCCTTAGCCGATTCATACCTTAGGTCAAACTCTGACAGTGCCAAAATCCACTTACCGATTCGTCCACTCAAAATCGGCATTGACAGCATATACTTGACCACATCATCCTTGCAGACAACAGTGCATTCGGCCGACAGTAAATAATGCCTTAATTTAATGCAAGAGAAGTATAAACATAAGCACAATCTTTCTATGGCCGAATACCTGGTTTCGGCATCCACCAATCTTCTGCTCAGGTAATATACTACACGTTCTTTCCCCTCAAACTCTTGAATTAAGGCTGACCCGATAACACCGTCATCGGCAGACAAATATAACCTGAAAGGCTTCCCGTGTTGAGGTGGAACTAAGACTGGAGGATTTACCAAGTATCTTTTAATCTCTTCTAAGGCTGACTGCTGCTCTTCTTTCCATATAAACTCTTGATCGGCCTTCAACTTTAACAGAGGACTAAAAGATTTAATCTTACCAGACAGATTGGATATAAATCTTCTAATGAAATTAATCTTGCCGATCAGATACTGCAACTCGGTCTTGTTGGTAGGAGCAACCACCTTGTTAATTGCATCAATAGACTTTCTGCCGATTTCAATGCCTCTCTGATGCACCATGAAGCCCAGAAACTGCCCTGCCGATACGCCGAATGCACACTTGTTAGGATTCATCTTTAACCCATGCTCCCTCGTGCACTCTAATATCTTCCGCAAATCGGCAAGATGCTTTTTGAAGTCTCCAGACTTAACCACCACGTTATCAATGTAGATTTCAACTATTGTGCCGATATACTTATGAAAGATAAAATTCATTGCCCTCTGATAAGTAGCACCGGCATTCTTCAAGCCAAAAGTCATGACTACCCACTCAAACAAGCCAACGTGACCTGGACATCGGAAAGCAGTCTTGGATATGTCTTCTTCAGCCATGAATATTTGATTATACCCAGCATTACCATCCATGAAGCTAATAATTTGATGTCCAGCAGCAGCATCGATCAGCAGATCGGCAACGGGCATCGGGTAGCCATCCATCGGCGTAGCCTTGTTCAGATTCCTGAAATCAATGCAAACACGAAGTTTCCCATTCTTTTTATACACAGGAACCACATTAGAAATCCAATCGGCATATCGGCATTGCCGAATAAATCCAGCTTCGATTAACTTGGTAATGTCAGCCTTAATATCGGGTAAGATAGTAGGATTGCATCGGCGTGCCGGTTGCCGATGTGGCTGGAAACCAGACTTGATAGGTAACCAATGTTCAACTATCGATCGGTCTAAACCAGGCATTTCTGTATAATCCCAAGCAAAACAATCTTTATTCTCTTTCAACAAATCGGTTAACTATTGCTTACATTGGGAATCTAACTTAGCACTAATAAAAGTAGGCCTAGGTTTACTACCATCGCCGATGTCGATCTTGAGCAAGTCATCGGCAGACGTAAAGCCCTGCCCCAATTTTCCGTCATCGGCGAACTGATCCATTAAGACTCCTCCTCAGAACCGACTGCTTGGATCGGCTTGATGCGATAATCGGCAACTTTGAGGAACTCCTTGTCCCAGGCTTCGCCGGATATGCACCTGATCTGCTCATAAGTGTCCAACTCTGCCGATGCAATAGTAGATGGGGCTTCACCGCGGACGACCTCAATTCTGTCTCCGATCCACTGTATCAGGCTCTAATGCATAGTAGAAGGGATACAACAATTAGCATGGATCCAATCTCTTCCGAGGAGCAAGTTGTAAGTGCCTTTGCCGCTGATTACAAAGAACGTTGTCGGCAAAGTCTTACTGCCGATGGTTAAGTCAACACATACGGCTCCCATGGCGGTTGACACATTGCCTTCAAAGTCCTTGAGCTTCATGTTGGTCTCGACCAAGTCCTGATCACCTTTGCCAAGTTTTCTGAACACGACATAGGACATTATATTGATCGACGCGCCACCATCCACTAGCATCTTGGTCATCGGCTGACCATCCACTTTGCCCATAACAAACAGGGCCCTTAAATGTTGTCTCTCATCTTCGGCAGGCTTTTCGAAGATGGCCGTCATCGTATCCAGCACCAACTGCGCCATATCGGCAGCCTCTTCATCATCGCTGACGGGCGCCATGAACTCCATCGGCAACATGACAACTATGTTTATATCTGTCGATGGGTCCCTGTCCTTACGCTTCGGCCTCCATTGCATCTCTCCCGAGGGTTCTGCACTGTCATACAAGTCGTCGCGGCGCTGGCGCTGAATCCTCCTCTTCTGGGTCTTGGTCAAACCCTTAGGGCACCATGGAGGAAGCTTGGTCTTCCAGATAGGTTGGTGCTGCTTCCCACCGCTTACATCGGCACTTCTTCCGATGTTGGGATCTCTGGAGAATATCTCTTTGTCAGGCACTCTAGCATTGACCATCTCCTCCAGCTCTCCCTGGTCAACACGCCTGCCAAGCCGATCGTGGGCGCTGAGCTTGCCCCCCAGTCGGTCATGTGCCGATTTGTTCTCTCTCAGCGGCCTGGCGTACCTGGGTGCCTGATCATCAAAACAAGGTCCCTTACCTGACCGATCGGCAGCGTTAGTACCCATTGCACTCTGGACAGTTATCGGCAGTGGGCAGCTTGATGCCTTCCTCCTAGCAATGAACGAAGAAGGGACACCTCCAGTGGTCCTTATGTCGAAGTCATTCTCGATACTCTTCTTCTTCTTGCCGATACCTATCTTCACGTGATTGCCGATGATCTCGCCTTGGCTGTTTGTGAGTGATCACCATCCCAGGAGCCCTGTCGGCACTATTACCTTCATCGGCAACCTTCTTACCCTTTCTGCCATCGGCATACCTCCCTGCGTCGTGCTCAGGCACTTGGTAGTTAGGGTCTACCGATGAGTTTCTTCTGGCAGCTTCTGATGTCAGCACTTTGGTTTTTTCGTTGATCTCCACCATATTGTTGGGGAACGGGTGCTGATCTATCTTCATCGGTTTCTGGACTTTAGAGTTTTCAAACTTGATACGTCCAGATTCAATCTCTGACTGCAACTATTGCCTGAATACTTTGCAGTCATTGGTACTGTGTGAGTTTGCATTGTGCCATTTGCAGTACCTAATCTTCTTGAGCTCCTCAGCCGATGGAATTACTTGATTGGGCGCCAACTTGATTCGCCCCTCTTACAGCAACAAGTCAAACATCCTATCGGCCTTGGTGATGTCGAAGGTGAACCTCTCAGCCTCCTTATGGCCGAACGGACAAGACACATGCTTCTTATCCTTCACCCATTCGGCCGCATCGACATCCAGCTATTCATCCGATCCAGAGTCTTCTTCTTTCCCGATGAAGGTCACCTTCTTGTTCCAAGTCTTCCTGGTTTCAAAGGCTTTGATATCTTGATCGGCAATTCTCTGCACCAGATGACTCAGACTGTCAAACTCTTGGGACGCATATTTGTCCTTGATGTGCGGCAGCAATCCTTGGAAGGCCAAATCTGCTAGTTGCCGATCATCAAGCACCAGACTGTAGCACTTGTTCTTTACGTCCCATAGCCTTTGCACAAAGATTTCCACCGATTCATCGTTGCGTTGCCTCATCTTAACCAAATCGGTAAGCTTCTTCTCATGTATGCCAGCGAAGAAGTACTTGTGAAATTGCCTCTCCAGATCGGCCCATGTAATTATAGAATTTGGAGGCAATGATATGAACCAGGTGAATGCCGATCTAGACAAGGACGAAGAGAACAATCTCACCCTTAACTCCTCCCTGCTGGCAGCTTCTCCGCACTAGATAATGAAGCGGTTGATGTGCTCCATCGTTGACGTGTCGTCTTGGCCGGAGAACTTGGTAAAATCGGGAACCTTGTACCGATTTGGAAGAGGAATCAAGTCATATGCGGGAGGATACAGAGTCCGATAAGAGTACGTGTTGACCTTGGGTTTGATGGCGAATTGCTCTTTCATGACTTCGGCAATCTTACCGACCCAGTATGCATCCTGCTCCTGCCGACTCATTGGCTGGTTGTCGACTGGTGGAGTCGGCTGACGCGCCTCTTGAAGATGTGTAGTAGTTGCAAGCGCAGCACTAGTCATCTGAACACTATGCATCGGTTGACTTACCGGTGGATAGTTCTGCACACTTGGCGGATTTGGCGGAACTGTCACATTCATCGGTTGCTGCACCGATGCTCCGCTCTGAGTGTAAGTTGGGCCTCCATAATAATACATCGGCGCGCCAGGCTGCTGAGCTGGCGGCTGGTTGACCCATCCAGGATTATAAAGCATCGGCATATGACTTACCGATGGCTGATAGCTGATCGGAGCATGCGGCTCTTGAATTCTAGAGCAATTAATCACCAGATTATCCTGGGGAACCGGCACTCCAGCTTGAGAACTCGCCACCAGAGATTGACTGCCAGTGGTTATAATGTGTTGCATCGGCAGAGAGCTTGTCGATGGTGGCATCAGAGGTATCTTGGGGATTACTTGGAGATCATCTGATGACACTTGTATGGTTGGAGCAGGCGTAGAGTTGTGCATCATATGGGCCATCGGCTGTGACTGCATTGCCGATGTCGTAGAGTCCCTCCAGGCTGAACTATCTCCCTGCACCAGATTAGAGCCAGCATATAGATTCGGAGGTATACCGTATCCCCACCAGTTAGCGGGGGCTAGTCCTGAAGTTGCCGACGTGGCTGAATCTGCGTTGAGCTTGGTGACGCTGCCGGCGTTCGGCCTTGGTGATGTAGCCACATCGGCAGACGGTTCCACGGGGGTGGAGGACGCCACTAGGGCCGCCGATGGGCTTGTAGATGCCAATCCAGGCTGATGATACGCTGGACCGACATATCGCGGTGCGTGTCCTTCTTTGAATGTTTGCGCGACGACATTGTAGACAGTATTGGACAGCACGCTGGAGTGGTTGATCAACGCTTGATTTACAGTAGTATTAACCATCTCCTGTAGCTTACCAGGGTTGGCGTCGTACGTGACCTGCCGTGGCAACGGCAGATCTTGCTTCTGAATTGCTTCACCACTCCTGCTGAGGCTGAACGACTTGAGATACAGCTTCTTGTATTCCTCCATAGCCCGCTCCATGGCCTGCTTCTGATCATCTTTCAGATCGGCCTCAGAAACTTCAATGACATTCCTCTGGTTGACATCGGCGTGATCACCCATGCCGAATGTGTAGATCTGTATAATCGTGTCCCACCGAGCGTGCCAAAAGAGGTGTTGACACAAAAAGCACCAGATCTGTGAACACCTCGGGCTATTACCCAAAGCTTAGTATTCCAGAGGCGTGCCAGTCGATTTGACCAATCAATCGACAAGGATGATAACTAGAACAAACTGAACGAGACGACAACGATGCGCCCGGACGTCAAGGCTCAGATTGATCAAGGATAACTAGAGCAGAGCTGAACGAGGCAAACAGCGATGCACCCGGATTGCCAAAGCTCAGAGGTACTCCCACGCGGAACTAGCAAGGATTTGACGGAGATCAGGATGATGCAGCTCGTCGAAAGCTTGAAGAACTCGTTGATAGCTATAACTAATGCAAAAAAGAGGTAAATTGCGATAAAAGTAGAATAAGATAAAATTGGTTTGTTTTTTGAATTGGATTGGTTGTTTATTTCATAGCCCTCGGGCACATATTTATACTCCTGCATGGAGAGTTGTACAAAGACACGACACATATCCTTCCTAAAACAAACTCCTACTTTAAAGGAAACTGACTCGCGCAGGAGCCGGATAACAATATTTATTTCCTAAACAAACACACCTATTTTAAAGGAAAGTAAACGACTCATGCAAGAGTTAGACTCAAACTACTATAATAATACTGGTACAAAACACCAGTTTCCTTATTCTTTTCTTCGATGAAAACTTTCCATCGGCAAATCCCTTTAATCCGCGCATCGGCAACACTTCCCTGATTGGCAACATTTTCGATTAGCGTCCTTGTGCTGGTAACTCCACCAATCATCCCCATCGGCAATCGGCAACCACCCTTCATCGGCAATCGGTAATGATCTCATCGGCAATCGGCAATGACTCTTCATCAACCATCGGCAATGACTCTTCATTGGCAATCAGCTTCAGTAAAACTTCACCAATTAACTTTTGTCGACAAAGATCATCTAGCCTTCATCGGCAACCCACTTGGCCCTCTGCAGCAGTCTTATCGGCAACATTGGCTCAGAATTTTCCCGATGCCGATGGAGAACGGCCATTGACCAGTCAAGCCTCAGCCCACTTGACACGTGTCGAAAAACGGTGTCAACACATCAATTACTCAAAACCAAACACATGGGGCTCTCAATCTCCCCCTTTTTGGTAATTGATGACAACCTTTCCATAAAGATATGAAATGTAATCATTTTGAACTTGAGTTGCTTGTCCAAACATTTTAATCAAAGATTTTAAATTTTGGACAAGTCACACAAATTCGGTTTGGTAGTTATTTGATCCCCCTACATATGTGCTTCTAGAGTTTGGTTCAAGTTTGCACATATGCATAGATAAACAATGTGGGAGAGTAAATAGCTACCAAATGATGCTAAGGTGTAAGAGTAGACCTTTGAAGCGTGATACCATCGGAGTGTGAAATTTGAATCACCCTTAACACCATGATAAGCTAGAGATCAAGTAAACACTAGAAACCCCGTGAGATCAACAATAAGAGCAAGGTTTCTATATACCACTTGAACGTCACTACACACCTAGCTTACCAACCTATGCATGCTAGTTGATCAATCATCAATCATGTTGTATCACTAGCAAACACCACACAAGCATAAATATTTGAATTTAAGTACTTATGCAACAATACATATGGGAGTGCAAACATTCAAATGCAACAAAGTGTTCATGAGCTTGCTCCCCCTATTTGTGTGTTCTTTTCAAAATTGATTTTTCATTTTCTTTCCTTTATCTTTCAATTTCTCCCCCTTACACATTTGGTCAAATTTTATATCTTTTCACAATTTCTCCCCCTTTGCCATCCAATTGACAAAAAAGTGGGACCAATTATAGATATTTAAGTTTTACTCCCCCTTAGTGTGAGATGGGGTGAAAGATCATTTTCAACTTTGGTTTGAACTAAGCTACTTGCCCAAGATATTTAATTCGGTTTAAACCATAGACAAGCTTGTTCACACATGCTAAGATGGTTATCTTGCCTATGTTGAATTAAACACTTAAGCTCATAGACATAGATCAAACACTAGGATTGCAAGCCCATCAACATGTCATATGCTACCACTAGATCATATCAAGTCATAGAAGCAATAGTGACACCATATAAGCATCAAATTAATTTTGGTTTTCATGAATGAGCCTAGAAGCATGAGTGATGTCTATATGCTTTACACAAGTCCTAGCAAAGTATACATGAATGCTCTCAAATCAACTTGTACCTTGCTTTGTTGGAGTAGAGGCATGTCATATAAGTGGGGGTGCATCAACTCTGTTAGAGAAATCAAGTATGTTCAACTCATTCCTTAGCTTGCAAAACCTTTTCTCATCTAGTGGCTTGGTGAAGATGTCGGCCAATTGATCATCGGTCCCCACACTCTCTATTGAAATGTCCCCTTTCAATTGATGATCTCTAATAAAATGGTGGCGGACATCAATATGCTTTGTTCTTGAGTGTTGAACCGGGTTGTTGATTAGCTTGATTGCACTTTCATTATCACATAGCAATGGCACCTTCTTGAATTTGACTCCAAAGTCATTCAAAGTAGCTTTCATCCAAAGTATTTGTGCACAATAACTCCCCGCACTAATGTATTCGGCTTCGGCGGTAGAGAGTGCCACACTATTTTGCTTCTTTGATGACCATGAGATAAGTGATCTTCCAAGCAATTGACATGTGCTCGATGTGCTCTTTCTTTCTATCTTGCAACCCGCATAGTCCGAGTCAGAGTATCCAATTAACTCAAAGTTTGATCCTTTGGGATATAACAACCCAACATTTGGTGTATGCTTCAAATATCTCAATATCCTCTTTGTGGCCTTCAAATGACTCTCTCTTGGAGAAGCTTGAAACCTTACACACAGGCATACACTAAACATGACATCCGGTCTTGATGTGGTCACATAGAGCAAGCTACCAATCATTAATCTATATAGCTTTTGATCTACCATGTTGCCACTAGCATCACTATCCAAGTTACCATTTGTTCCCATTGGTGTGCTAATTGACTTTGCTTCATCTAGATTGAACTTCTTGAGCTTGTCTTTGATGTACTTGCCTTGACTTACAAATGTGCCATTCTTCATTTGCTTGACTTGAAGACCAAGGAAGTAACTAAGTTCACCAAGCATAGACATCTCAAACTCTTTTGCCATCATATTTCCAAACTCTTCACAAAATTCTTGATTGGTTGATCCAAAGATAATGTCATCCACATAGATTTGCAACACAAACAAGTCCTTTCCAATATTCTTGGTGAAGAGGGTAGTTTCAACCTTGCCCATAATGAATCCCTTAGAGAGGAGAAAGTCTCTCAACCTCTCATACCATGCTCTAGGTGCTTGCTTCAAACCATACAATGCCTTTCTTAGCTTGTACACATGGTTGGGTTTCTTGTCATCTTCAAAACTGAGTGGTTGCTCAACATATACCAATTCATTGATGTACCCATTGAGAAATGCACTCTTCACATCCATTTGATAGAGCTTGATGTTGTGAGCACAAGCATAAGCCAATAGAATCCTTATTGCTTCTAGCCTTACCACCGGTGCATATGTTTTCCAAAGTCAAGACCCTCTACTTGAGTGTACCCTTGTGCAACTAGTCTTGCTTTGTTCCTCACCACTATGCCATCTTGATCTTGTTTGTTGTGAAAGACCCATCTTGTGTCAATAACATTGTGGTTCTTTGGTCTCTCAACTAGTTCCCAAACTTGATTTCTAGTGAAGTTGTTGAGTTCTTCATGCATAGCATTCACCCAATCAATATCTTGCAAAGCTTCTTCAATCTTGGTTGGCTCAATGGATAATACAAATGAGTAGTGTTCACAAAATGAAGCCAATCTTGATCTTGTTTGCACACTTCTTGTGATATCTCCAATAATATGATCCAAAGGATGATCCCTTGCAATAGATGTAGGTTGGAGTGTTGGAAGTTGATTGCTTGTACTTGGTTGGTCATTGGATTGAGATGATGAATTAGCCTCTTGTTGATCTTGAGTTGGAGAGGATGGACTAGCTTGATTGTCATTTGATTGCTCATTGGATGGAGCATGCACTAGATAGTCATTGTCTTGCTCTTCATCCACTTGCCTCGGCCTAATATCCCCAATATTCATATTCTTCATTGTTTTGGCCAATGGTTCACCTCTCACATCATCATGATTGTCAATTTCATCTTGAGAGCCTTGTGTTTCATCAAACTCCACATCATGTACCTCCTCAGCTATGCCATGAGTAAGATTCCATACTCTATATGTTTTGCTTGTAGTTGAGTAACCAAGCAAGAATCATTCATCACATTTCTTCTCAAATTTTCTCAACCTTGCACCTTTCTTCAAGATATAGCACTTGCAACCAAACACTCTAAAGTATGCAATATTTGGCTTTCTTCCATTCAATAGTTCATAAGGTGTCTTCTCAAGCATCTTGTGGTAATAGAGTCGGTTGCTATAGTAGCAAGTCGTGTTGATAGCTTCGGCCCAAAAAGAATCACTCACATTATATTCACTAAGCATAGATATTGCCATGTAAATGAGTGTCCTATTCTTCCTTTCAACAAGCCCATTTGATTGAGGTGTATACTTGGCCTAGAATTGATGTTTGATTCCATATTCATCACAAAGCTCATCAATTCTTGTATTCTTGAACTCACTACCATTGTCACTTCTCACTTTCTTGATAGTTGTTTCAAATTCATTTTGGCATCTCTTGACAAAGATCTTGAAAGTATAAAATGTGTCACTCTTGTCACTCAAGAAGAATACACATGTATATCTAGTGAAGTCATCAACTATCACAAAGCCATATTTGTTTCCTCCTATGCTTATTTATGTAGTTGGCCCAAACAAGTCCATGTGCAAGAGCTCAAATAGTTTGCAAGTACTCATCATGCTCTTACTAGGGTGAGTGTTTCCAACTTGTTTGTCGGCTTGACAAGAGCTACATAGCTTATCTTTCTCAAAGACCACATCTTTCAAGCCTCTAACTAGATCATGCTTGACTAATTTGTTCAATTGCCTCATCCCAACATGACCAAGCCTTCTATGCCACAACCAATCCATGCTAGATTTGGATAGCAAGCAAGTTGACAATTGAGTTTCACTAGCATTGAAATCAACCAAGTATAGATTCTCATATCTAAAGCCTTTGAATATCAAGTTAGAGCCATCTACACTTATGATCTCTACATCATCAACTCCAAAGATGCACTTGAAACCAAGATCACAAAGTTGAGCTACGGATAGCAAGTTGAAGTTCAAGCTCTCTACTAGCAACACATTGGATATGTTCATGTCATTGAATATTGCAATCTTACCAAGTCCTTTGACCTTGCCTTTGCCATTGTCACCAAATGTGATAGAATCAACCTCATTGCAATCATTTGGCTTGATAGAGTTGAACATTCTTGAATCTCTGGTCATATGTTGAGTACACCCACTATCAAGCATCCAATTTCTCCCTCCGGCTTTATAATTGACCTACAAAACAATTCAATTCTTTTTAGGTACTCATACTTGCTTGGGTCCTTCAAAGTTAGTAACTAAGGACTTAGGTACCCAAATAGCTTTCTTCTTTGAGCTCTCATTGGGTGTACCCATGTACTTAGCTATCACACCTTTCTTGCCTTTGGTAAGCACATAACTAGAATCAAAGCGAATAGATGCACTTGTAAATTTTATCTTGCTTAGATTTAGTTTGCAATATTGTTCATCATGCCCTACTTGCTTGTAACTTGAGCAAAACCGGCCATTACTCTTCACAAAGAGAGGCTTTGGAGTCACAAAGGCCGCCTTGCCTTTCTTGGGGGTATAGCCAAGTCCCTCTTTGCAAAGGGAGAACCTTTGGCTACCCAAGCACTTAAGCAAGCGGGCGTCTCCACCATAGGCATTTCCTAAGGCTAGAGTGAGCTTACCAACCTCCTTCTTAAGGGTCTCATTCTCAACCATTAGTGAAGCATCACAAGTGAAGCCATCACTAGTAGAAGAGGTAGAGTTAGAAGTGCTACAAGAAGGGCTAGTTGGGGTGATGATGATGGGTTCATAGAAAGATTCATTAATTATGTCACAAGTTATTTCTTTGTTACTTGTTGAAACATGCTCTTTCTCCTTTTGTTCAACAAGAGATGAGTGAGCTTTTTCAAGCTTAGAGTGAGCTTTGTCAAGCTTCTCATGGGCATCCTCTAGCCTCTCATGAGAGCGGTTTAGCTCATCAAAGGATTGCTTGAGAGCTTGAAGCTCTTTCCGCAATGCTTTGCACTCATTTCTCTTGAGGTCAAAGTGACTCTTAGAATCTTCCAACATTTCAATTAGTTCATCTTTAGTGGGTTCATCATCATCATCATCACTAGAGTCACCTCATCATCGGATTGTACCTTAGTGGACCGAGCCATGAAGCATGTAGATGGAGTGTCGAAGAGAGAGATCTTGTCCTTCATAGCAATGCTTGCAAGAGCCTTCTTCTTGCTTGATCTCTTCTCATCATCACTTGAGTCATCATCATTTGAGGAATCACTATCCCAAGTGACAACATATGATCCTCCCTTCTTGTTCTTCTTGAAAAACATCTTGTTCTCTTTCTTCTCCTTCTTCTCTTTCTTCTTGTCCTTCTTCTCATCTTCATTGTACTATGATGAGGGCAATCCGCAATGAGATGATCCTTGCTATTGCACTTGAAGCATCTTCTATCCTTCTCATTGAACTTGTGTGAGCTCTTATTCCTTCTTGCTCTATATCCTTTCTTCTTCATGAACTTGCCAAATTTCTTGACAAATAGAGCCATCTCTTCTTCATCATTATCACTTTGGCTTGAGCTTTCATCATTGCTTGAATCATCACACTTGAGCTCTTCTTCTTGTCTTTCTTCTTCTCATCCTTCATTTCCTTGTTTTCTCTTATCTTGTCCTTGTCTTCTCTAAAAGTGTCATCGGTTATCACCTCACCAAGAACTTGGTTTGGTGTCATTGTGTCCAATCCACTTCTCACCAATAGAGTGACTAGAATCTCAAATCTTGAGGGAAGACTCCTCAAAAATTTGAATGAGAAGTCCTTATTCTCCACATTCTCTCCAAGTGACTTGAGGTCATTGACAAGCACCTCAAGCCTATTGAACATTTCCGGCACATTCTCATCTTCCTTCATCTTGAAGCTTGCAAACTTCTCCTTCAAGATGTATGTCTTGGCCCCCTTCATGGATTGAGTCCCTTCATAAGACTCTTCAAGCTTCTTCCATGCATCATGAGCTCTCTCAATATTCTTGATTTGTTCAAACACTTCTCTTGAGATTGCTTCATGGATGACACTCAAAGCAATATCATTGTTTTGGAGCTTCTCCTTCTCGGCCGCGGTGGGTGCCTCCTCATTTGCTACCTCAAACTTCTTGTCGACCACCAACCATATCTTCCGGTTGATTGATTTGATATGAGTGGTCATCAATGCCTTCCAATAGCTATAATTGGTGCCATCAAGCTTGGGTGGCCTCTTGGTGTAGTTGATTTGAGTCATTTTAACACCGTGGGATGTTAAGACTTGTAAGAACGGTGTTGTACCGGCTCCGATACCACTTGAAAGGTCTAGATATGGCTAGAGGGGGGTGAATAGCCTATTAAAATTTTCTACAACAACACTTAGGCAAACTTGTTAGAATAAAACACGGCGAAAACAAGTTTGCACTAGCTCTAAGGGTCGGCAAGCCACCTACCACAAGTCTAGTTACTAGCAAGATATATCCTATGTCACACACGAGAGCTAGATAACTAGAGCTACTAGACTAAGCTACACAAGCTAAGCTAGAATCTCTACTTTATAAGAATGTAAGAAAGTAATGGACAAGCTAGAGATAGGAGGGTTATACCGCCGCGGAGAGAATACCAATCAAACAATAGATAGCCAATGAGAATCCTCGGTAGAGAGACAATGAGACACAATATTTTTTACCGAGGTTCACTTGTTTGCCAACAAGCTAGTCCTCGTTGTAGTGATTCACCTACTTGGAGGTTCGCGCGCTAATTGGCATCACACGCCAAACCCGTCACCGGGTGCCGCAAAACTAACACAAGATAGGGGTCCACAAGCTACGAGCAATCCACAACCTATCTCATGATTTACACTTAGAGATCCAAGGTTAGTACTTAGGTAGGCTTCATCAATTACTCAAAACCAAACACATGGGGCTCTCAACTACCATATGAAAAACCAAGAGAGATCTTTTATTATAGTTATCAGATAAACGAGTTCTTAGCATGTAAACTATTAACTCCTTGTCGATTTTCTCTCCCGTTACAACGCATGGACATATTTGCTAGTCTATTAATAAAGAGGCAAAATTTTAGCCATTTTTTTGGTCCGTCTTTCACTAAATAACTCCATAAATTTTCGTCTATGTCTATTTTTATATGGATTATGTTCTACTCCAATACGAGTTACCCCTTAAAACTTACCAAAATTAACTCTCGAGGGTTTGAGTCCGTTTAGAATTGGTTAGATAGTCTATAATATTTTTTCTTTACCTGGCAGGCTTTATATTATTCATATATTTAATAGTTTGAGTCCATTTAAAATTGGATAATCTAGTTTCTTAAACTGACAAACTCTAATCTGTTTCTAAATTTATGAAAAATATAAAAAAATATAATGTCGACCATAACAAAAAAATATCTTCAACCAAAAATCAAAACAAGTATATCCCAAACAAAAAAAATGTAAATAGAACACGGACAAAAAAAGGAAAACGAATAGGTTGAAATTTTAACTATTTAATATTAGATATAGAAATATAGAAAAATGTAAAATATAAAAAAAAATATGCATCACTCATGTACACGTTTTTTTTGTTGATATTTGATTTTTTTCTGTTACAACGCACAGGCATGTTTGCTAGTATTAATAAAGAGCCAAAATTTTAGCCTATTTTTGGTCCGTTTTTCCTTAACTAACTCCATGAATATTCGTCTATGTCTATTTTATATGGATTGTATTCTACTCTAATTATTTTAATGGATTGTGTTCTCCTCTAATACGAGTTGCCACTTAAAACTTACCAAAGAACCCAAAGTGTCGTCCGATTCAGTAGGGTTAATGCGTTGAGATCGTCAAATAAACACGGCGTGACCTTGACTGCTAGCAAGTCCTTTTTTGTCATTTATGTACAAAAGAATAAATCTAGCCATACCACTTCTCTATATCTATATCTATATCTATACCTAATAATAAAGAGACAAAATTTCTCTCCTCCACTTTTTGGTCCGGCTCCCCTAATCCGATTCGTACACATATTGAGTTCTGATCGAAGTACAAAGTCCGATTTCTACACGCATTGAGTTCCGTTGCAACGTACGAGCACATTTTCTAGTATATATATTAATAAAGAGGCAAAATTTCAGCCGTATTTTTGGTCCGCCTTTCTCTAAATAACTCCATGAATGTTCGTCTATGTCTATTTTTATATGGATTGTGTTCTATTCTAATACGAGTTGCAACTTAAGACTTACCAAAATTAAGAACCCAAGAGTCCTGTCCGATTTCAAATGAATTGGGTCATGTACGTAAGATCTCTAGATTCTAAGTAACCTGAATAGAATAGAATCATCATCCTAGCCTCAACCTACCCACCGGACACTGTCAATCCCTATTGTCTTGTTGCACGTCTGGTAGCTTGCTGCTTGCCCGCATCAGATGCATGCCTGCTCTCTCCCGACGAGATGAGTACCACACATCCGTGTCCCACACCCAAACGCAACGTAGCTCTACTTCTCATGCGTCTACATATACTGAAGTTCATCATGCATGCGGCTGCTATAATACTGGGATAGTCCAAGCATAAGCTACAATAATATGATGTATCTACTATAACAACTCTAAATAATAAGCGACATTCACTACTACAAAAACGATTTACCGCAGCGTCATATTTTTGCTCTTTGTGGCGGACGTCTTTTTTTGTCCGCCACGGTAAATCCCATGATTTAACGTGGCGGACAATTTGTATTTATCGTGACGGGCATCATAAGAGACCCGCCACGGAAAATAACCTATTTACCGTGGCGGACTCTTAAGGTGTCCGCCACGGTAAATAGATTTACCGCAGCGTGCATCCTATGAGGCCCGCCACGGTTAAGGTTGAGGCCCATTAGGCCTAAGACGAGGTCCGATATCTAGTCCAAGTACAAAACTAGACACTTAGGGTTTCAACAAGTCACTCCCTCATCCCTCCCTCATCCCTCATCTCTCTCTCTACGATACTGGCGGCGGCGGAGGCAGGACGCACCCCGCGCGACGGCGGAGGAGGGACGCGACCCCCGCGGCGGGTCGCTCCGCGACTCCGCGCCCTCCGGCGGCGTGGGTGAAGGCGTCAAGCGCCCCCCCGGCGGTCGCAGCCCTACAAGGGTCGATGCAGGACGCGCCCTCGCGGCGACGAAGACGGCCAGGATGCGCCCCCCGCGGCGGGCCGCACCGCGCCTCCGCGCCCTGTTGCGGGGTGGGTGAAGGCGTGACGCGCCCCGGCGACCGCGGCCCTACACGGATCGAAGCGACGACGACCTCCAAGGGCGGATCGACGACGACATCCTCCTCCACCAAGGGCGGTTCGAGGCCTCCCGACGACGGATCGATGGGTCCCGGCGGCGGTTCGACGAGGAGGAGCCCCCGGGGCTTTGATCTGCACTCACAGGCCACAGATCCGGCGAGGTTGTCCTCCCTGTCCTCGGATCCGGTGAGGATGACCTCCCGGCGGCGGATCCAGTGAAGAGGAGACCCCGGCCGTGGATCCGACCTGGATAACCAGGTGCGGTGGCGCCGGTATTGGGCTAGGAATGGACTCGTCGGTGGGCTCAAGAATGGGCTCGCCAGTGAGGTCCTGGTTATTTTTTTGTTTTTTAAACGATTAACCGCGGCGGGCATCAATTTCTAATCTATATCTCTACCTACGTATATATGTGTATATTTTTTCTCCATTCATTTTTTTTCATGCAAACAAACTTTCGTAAATATGAAAATTCTCTCACGCGTGCGTTATTATAACTAGGAATCCTATCCTAATCCAAATACAAGATGTTCTTGTTATGTTTGGTTTGAAAAGTATTTTATATTTGTTTTGGAAACTAAGGCTCCAAGGATTGTTTCCATATTAAATTTATTTTTTCTTTATACGTTGATTTTGTTTATTTCTTTTTAAACTATAGTTTTTTTTCATGTCCTATCTTCCAACGTCCAACCGTCCAATAAATTAAAGCATCCCAAAAGTTAAAAAAAAAAGAGTTTGCACGCATCCATCACCTAACTTCGGTAAAAAAATTTCTCCCGTTGTAACGTACGAGCACATTTGCTAGTATATATATATATGTGTGTGTATGTTGCAAAGTTGCTTGTTCGTATACTAGAGACTCTGTTCGCTTGTCGGAATTGACCATATTTTTCAGTTATGAAGATAATATTTTTTTTCACAACAAACTAACTCTACAAATCAGCCGCATACAATCACAATAAATCCTGCCGAGTGAACCTACTCTTTGATCGGTCCTCTACTCTCTCTCTCTTCTGAGCTCTTGAGAACCCATGCACTTCACAGTTCCATCTCTCTTCTGAGCTCTTGAGAACCCACGCACTTCACAGTTCCGCCACCACCCATTGCCTCGCACCGAAAAATCACGACCTATTCGCTTGATCGTTTCGGTGTGGCTGATAAGCCGACTGATGCTATTTTTATATTGGTTGTTTTGTTGTGAGAGAAAAATACTGTTTTAATGGCTAATAAGCCGGCTTATAAGCCAAACGAACAGGGCGCTGCTTCAGTTCTCTTGCTAGCTAGAGATACAATACAATATAGCTTACGCTTAGTTCGTGCATGAAGTAATTCTACTTCAGCATTTATCGTGTTTGGTCGATCTTGCGTGCCAGTCTTCGGCTCTTCGCTCTTCATTTGGTGTTTGTTCGCGTGGCAGTCCTTCCGTTCGTAAACAACGTGCGTGGGCCAAACTCCACCGCATGCCACTAACGAAAGAAAAATGAGCCCATTCTGCTGTTCCATGAGGCCTAGGATCAAGCAGGCCAGTTTATCTCATTGAGCATCTCCAATAATTCTCTAAATATTTCTCCTAAAAAGTTCATGTTTTCCAACTCCTAAAAGGATTTTGGGAGGAAAAAAAGTCCTCTAATAGTTTCTAATATTTTACTTCTAAAATCTCAAATGTTGGTCCTACTTGGATTTTTTTGTTGCATTTTTTTGGCGTGAAGTATTCCTGGCCGGAACCAGATCCTCTACACTCAGGGCATTCGACTGTTACCTGCAGTCAGGAACATCTGACCGTCCCTCGAGACTGCCCCGAGATCAAACGGCTACCGGCTCTTAAGAAGCTTTTATGTGCTGCTCTATTTGTTGTGTTGGGCTATATCCATAGCCCAATAAGCCTAAAACGTTGCTGTTTTTTTTCACGGTCGATATCTGATGAGGGGTGGTGAGTGGGAGAGACTAAATATTTTATTTCGCTTTTTTTTTGTTTCAGTGCCGTTTTAAGCAAAAAATACGTAGCGGTACTAACTCCGCAGTTTGATTTTTTTTTACTCGACCACTCGTCTTATTAAAGTATTTGTGAAAAATAATACTTTTCTTTGTTATGGCTTGCTTTAAGAAATGACTTAGATTTGACTATATTTGCATAATTTTTTTAATAAGATGAATAGTCCAATTTTGGATAAAAAAATTCAAACAAATTATAATTTGAAACGAAGAGACTATTATTTTATATCCGGAATGGATATTTTATTTCGTTAAGTTTCTTGGCTCTCTGGTAGTTTGACAAGCTAATGTTGTTAAACGTAACACAAATTACTCTTTTATCACTAGCGCCAAATGCAACATTACAACAGCCTATAATTATTATAATAATTTTACCCGAGATAGACAAAAAGACTTAACTGAGGCATGCAACATAAGGCAATAGCCTCCGTTAGGATATTAACTGAGGCGGTTGGGTAAAGAGTCTGCCTCAGTTAAACCATTAAATGAGACATATGTTATTATTAAAAAAAATACCTTTTTATTTTAGTTTGGATTTGAAATTGAATTTCACAAATTAAAACACATACAAAATAGACAATATATGTACAAAAGATAAATATATATTACATTCATCCACTTGTCATTCTTATCGTTCCACGAACAAACATTAAGTTTATGTCTTTGTTGTCAAACCACAAAAACACATCACATTTGTTCATGTGAAACTCAAAGATGTCCAACAAATTATAATCCTTCATGTCTAGCATGGTTCTCCAATTCTGTAGCACACTATTAATAATTTCCAAAATAAGTTAGAATATTTTACCTTATTAATGCTAAAAACTAATTGATTCCATGGGGTTGAAAAAAATAGTGTACCTTATTTTAGAAATTATTGATAGTAAACGAACTAAAAGATCTGTATAGCTTTACTGAAGCTTGTAGACTGTTGTAATGTAGTAGTATTCGGCACCGGAGTAAAAAATAACTTTACATAGGGCAAAAAAGTAAAATAAAATATTTAGTCCGCATCAGCTACTGACAGCGTGCAAAAAAAAAAAGGCAGCGACATTGTGGTCTTGTCGGGCTGAGGCCTAGCAAAACCAATGGAGTGTCATGTGGAAGCTTCGTGGAAGCCGGTAGCCGTTTGATCTCCGTGGATGGTGAGATGCTCGTGACTGCAGCTAGCAGTCGATGCCCTGACTGCAAAGGATCTCGTTCCTCCTAGCCATGGGCTGCCGCCGCCTCCTTCCTTCTAGCGTCGTAGGCTCCTAGCTCAAGCGGCCGGTAGCAGCTCTCCCAGGCGCACGCCGGCAACAGCTCCCAATAGGCCGTCATCCCCTTCTCCACCTTCAGCCAAAAGTTGTCAGGCACCGGTCTCCCAAAGACGGCGGCGGCGACGAACTCTTTCCCTGTCGCGTGCGAAGAGGAGTTCCATGAAAAAACGGCGTCAAGAGGGAAACCGCATGAGAAAAGTTAGATACGCGCGAGTTTACTGCACATAAAGTTACGTGGATCTATAGCATTTTTCCGAAGTCCCAAAATATTAGGAGATTGAATTAGGAGTTGCTGGAAAGGGCTTTTCTCTTATCTTTCTAAAAAACAAGTATTAGGAGAAGGTTTAGGGAACTCTTGGAGTTATATAAAAAAGGTCTGTTCACCCTCCTATACTAGGAGGACCCATTCGGATCCTAGGAATTAAATTTATTTTAATAATTATAATTATATATAAATTAATTAAGCTTATATAGTTATATATAGAATATATTTGTATATTATTGTTAGTTATAGGAGAGAGATATTTATATATTGGAGTGAGTTAAAGAGCATGTTATAAGTTGCAATATAGAAACATAACATGATAATATATAAAATCAATTTTCATCTCTTATCCTATGAATTTAAGATAGACTTATATGTGAACTTTGAAAAGTTATAAAATGTCAAATTTCAAGACAAATAACCTAGTTTGTTAAATAGATTCCAGTTCCTCCAAGGTAAAAATTGTGTGTTCCTTTCATGGTCCTCCCGTCAAAAATGGAAATTTCAAGACAAATAACCTGTGAGGCTCAAAAATGGAAATTTCATTTTTTTTTTTTGGCTTTCCGTCAAGTCTGTTAGGGTGTAGCATCAGTTGTGCCACTGTTACTATGCAAAAATGGCTAAAATGTCCCTTGCTACTTAGTTTCTTATTCCCTTGTTTCTCTGCATCTAAGGCCGAGAAGGTTTGGGGAAAAAAGAAAAAAAAAAACACCGAGCTCAATGGAGGATGGCATCGATGGTCTATCCGGCCAGAGGCAGCCGTCGGCCTCTATGCCGCCGGCTCATTCAAATTCTTTTCCTACCCTTGTGTGGAGTCTTTTAATGCATTTTTCCCTTTTTAGTTAAAAAGGTAAAATACTTGTTATGGTTTTTAAATCATGAAAAATGTCTCTATGGTTTTAAATATTACAGATATATACTGGGATATGGAAAAACTAAAGAAAATATTTAGAGCTCATGAAAATAGATTTAGCTTTAGAAAAAAATATCCAAAAAAATCTCAAAACATTATAATTGATGTATAAACATATTTTTTTTAAAAAAAATTGAACATAAAAAATGAGATGCAACTGTCATAATTATGTTCATACGTTAATGTTCAATGCATTCGTAATATAGTAGGGCCTCTTTGGATTGTAGGATAGGAAATATGTAGGAATAGGAAAAGTTTAGGATTCCATGTGTCATACTTTCCAAATCCTATGGAAATTCAAAACAAAGGAAAGTTGATAAGAAGGCCTTTGGTTCAAGCACAGGTGAAACCAAGGAATTGGACGTCACTTGATGGCCCATAGCAGGAACGCAGCCACCTGCTAATCACTCCTTTGGTAAGAATTTTTTTTCATTACTCATAGACAAGTGGGTCCATTGACAAGAAGTAAAGATCAGTAAACTAGTTGTTAGAGAAGGCTTCCTCGTTCCTTGTGCATAGGATTTTTAGCATGAGGTTGGATTGGATGTTAAAATTCCTATGGAATCGGTGTGCACAGGGTACATTTCCTATGGAATGCCAAGCATGAATCTTACAAACCAAAGGCTAGGAAAGGAAAAAATCCTCCATAAACAGCTGTAAAAATCCTACCAACCAAAGGAGCCCTAAAAGTTTGAGTGTTTGACTGGTCCGAGCTCGCAGCTTGCTTCCTACGTTTAGTGAAGTACTCTACTGTACTAAAGAAGGCCATCCGGATAGGGCCAATAAAAGCATTTATTATTATTAAGGCCGGTCAGGTCAAGAACAACGGCTAGCAGGTACCAAATGCAAGAAACGTACTATACCTTTGGATAGTTTTGGGTCTCTATTTATTTGCTTATTAGGACCAGTGTTAAGGGTGTACTCTCTCCGTCTTTGAAAGAATAAATTTTTGGAGTTATTTTAAGTTAAATATTTTAGAATTTGATCAAATTTTTAACAAAAAACATTAAAATTATGATATTAAACTAGTATCAATAGATTTATTATAGAACATATTTTCATATAGTACTCATTTTGAACATAGATGTTGTTACATTGTTCTATAAAGTTAAGTTAAAGTTAAAAATAGTTGACTGACAACATGGATCTCCGAACTACAAGTTCTATGGACACTTATTGTCCCCCATAAAATAGATTTGGCCGTCTAGGGGACTAGAGTTTAAGCTATGACTACACTCTGCATGTTTAATTTGAATGTACTAAGATTTTTTTTTTATCTACTAGTTGTCAGTCCAAGTGATCAGTAGTTAGTACGATATATATAACAGACAACTACAGGTCATAGAAGACAGACCAAGGGTCCAAGGCAAACTGAACAGGAGGGGTTGACAGCATATTCATCCCTTGCTCTTCTGAAGTACTGATACTCGGACACCACCACTAACCACACCACCATGACGAGGAAGAGGTGTTCTTGTCTTCGCTTCGTGTATGCGATAACGATGATCCTGGCTGTCATCGCCTCTTCTTGTTCCGTCATCGTCGACTGCTCGGAGGCCCAAGGTATGTTATGTGTATGATGTGTGGCATGCATGTCCAAATAGGAGCAGTACTTACTGTAACATCATTAAGAATCTCTGTTGATGATGATGGAGACCATGCTTATATGCGTACACCGTGCAGCTGGTCAGCCAGACGGAGGGCACGACGGCTGGGCGCCGCCGTCACCTGGAGGAGGCACTGTGAAGCACATGTGCCCCGACCCTGAGCCCGAGTGCAGACACCGCGGCGCTCCGCCGCCGACGCCGCCACCGCCTGTTGCGCCGCCGGCCCACCGGAAGATCGGGCGGAGCTGGTAGGACAGGAACGCCATCAGTACGTGATTAGCGATGTGATGATGATGACCCAATTCATCACCTAGCTAGTTTGTGCTATCATCAGCCTATGATGTACGAAGTACTACTCCACTAGTGGGCTAGTCCACTAGGACGATCGATGATGCTGTTTATCGACTACCGCTTTCGGCTTTGCCTAAAACACACCCTCCTTTTTCGAATCAGCTTAATTGCCGTTCTTAAGTCTTTCCGACCCTCTTTCTTTCTTATTGGATCGTCGTCTCGGGTTCTATGAATGCTCTGTTTTTGCGAACCCAGCTTTCTGCGATGATGCAATGTGGTGAACCGTGAACATGCATGCCCAAAGCCAAACAAAAACAAAGAGAAAAGTGGGACAATAAAACCAAAAGGAGGTTTTCTTCGGAAAAAAAAAACAAAGAAGGTGGCTGTTTGTTCTAGGAAAACTCCAATTTTCCTCCCTCAACTTTTGCGAAAGTCCCCGAACTCTAAAACCAACCAAACCACCTCCCTCAACTACCTCAGCTATTGAAACCGTGCATTTTATCTCTCTGCCCCGGTTATAAGCGGTTTTGAAGGCGATTTTGTTTTTTTATTTTCTATTTATTTCGGCTGAATCTTTAAAAAATCATTGTAAATCACACAAAAATCATAAAATGGAAAATAAAATTTTATTAGAATCCACAAAGTAGATATACATAGTAAACATATAATATGATATATTTTAGTAAAAAAAATTGCTATATATTTAGATTTATTCTTTTATATAATTAATTTGAATAATGCATAACTACAAATTTCATGGTCCAATTTTCATAAATTTTATATGGTGACCTAGTTATCATATGATTAAACTATGATAAAAATTTCGTACTAATTGGACCAGGCATAAATTAGTTATTATTTTTTTAGATTTAACAAGCATAAACAATAAATAAATCTATAACTAATTCATACTTGATTCAATGAATATGAAATTTTTACTTTAGTTAAATCATACAATAACTAAGCCACCATAAAAATTCACAACAATTGGAAGATAGAAACTGCAGTTATAAATTATTCAAATTAATTATAGAAAATAATAGATCTAAATCTATAGCAAAAAAAATTATACTAAAGCATACTATATTATATGTTAATTGTGTAGATCTACTCATGTGGAGTCCAAAAAAAAACTTTTTCTATTTTGTGATTTTTCTGTAATTTACTATGTTTTTTTTAAAGATTCAATCAAAATAAGTAAAAAGGAAAAAATAAAACCGTCTTCAAAACCGCTTATAACAGGGTCAGAGAGGTGAAACGTACGGTTTCAAAAGTTGAGAAACATGATTTGTTTGATTTTAGAGTTCAAAGAAGAAAAATAGACTTTTGTAAAAATTCAGGAGTAAAAATGGACTTTTTTCTTTGTTCTATGTTCACAAATGTTACAGTCGTCCACGCACATTAACGGTCCGAAATTGTTAGCCCAAGCTCAAGTTTTCCATGGATGGGCCGGGGCCGGGATATTGCTTGTTCCAATCGACCGGGGGACTTGCTCCTCCTGGGCGACGCCCCGTGGACTTGGTTATCTCCAGCGGGAAGCATCCCGTCCGACCAGTCGGACACGAGTCTCCCGCCGACCCCGCGAGAGAGCGCAATTTATATTAGCAAAAACATGGACGGCCCAATTAATTAACGCATGCACGGCCCAGCTAAGTTCGGCTCCAGCAGCGCCCACTCAATGCCCACCGTAGCCCGAAGGCTCCTTTTCCGGCCATTCAACGCACAGTACGTCTCTTTTCTTTCTCTCTCTTTTTCTCTTTCCGTGCTACTTTTTATTTTCTTTTTTTTTGTGCGGTCCTATGTTATTCTTTTTATTTTCTTTTTTATTTTCTATAATGGTCTTATTTTATTTTTCTTTTTTCAATTTTTGTGCGGTCCTATGTTATTCTTTTTATATATATATATTTTCTTTTTTTATTTTCTAATGGTCTTTTTATTTATTTTTATTTTTTGAATTTCCGTCCTTTTCTTTTATTTATAATTTTATGTTCACTATTTCACGATGTTAATGCAGTATACATCTAATGTTATATTTTCTGATATTTGAAGTAAAAATATGACGTTCTACGATGTATTTTGTGATATTTAGTGAGTATATATTGATGTGTAGGATACATTTTGTGATGTTCAGTTGTTTTTCTTTTTTTCGACTCTAATTAATTACTTTGTTAATTTTATTATTTAATTTTATATCATGATATTTGTGATGTTCAAGTAATATACATATAATGTTCTATACTATATTTAGTGATGTTCGTATAGTGTTAACGTGATGTTCTACAATATATTTGTAATGTTCGGTAGCATTTTTTCTTCTTTTTATTTAACTATATTTAATTATATTGTTATTTCTTTATTTTTACATTTTATGATATATGATGTTCGCATAATATACATATGATGTTCTTACTATTTAGCGTGATGTTCGGGTAGTGTTAAAGCTCTATTCGCTTGAACTACTTTTGACTTATTTTAGCTTGTTTCAGCTAGTTTCCTATTCAATCAGCTGGAATTCGTCGGCTTGTGTATCGGCCGAACAGAGTGATGGTGCGTGACGATTATCATTAAATATAGATTTATCATGAGATAAATATTCGTTAAATAAATTTATCAAAATATATGCATACTGGATTTAGTTTTAAAGAGTTTATTGTCAGAAAGACGATGGTGTAATCGGATTTTAATTAGGATACTTGGTTTAGGATCTATAACTTTTTTTTACTTTAAAAGGTATGAGATTAATAATGATGCCAATAATTTTGGCTTTTTGTATAGAGATGTTTGTCTGTTATTTGTCCCAATTAAATAATTGAATTGGGTCTGATTAACTACTTTTCTTTATAAGTTTAAAATATCTACCTGTTGTGATGGTGTAATAGTTGAGAATAATTTTATTAGGCTAAAGCACCCGCACAACTTTTTTGTTCCTATTTCCATTTATTATATTTACTATTTAGTATTTTATTTTCTTATAGCTAATATTGTGCCTATTTCCCTTTATTACATTTATTAACTTATATTATATTTTTTCTTCTATCTGGAAAGCTTCTTATGCATGCAGTATGAGTAAGCTCCAGCTCGATCTCTATGAACGATGGCATCATGTCAATGATGTGTGCGTGCAGTATTTCTCTGTCTCTCCTTTTTTATCTGGCCGAGTTGGTGGCCATCATTATTTACTAGCCGCCAGTGCGAAAGTCACTGGTATTCGTAACTATACTGAGATGCGCTATCTCTGTGTGTACTTCCGTGCGGGGCGGGAATGCAGCCAAAGGACAGCAAACTCGTAGAAACGCGTTCTGCGTATGAACTGGGCCGGTCCGCCGGGACGAGACTTCGGAGCGTGAGCAGACTGCGGGTGAATAATCGAGCTGGCGCGTGCGGCGGGCGGCTTCCTGCCACCTGGGTCGGCCGCTAATCGCCCCCTCTCTCCAGGCCATGCATCATCGCGCCGCCTTGGCCATCATGTCATGCCGCCGGTCGTCGTCGTCGCGGTTTTGTCCAAGAAAGTGACAGGGTGCTGTGAAGCTCGTCGTCGCCGGTCAGAAGTCAAGTCAACCATTCGACCATTCCGCACTCAGCAAAAAGAAAAGCTATGGCACGCGTCATGACTCGTAATTTGTCACGACTCACGAAGCCTCTGCAGACGCGCACGACCTGCCAGATGAGCTTGGACTTGGTTGTACACCGCCTGCTAGCAAGCTGTGGGCCTGTGGCCCTGAAAACTCGCTCGCTGCCTTGCCCCGCGGCTGCGAGCTAGTAGTATTATAAAGAGGCAGAATTATTAATTCTCACGGAAATATGGATGCATCCACGACCACCGCGACCACGAACCATTACATTTATAGATCGAGTTGCGAGCGAGTTGAGAGACACAGCGACAGACAGAAATGAAGAAGGCGCCATCTCTGGTCGCGTGCTCGCTGATCTTCGCAGCTGCACTGGTCCTGCTTTTCGCTCTCCACGTTGAGCCTGTGCAAGCACAAACAGGTACCTACGTAATGCAATTTCTATAGTTTATGCTACAGTAAACATAGTACATAAAGAAAACATGTTCTTAATAGATGGTTTGTTCAGAACTTCTTTATCTAATCGCCTGCATTTTTTTCCTCCTATCATCAATCTATCACATCTCTATCTTGTTCCTCGTGCAAGCATAGTTTTTTTTTCTTTAAAAAAACTATTTTTTCTCCCTTCTTTAATTCCAATACCACATTACTATTTTGCTTAATTGAAACTCTACGTAATAGTCATAGAAAGCATCTTAGTTTATGGGTTGAGACTACTCTAACTTCATAAACTGTACTTGTATGATTTGCATTGTGGATTATTTCACTTCCTTATTGTATAAATGCATGTGCAGTTTCAGGGTCGAGGAGGGCGCCGCCACCTCCGCCTCCATCTGCTCACACACCCATCCGCACCGGCCAACGCCGATCGCCGCCGCCGCCTTACCAAGGACACAATTTATTAGCTGCTGCAAACGACGTCCATGGCCATCGCTAATCCAGCTTATTCCCGCGTTAGCGTCATGCCACAGTGCTGTATCTTGTTCCATTCTTTTGTTGAATTTGATCCCGCAATAACTAAAATGTAAACAATCCGTCCTTACAACCAAATCTATCACTGTCGGTTCTAGACCGATAGAAATAGCTAATAAGTGATGAATATATATATATATATATATATATATATATATATATATATATATATATATATATACATCAATGTTCCCACAAGCATCAAGTACGCGAGTTATGTGACACTTATTAGCTTGTTCGGCTATGCGTTGCAGCGCTTGTTGCTGCTATAGTGATATGAAGTTGCAACACGCGGCAGAACATGACATATGGTTATATAACTGAAGCTATCTTTCAATACGTCGACACTTGTAAACAATGTTTTGAAAGATTTTTATTTGGTTATACTTTAATTTACCCTAATATATGTATTGTGGCATGGAGATAGATTAGCACGAAATCAAATAAGGCAAAAGGCCGGTATCTTCTAGAAAGATACACGTTGACGCTTGCCCTCCACATTCTATTGAAATTATTATATAAAATTAATTATATAATATTTGCAAAACCGTTATGAGGTACTATATGTAACGCCCTGCATTTTCACTACCAAGATAAAAATACCGGCTTAAGGATTATTACCCGACAAAATGATACCTTCACGAATAATAACCCTAATCAAAGTGATGCAACAGAACGATAGTTAGGATTTTACAATTTTTGTTACATTTAGATAAAAGATAGTTAATAAATATTACCTAAAACGATTAAAATAGTGACCTTCACATTATACCTGAAGCCTGGAGCGACCGGGAAGTTCCTTCCAGGGACGCATGAGTGAGGAGAAAGTGCGCCGACAAGACTGTGTTGGTCTGTGAGGGCAATCTATATCTTAGGAAAGCTCGGAGCGTTACATACTAGCAGCCCTATATTATAGTATCCGAAGAGCAAGTTATTACACAACACATTGTAAAAAAAAAACTAGATAACAGGACTTTCTGTCAACTGGTGGCATTTATTAAAAAACAAGAATCGTTGTACAAAATAAGACAAGCCGTAACATGTGGCCTCAGGGGCAAACGAAAACTGAAATTGATAACAAAAAAAATTGAACTGAAACTATAGATAGAAAAAGAAAACTAAAGTAGATACAATAAAAAATAATAATTTAACAATTAAATATTTAACTAAAATTGAAAATAGAAAATAAAACTAAAGTAAACACAATTAAAAATAAAAAATATCAAAGGTGTTACTATGATGTAATAATATAATTGTATAATTTGGAGACACATTATTAAAGAAAGCATCGCATAAATTGCTAACTGGAGGAGCTTCTCTCCGCCGACTTGTTCTTCCTTGTCACAAATTGGCTATACTCATCTCTGCACTAAAATACATGAATGCAAGTAATATTGAAATTTATAACCAAAAAGATTAACTAAAATTGACAAATAAAAACTAAAGTACAAAAAAATTACTACAAATTAACAATGAAGCTGAAATTACCTTAAACTTAAATTGACAAATAGGAATCGAAAACAAAAGTAGACAAAATGAAAAATAAAAAACCGAAACATGGAACTTGAAATTACTGGAAACTAAACTGAAAGATTGAACGGTTAATGACAAATACATACTCTAAAGTAGACAGAATAAAAATAAATAAATAAATCAATGAATGAAACATAAGAATGAAACTTAAATTGACAACCAAAAAATAAAAATGAAATTGACAAATAGAAAATAAAAACTAAAAAAATAACAGAAAATAACACTGTAACTGAAAATAACAACCACAAATTTAATCATATAGGTTGTTATGGATTTTCTAGATACATATAGTTTTAGCTATATATCTAGACATAATGTATAGGTGTATTGCAAAACTATGGATATTACAGAATAACATTCTAAATTATAGGTTGTTATGGATTTTCTAGATACATATAGTGTTAATTATATATCTAGACATAATGTATAGGTATATTGCAAAACTATATGGACATAAAAAACACAGAGCAACTTAGAGTCTACTAGGACGGAGGGCGTACTAAGCATTGATCGCAGTTACTAGTCACTCCATTGCCACCTGAACATAGATGTGTTGGAGAACATGACTTAAGATCTTCACTTGCATTGCTCAGATTCGATAGACGAGAAATGTCTCTACAGGCGCCTTTTGTCCAAGCAATGATGGGAACGAAGTTATTTGATTAGTCGTCACTCATCAGCCAACAATTCAAGTATTCAACAAAGACCAGGACAATTACACTGGTAATTAAGATTCAATCCAAAGGGGCGCGCGCGGCCTGTGGTTCTAGTATATAGTCGTCTCTGAAACTAACCGATCGCGCATATTCAGTGTTCGCGTGTCAAGATCGTCGACCGTGCATGTTTTTGTATAGCTGGTCGCCGGCCGGTGGCGGTGGTGGTCAGCTGCCAGCAGTCAGACGTACTGCCGGTGGTCTAGTCTGCAGACGAAGTCAGGCTGCGTTCATCTTCTAACAAGAGTCGTGCACCGAGAGCACCGTACATGACCAGTTGAGCTCGGTTCTGTGACTTCTGTCTGATGTACTGGTTTATGATTGATGAACACGTACGTTAATATGATAAGCAGCGCGGACCGCGAGCTAATCTATAAGAAGGGCAGCGTTACCAGTATTTACCACCGCAACCCTGGCAGTCGAAGTCGAGCTGCGGCTGATTCATCAGCCAGATCGAGAGCAAGACGACGACAGAGAAACGCAGAATGAAGGCGGCGCGTCGTCCCTCCTTGCTGGCTGTGTGCTTGGCGATGTTGGCAGCCGCGCTTGTCATTTTCTCCGTGAACGTCGAGCTTGCGCAAGGTAGGTCGTCCCAAATTATAAGACTTTTCAAGAATCTTGGAGAGTCAAACCATCTTAAGTTTGACTAATAATTATAGAGAAAACTATCAAGATTTATGATATTAAATAGACATACTATAAAAATATAATTGATAATGAATCTAACGATACTTAGTTGACATCATAAATGTTATTATATTGTTATATAAGTTTGGTCAAATTTGAGATAGTTTGACTCTCCAAGATTTTTAAAATGTTTTATAATTTAGAACGGAGGGAGTACTATACTGTATGCCTCACAGTCACAGTAGTCACGTTCACTTTCACAAGCTGCTGGTATAGTTAGGTTCTATTTGCCATAGTTTTACCAACAACTTTATAACCTGTGTGAGATGCTTTTTTTTTAATTAAACGTTGTGTGTGATATGATGCATCTGCTATGCAGGGAGGCCGCAGCCGCCGGGTCCTCCAGCTCCAACTGCAAATCCAGGACCGGGTGTAGGACATTAGGGTAGATTTGGCCAGTGAGTCGGTCAGATTGAAATTGCGGTGTATATGATCAGCTAGGGTCGTGCTCTTAGCCTCTAGCTGAGTCCATATATTGTGCAGCGTTCTAGTTCTAGGAGAGAAAAGTACATTGGGTCCAACTATCCAGTGATGTATTTTAGTATGGGAATAAATTAAATTGAATATTTTTCTTCAAAACACAGGAGAACTAACTGCGCGCCCCTCTTTGTATTTCTATTAAGATTTGAAAAGGGATATGTTTTTACATAGCGATTACACAACGTGACAGTCTAGCTCAAGCTGGTATTAAATGTCAACAACACCCCACAATCAACACAACATGCAGCAATTGCAGTGCAAAAAACAAAAGCTCCTACTCACACCCTAAACAGACGAAGACGCTTTGCACCAGGTTCCATCCACAGATCGGTGATGAATTTGATCTTTAACAGTAGCTCTGTGAGTTGAGATCTCTTGTTATATAGTAACAAGTCGTTGACCTCTCACGATGTTTCAGTAAGTCGACAACTAGCAAAGAGATCCTAATATGCATTGACTTGCATTGTGTGCAGAACTATGGAGAAGCCATTGTTTAAAGGTTAATAAAGTAAATAAGTAATCATAATACTAAGAATGATCACCACAGGATATAGTTACTTGCAGCTGTTTGTCACACATGGTTCACTTGCAACTATTCTATAGTGATAGATTGAATTGCACATATGTCCTATGCTACAGTGAGTCATGTTCTTGTCTTGGCTGGTTTGCATTGTTTGGAAAGCAAACTTCACGATTTCAGACCAAAAGTAATGCATGTTAGAAGTTTTATATTAATTTTGACCATGCATCATACAATGATTAAACCACTAATAGATTCATGGCTTAATAATATTTATTGGTTTGAATGTGTTGTAAGGTTCATGTTATTGTTCCTCCATTAATATAAAAAAAATTGCGTGCATGTTCACTAGTTAAGACACGGATATAGGCCGAGACGGGTCGCGCAAAAACAAAGAGGGCATGACCCCAGTGGACCAAAACAAAATATTTTCTTTAAGTTGTTATAACTTTTGGAATGGTGTATCTATTTTTAATTTTATCTGATCAGTGTGTTCTACATGACGAGACGAACAAAACTAAATCTTACTCATATATGTTTCAAAGAATTTTATTCTAATAGTAATTTATGTGTAAATATATGTTGAGATTTATCAAAAGAGTTAATGCCGTGTAATACCAAAGTTACTACTGTAGAAATATACTAAAGTTCTTACATAGCATACGCATATTTTGTTCTCAAAAGAATATATAAAATTATTATATAATATTAACATAACCGTTACGAGGTACTAGCCCTATTTTATAGTATCCGAAGAGCAAATTACATAGATCGAGTTGATAGTGAGAGTTTGTTGCAATATATATTATAAAACAAATAATAATTATTGTAAAAACAATGCAGACTAGCTGTCAACTAGGCAAATTTATCAAAAAAAAAAAAACAACCGTCTAAAAACAAGACAATCTGCAATATGTGTGTGTGGTGGGGGGGGGGGGGGGGGGGACAAATTATTAAAACAACCAATGCATAAGCTACCAAACTTGGAGGCAAGCTATTATACGTTCCATTGCAAAAACATAAAAAATATAACTAGCTGCAAACTAGGAGCATCTATTAAAATAACGAGAGTAGCGAGAGGAAAAATTGTTAGAACAAGCATTGCATAAGATGGAAGCTACTGAGTTACTATATTACCCATTCCAGGTGCCAAGAAACAAGACTAGTTGTCCAGTTAGGGTATTTAATTACAAAGGTTAGTTGTTCAAAAAAAAGATAAACTGCAACTTGGATGATAAATTATTAAAATAAGCATTGCATAAGCTGCCAACTAAGAGCAAATTATTAAACAACACATTGTAAAAAAGCTAGAGAACATGACTTTCTGTCAACTGATGGCATTTATTAAAAAACAAGAGTAGTTGTACAAAATAAGTCAAGCGGGCAAACGAAAACTGAAATTGATAAAAAAAATTGAACTGAAACTATAAATAGAAAATGAAAGCTTAAGTACACACAATAAAAAACAAATAATTTAATAATTAAAGATTTAACTAAAAATGAAAAATAGAAAATAAAAACTAAAGTAAACACAATGAAAAATAAAAAAATATCAACTACGATGTAATAATATAGTTGTATGATTTGGAGGCAAATTATTAAAGTAAGCATTGCATAAATTGCTAACTGGAGGACAAGTTATTAATCTGCTTCTCTCCGCCGACTTGCTCATCCTCGTCACAAACTGGCTGCTCATCTCCGCACTAAAATACATGAATGCAAGTAATATTGAAATTGATAACCAAAAAATTTAACTAAATTTGACAAATAAAAACTAAAAACTAAAGTACACAAATGAAAAAATACTACAAAATAACAATGAAGCTGAAATTACCATAAACTTAAATTGACAAATAGGAACCGGAAACAAAATTAGACAAAATGAGAAATAAAAAAACTGAAATATAAAACTAATTTGAAATTACCGGAAACTAAACTGAAAAATTGAACGGTTAATGACAAATACATACTCTAAAGTGGACACAATAAAATAAATAAATGAAACATAAGAATGAAACTTAAATTGACAACCAAAACATAAAACTGAAATTGACACCCTAGATGGTGATGAGGGACGTCCCTACTCCACAGCGATAGCACCTACGTAGTAGCTAGCCAGAAGCCCTCCGTTTCGTGCATCTTGCAGATGAAGCAAGAAGTTGGTTACCATGGAATGGAACCCGCCACCCAAGACCAAACACAAACAGGCTATCATTCAGAGGTTCAATAATGAATAGAGCTCATATAATCATGAAACAAGCTGGACTAGTGAACTAATAACTATACTGAACCTGAAACTGACAAATACAAAACTAAAACTAAAAAAATAACAGAAACTAACACTGTAACTGAAAATAACAACCACAAAATTTGATTATAGGTTGTTATGGATTTTCTAGATACATATAGTTTTAGCTATATATCTAGACATGATGTATAGGTATATTGCAAAACTATGGATATTACAAAATAACATTCTAAATTATAGGTTGTTATGGATTTTCTAGATACATATAGTGTTAATTATATATCTAGGCATAATGTATAGGTATATTGCAAAACTATTTACATAAAAAACACAGAGCAACTTACAGTCTAGAACGGAGGCGTACTAAGCATTGATCTCAGCTAGTTAGTCACTCCATTGCCACCTGAACATATGTTGGAGAACATGACTTAAGGTCTTCACTTGCAATGCTCAGATTCGGTAGATGAGAAATGTCTCAACAGGCTTTCGTCCAAGCAATGATGGGAATGAACGAAGTTATTTGATATTCTGATTAGTCATCACTCATCAGCCAACAATTCAACAAAGACCAGGACAATTGCACTGGTATAAGATTCAATCCAAAGGGCCGCGCGCGGCCTGTGGTTCTAGTATATAGTCGTCTCTGAAACGGATCGCGCATATATATCTAGTGTTCGCGTGTCAAGATCGTCGACCGTGCATGTTTTTGTATAGCTGTAGCTGGTCGCCGGTGGCGGTGGTGGTCAGCTGCGCCAGCAGTCAGACGGCCGGTCTAGTCGATTGACGAAGTTTGCGTTCATTTTCTAACAAGTCCTGCACCGACAGCACCGTACATGACCATGACCAGTTGAGCTCGGTTCTGTACTGGTTGACGATTGATGAACACACGTTAAAATGATAAGCAGCGCGGACCGCGAGCTAATCTGCTATAAGAAGCCAAGAAGGGCAGCGTTACCACCGCAACCCGGCCTGCCAGTGTCGAAGTCGAGCTGCGGCTGAATTCATCATATCAGCCAGATCGAGGACGCGAGAGTCGAGCAAGACGACGACAGAAGAGACGCAGAATGAAGGCGCGTCGTCCCTCCTTGCTGGCTGTGTGCTTGGCGATGTTGGCAGCCGCGCTCGTCATTTTCGCCGTGTACCTCGAGCCTGCGCAAGGTAGGTCAGCTTGCGTAGATAAGTACTCCTCCGTCCCAAATTATTATAAGTTATTTTAAAATTTTGAAGGGTCATATTTTTATAATTTAACCAAATTTATATAATATAAATATAACATTTATGAGAACAACTAAATATCATTAGGTTATTCATTAGTTATATGATTTTCATAGTATATATATTTCATGTCATAAATCTTTGTGTTTTTTCTATATTTTCTTATCAAATTTAAAATATTTTTACTTTTTAAGAATTTTGTAATGACTTATATAATTTAAAACGGAATGAGTGTACTGTATTATACTCCCTCCATCCCAAATTGTAAGTCATTCCAAGAATCTTGGAGAGTCAAAACATCTCAAGTTTAACCAAGAATTATAGACAAAACTATAAAGATTTATAACATCAAATAGGTATACTATGAAAATATAATTGATAACGAATCTAATGATACTTATTTGACATCATAAATATTATTATATTGTTATATAAGTTTGGTCAAATTTGAGAAACTTTGACTCTCCAAGATTCTTGGAATGACTTATAATTTGGGATGGAGGGAGTATAATTTAAAACGGGAGGAGTGTACTGTATGCCTCACACAACCACACTTCACAAGTTGCTCGTGTGTATATTTAGGTTCTGTTGATACAACTTCGCTAAAAACTTTATGAGCTATTGTGAGATATTTTTTTATTAAACATCTCTTTTTAAAATAGCATCCTGGATAAAGCTTTTTTATGCTCTCACAGGTAAATTGAGAGATGTGGAGCTAAAAAAAAAATAGCTTTTCATATCTCTCTTCTTCATTTTCCTCTCTCGATCATACATAAAGCTGTTTTGTTAAAAAAAAAATTTCAAATAGCCCAGAAGATACTTTGCAAAGGTAAGCTATGCCAAACGAGGCCTTAGGCCCTCTTTTAAATATAGAATCTAGATTTCTATATTTGATTGGCTATACTCATCCGGTTGCAAATGTTGGAGGCCCTATTTAGATCTCATTTTCATTTTTCTACCTCCTTCATCTCATAGTTTAATTCTAGGAGATTCAAACATGACCTTATTATTAATATTACTCAGCTAATTGTGTGTGATATGATGCATGTGCAGGGAGGCCGCAGCCGGGTTCACCTCCACCTCCAACTGCAAATAAAGGATCCGGTGTCATACACGGGAGGTAGGACGATTATGGTGGATTTGGCCAGTTGTCCAGATTGAAATTGCGGTGTATATGATCAGCTAGCGTCGTGCTCTTAGCCTCTAGCTTAATCCTATATTGTGCAATGTTCTAGGAGAGAAACGTACAATGTATCCACTATCCAGTGATGTATTTTAGTATGGGAATAAATATTTTTTCTTCAAAACACAGAACTAACTGCGCACACCTCTTTGTATTTCTATTAAGATTTGAAAAGGATATGTTTTTTACATAGCGATTACACAACGTGACAGAGGGGTTGTTTGGCAGCGCCCCACAGAGTTGATTCTCAGGGAGAATCACTCCCTGACTGCCAAACATAATTTTCAGTGAGAACAGATTCTCTATTGATTCGATTCTCTGAAATGAACTAAGAGGTTGGGAGTTGAAAAAAGTAACTTCACCTGATTCTGTGAAGTGACTCTTCATACTGATTTTGAGAGTTTAGGCTAAAGAATCAAAGAAAATTATTTTCAGCCACAGAATCAAACACAGCTGGAGAATCAGAGAGCACAGCTCTACCAAACAGGCTCAGAGTCTAGCTCAAGCTGGTTGAATGTCAACAACACTCCACAATCAACACAACATGGAGCAATTGCAGTGCAAAAAACAAAAGCTCCTACTCACACCCTAAACAGACGAAGGCGCTTTGCACTAGCTTGCATCCACAGATCGGTGATGAATTTGATCCTTTTTTTTTGCGAAGATTGATGAATTTGATCTTTAACAGTAGCTCTGGTATTGTCGCCCTCTTCTCTAGAAACCCTTTGTAACAGTTCATCATGCCCGACACATTTGCTAATCAACATATACATGATGAACTGTTACAAGTAATAAGTATGCATAGTACAAGAACCCATAGTCTCTTCGGACTTCAGAATACACCGTCGCAATAACCATTCGACAGCATGAATCAAAATGGGTTCGTGGCCCATCGTTAAATTTAGAAATAGTAAGCCAGAGTAATTTTAATATGTCTGCCGCGCTGTAACGTTGTGAACCTGCTGTGTCAGGTTTAACCAAGTTGACTTTGCATATACTACTTCCTCCGTTCAAAAAACAAAACTTAAGGCTAGTTTTATATTAAAAAAATATCAATATTTATGATATACAATTAATACTAATACATATTGAATTTATTTTTATAATAAATTTATTTAAAGATAAAAAAATATTTCACGTTAAACTTATGGAAGGAACAGTACTTAACTGTAGTCTGACATTCGTTAACATAAGTGTGCTCGGTGAAACAGGGACATGTTAGAGCAGAGCGACACGCAACTCTGAATCTGGATTCGGTGGGATACTGTCATGAATGTGCCACACGTGCAATCTCTATGTAAACCAAGATGCTCACAAGATCCCAGGAGCTGAGCCATCTAGTCAGATTTACAAGAACCAATCAACCAAAACCACTGCTACCTTGGGCTTATTACGCGCACAACGGGCTCGGAGCAAAGGTGAGAGGCCTCAGCAGCAGAGGAGAAACTCGGAGCCCACTTGGTGTGTGTGCACGTACGTACTCACCTGATATAGTACATGAGCTGCTCTCTTGGAAGGCAAAAGCCAAAAGGCAAGAAGAATCGATCTGCAGAGCTCGTCTCAGATAGGAGATGAAGCACCAGAGGTGCCGGTGCTCGTTCCTCAGCCATAAGCTGCTCGCGGTACTGATGTCTGTCGCCGTCCTTGCCGTGATGCTCGCCGGCTTCGTCACAGGAGGTAACAACACTGTCTCCTTTTTTTTTTCTTTTTCTTTTTTGCCTGGTCTGCTTCTTAGTTCATGGTTTTCTTTCAGCATCACTACTGTCCCTGGCTCCTTGCCATGTTTTGGTACCTACAATTATAAGCATATGCAGTTTCCAGTCGTTGCACTCTATACATGAGTGTCTCCATTTATGAAATTTAAGAGTGATGTAATGTCAGTATTCAGTGCATCATCAGGAAGAGTTGTGTAGTTGTCTGTAAAGTAGCAACCATATTTTTTCCAAAGGAATTATTTCCAGGGAAATGCCAGACATCAGCTTACGCTCTGCTAAACTTACAGTACCGATGTACATGGGTGGGAGAGTGGACGTCGTGTCGCCTCCGGCGCCAACCTCGAGCAAGAATCCTCATTCAGCTTCTATTTTTCCAGACAATGGCTAATCCAATCCAAACGGTGTGGCATCTCGACGTCCTTCCTTGTGTTCTTCAGAATCAAACTCGAAACGGAGTTTTTTTATCTTCTCCCTCTGTTGTGTCCTGTGCCAGCAACATGAACATGTTTTGCACTTGTTAATTACCTGATGCACAGCAAGCCTACTATCCAACATGCTATAGTAATCATCCCAATTTTTACAAAAAAAAAAAAGAGAACGGCCTACAGTAGTTTGCTCTTGCTGAACAAATGGTACTGCGATTCAGTTTAAGCATCATCATTTTCACATTTTCGAGTACCTACCGTTCCTATGCAAAAACCTTGTAGCATCTGCTTCTGGTTAATATTTGAATGGCACCTTACATTCTACTGAACTGACAGCGGCACAGTCCATGGGCGGGCGAGGGCACGGCAAGCCACCGCCACCTCCGATCTCCGACGCTAGCCATCACCAATCTTCTAGGACTCCGCATCACGGCGTGCAATCCCTGTCACCGGAGAAAAGCTAGACGAACCGGCGAACCGCCGAACCGGTGTGGCATCTCAACGGTGTTTGTTGTTGTCTTCCCCCCAAAACTGAAAAGCCAGTAAACAAACTCGGTGTTCTGCAGAGTTCTCTTCTCCGTCATTTTGATTCCAGATTAGAGACTGCTTCCCAGTTCCCGTTCTATTGCAAAATTTCTTTAGAGTTTGTTCCTCTTACAGATGGATCACTCAGTGGATACACCCTTTGCACTTATGTAATTGTATAAGTGCCAAATAGATCTATTTGAAACAAATAATTTTTTCCAGTCTTATATCCCGTTCTTTTGTGTAATTTTTTCCCCATTTTTCCAACGCAATAACTTTTTTTGAAGCAAACTATTGCAGTTATTATTTGCCAATGAACTAAACAATCAAGATATGCTGGAGTGGATAGTGGAGACTGATTTTATTATGAACTGAATTTATAGTAGCAAAGTTTACTTTTCATCCTCCAACTTGCATGACAGCCCGATTTTTCAATTATAACCTACGAAAAGAGTATTGTAGTAAGGATACGAAAACACTACCAATTGATAAGAGCAACTCCAAGAATCATTTCATATTGATAAGAGTAGAGATTTTGGTGAACAAAATCCAACAACTTCTTCAGTTAGATCTCCAAATATTTTTATTTTTATTTCTGGTTTCTCGCTAGCCAAAGATAGGGAGCAATGCTAGCTCTTCAAAGTACGTACGAGGTACTATTGAAGGGTGAAAAGATACAAATATTGATTTCTATTCAAGTAGTTCTTCGAACGGAAACTCAGAGAATTGCACCTCAAAAGGACTTGTGGAGATAAAAGTTTGGAAAGGAAAAAGTCTATTTTTCTCCCTCAACTTTTGAGAAAATCTATTTTTCCTCCCTGAATCTAAAACCGGACAAACAATCTCCCTCAAGTATTGAAACCATACATTTTACCTCCCTGACACTGTTATAAGTGGTTTTTAAAGGCGGTTTTATCTTTTCCTTTTTTACTTATTTTGGATGAATGTTTAAAAAATCATTGTAAATCACAAAAAAACATAAAATAGAAAATTTAATTTTGTTGGACTTCACATGAGTAGATCTACACATTAAACATATAATATAGTATGCTTTAGTATAATTTTTTTGCTATAGAATTAGATCTATTCTTTTATGTAATTAATTTGAATAATTCATAACTGTAGTTTTTATGTTTCAATTATTGTAAAATTTTTATGGTGGCCTATTTATTTTTTATTGAACTATAGTAAAAATATCACACTCATTGAATCAAGTATAAATTGGTTATATATTTATATAGTGTTTATGCTTGTTAAATCTACAATAACTAGACCACCATATAAATTTCATAAAAATTGGACCATAGAATCTGCAGTTATGAATTATTCAAATTAGTTGTATAAAAGAGTATATCTAAATCTACAGAAAAAAAATTGTACTAAAATATATCATATTATATGTTTACTATGTATATCTACTCATTTGGATTCTAATAAAATTTTATTTTTCATTTTATGGTTTTTTTTTGTGATTTACTATGATTTTTTAAAGATTTAGTTGAAATAAATAAAAATAATAAAAGACAAAACCACCTTCAAAACCGCTTATAATCGGATCAGGCCTTCAAAAGGTAAAATGCACGGTTTTAATAGTTGAGGGAAGTGGTTTGCCTGGTTTTGAAGTTCATGAAGAAAAAATAGACTTTCACAAAAGTTATGGAAGGAAAAGTGGACCTTTTCCATTTGGAAAATCTAACTAGGCCATTTCATATATGGGCCTAAAAGTTCAGAGCACGCTGTCCAGTCCGTTGTGGGTTTCCTCTAAAAGAACACCCGACCGTCCCAGCAAAGATATATGGGCTGGGCTTTCAATGAGGATGGCTTCTGATCCACACGCATGGTGTACTTCAAGTGTGTGGAGGAATGCGGATGGAGTGGATTGGCTGGAACACCTGCGTCTACGTGGCTGGATCCTTCTCGTCCTCGCCTTGTAAAACCAGCCACGTTAGGTACGCAGCCACACAGTGGGAGATCTGTCACCTCCGGCTCGATCAACCCCCAACCACACCATTATCATTGTCCTTCGTCGGCTTCAGGTCTTCACCCAATAGACTAATGTTTAATGTTTTGGAGGTGGCTGTGTTTTCCTGAGCATGCTTTTGGTCAACAATGGTAAAGCTTTGGACCAGCTGTCGGGGTGTGGATTGGAGTAGTGCTTTGGCAGCAGAAGAAAACTGGTCATCGCTGACGCGGCTAACTGCACCCCCAACGATGATCAACTAATAGTCTAATACCATCCGTAAATTATTGAAGTCAGATAGCTGCTGGTATCAATGAATGGGTTAAAAACAAAAGATGAACTTGTGTATGAGGAGCATGTGGATTATCTGTAAATTATTATGAAGAACAAATAGTAAAAAAGAAATACGAAAAATTGATACTATATTCTTGATTAATCGGATTATTAATTATTATGTGAAGAACACCTATTTGGAGAGATCCCATAAAAGCCGGGCAAAGAGTGCTACCAACTTCGACCAGAGCCAAACTGCACAAAGCCGTTCTGATTCCTCCCAAAACTATGAATTCAGTTTTGATGGCAGGCAGGAATGTACCATATACAGGTACAAATTCGCATCCATATAAAATTCAAAAAAAAAAAAACTATTCATCATACGAGTACATGGTCATCCCTTTCATGGGTTCATCCGTGGAGCTGCTGGTGCCTGATGCAGCCGCATTACAGCAATATAATGGGATTACGGTGCACTGCAATAGACTAAATATTGAGCATCGTCCAATTACAACGGTAAACATAGATTTTTAGATTCTAACTACTTGTAGCACATTGGCAGTTCATCTTGTGGAATCAGTAACCTCATTCATTCTCTGAGATTGCACTCAACTCCGAGGAGAAACGGAAAGTACTAGTTACAGAATTCTGCTCATCCCCGCAGAAGAAAGGCTCGGGAGGTATCTGCAGACCATCAACGCCAGCTTCAAGCATATCAATGACCTCACTCATTGTTGGTCGATCATGTGATTTCATCTGAACGCACCATAGCCCAACAACACACAGCTTCCTCTCCACCTCATGGATATCAAAAGCTTTGCAAATCTCGCCTACCTCCTGTCGAGTTAGATGATTATACACCCAAGCTGGGTAGTACGTCTGGCTTCTCCTTTCTGCATGTTGGTCCAAGTTCCTCCGTCCCCCAGCCATCTCCAGCAATAGCATCCCGAAACTATAAACGTCTGACTTGCATGAAACAACACCAAAATTACGGGATATCATCTCCGGAGCTATGTACCCAATAGTTACCCGTGCAGCGCTCACCGGCACAAAGCTGTTGTCCCTGGGGTACAATTTGGCTAGCCCAAAGTCAGCAATTTTAGGAGTGAAGTTATTATCTAAAAGGATGTTGTGTGGTTTGATGTCAAAGTGCAGTATCTGCATTTCACAACCTTGGTGCAAGTAGTTGATTCCTCTGGCAATGCCTAAAGCTATTTCATTGAGCTTATCCCAGGAAAATCTTTGCTCAGAAGAGAAGATGTACTTATCAAGAGATCCACGAGGCATGTACTCATAGGTGAGCGCCCTCTTCATTTCTTCTGAACAAAACCCCACGAGACGCACTACATTGACATGGTGGATACTTCCAATGGTGGATACTTCCAATGGTGGACACTTCACTGATAAATTCATCTCCGTTGCACAAGGAATTGACCAACATTTTGACAGCTTCACTGATAAATTCATCTCCGTTGCACAACGAATTGACCAACATTTTGACAGCAACATTGACATCACCTGGAAGCATGCCTTTGTACACGGATCCATAGCCTCCTTGGCCGAGCTTCTCTCTGAAGTGCCCTGTGATTGCAGTGATGTCGGTATAGGCATACCTTGTTGGGCTAAGAGCTTGTTGCATTTGGAGAAACTTCTCGACTGCATCAATAGATATCCTTGTTTTCCAGTATTTGTAGGCGAGGAAGGTCAATACAGCTAATGGTGCAAACACAAACCTCGATAGTATTCCAAACACTGCAGATCAAAGATTGCAGGATTAAGTAAGATGAATGCAAGGATGCAGCCTTAATGATCTTAAATGATGAATTTCACTCATACCTATCACAAACTTCACAATGTCTACAGAAGATATTATGGTGACTGCAGCCCAAAATAATTTAGTTTGGTTGGAGTAATCATCTACACATCTTAAGAAATGAAGGTCGATCCCAAAAACGGTGGCAAAGGTCTGATCCACAATGCTTGAGTTAGATATTTTATCGTTGTAGTAACTGCAGATTTTGTCACAGTACATCAAACAGAATTAATTGGGGTGAGGACTGGAGCACCTTCAATAAAATTAAATTTTGAAAGGAAATAAAAACAGAGAAGTTAGTACCCCCAGAGCTCATACTCACCCCTTTGCCTCTTTCAGGCATAAGTTGATGATCTGATGATATGTCAAGCCAATGCGATAAGGAAACCTAACTGAAAAGCCCTTCCTCATAAATTTTACAATATTTTCATAACTTGCATTATCTGGTCGCTTCAAATGCCGACTGCCCAAAGGAAACATGGACAAGTATCTACATGACGGCTTGATGTCTCCAACCATAGGAAAGAATGTGGTAGTGAAGACATAAACAAAAGAATTCTTCGTAGTTCGGCAATTGACAGGCCTGTAAATACCACTACAACAACTGGTGAACAAGGGAGTAACATCACTTAGCATCTCTGAACAACTCACAAAGGCAGCCCAAGTTACAGTATCAGGATCCAGCAGGATGCTGCCTTCAGATTGCAAAACAATTGGATGGGGATGTTGGTTGCTCGCAGGAATGGGACAGCTGCTATTATCCAAATTGCCATCAACAACCCAGAAAGTAGAGTCAGTGTAGGAGATGTTAGTCACAAAGTATCCTCCATTATTGATGTAAATTATAGCCTTGCTATCAGTACAAACCAGCTCATATTCCGGAAAACCACAACCTTGTGGATCACCTTGCATACGGAAAGGAGATCGTATGTCTTGAAGATGCCCACAGGAGAAAGAAGGGCAAAAGGCTTGCCCTTCAGTGTTTCTTATAAGTGTGGAAACCATGGCTAATGCTTGCAGGGAGAGAAGAAATGCATGAGAGCTAACCATTGAAGCTTAGCAAAGGCAAGATCAGACAAGAAAGTTGAAGCAACAGTAAAGGAGGAGGTTAATTATCTGCGGCTTGACCAATACAGGAGGGAAGAGGAAGAGAAGTAAAGCCTGGCATCCAATCTGTTAGTCAAGCTGATGCACACAAATGCAAGGAAGAAAAGTTAGACTTTTTCAACCTAAGTCATGTGTCAACGATTTTCTTCTATGACTACAAGGAAACTCACTTTTGGAAGCAAATCTTCGTTTCTTTGCCTTCTACCTTCATTCGTCGCAAACATGCTTCAACCTCTGCTCTTCTCAGTTCTCATGAGATTTTTTTTCTTCCCAGACGTAACGAACTCATGTTGCTGAGGTAACTTTAAAGTTATATGAGTTGGCCTGCCCATGCTTTGGGGCCCACCAAAGCTCCAGCTTTCACTTTGCTTCCTAATTTGTGCTCATTAAGTTTAACATGGTTGTCGAATTAGTAGTCAATGTTAGATAAGTATAAGTCTGACGCTTGACTTATCTACACAGGTGGGTGGTAGATATAGAATATCAAGGTGTATGAGCTAAGTCTCAACTCAGCAAAATAGCACTATATGTTGACTAATCCGTTCCAGTCAAAACGTAGAGTGGAAAGGATGACTATAGTGCAGCACTATACAAAAAAAATATCCCAGAAAGTCCATTTCACGAAGCCGCAAGCTAGAATTCTTCCAGCACAGTTATGGGGCCATCACGACAAATAATTGAGGGTCATTGATTCCAACAAGGTTCTAAATCTTGTAGATGTAACCTTGCTTTGCCTGCTGCCGTTCTTCTGCCATACAAATGTCTAATTTGTTTGCTATAGCTTTGGTGCTCTCATTTCTCAACTATGGAGCCACGATGGCCACAGCAAGCAGTGATGAAACCTTCTTCCAAAAGTGTCCAGCATCCAGTTGCAGCCAAGGAGGACCAGAGGTCCGATTTCCATTCCGCCTTGTAACCAGCCCCCCATCATGTGGTGTACCCGGCATGGAGTTAGTGTGCTCGAAGCAAGCAGATACCATCCTGGTTCACCCAAATCTTGGCTTATGCAAGGTAATTGCTATAGGGTATAGTGACAGTACTATAATCATCGTCCCACTTGCAGAATCCAAGTGCCCTTTTCAGAAAATCATCTCCACCAAGTGGGACGATGATTATAGTACTGTTACTATACCCTATGGTGGAGATTATGGGGATCATGCAAACTTAGTGAGTTGTTCATCAGAGTTCAGGCCAAGTAATCAGGCCAGCATTGTTGGTCCCATCTCTTGTCTTAACAATACTAGCCAGTTCACGTACTTGGTGAGTTCTTTTCAACCAATGGATTTTCTCCCATTGGACTGCATGGTTCTTTCAAATAGCATTTCAATACCTTATCCTTCTAACAACATGGACTTCAACGAAACTGCAAAAGGAACCATTGCATTTGGTGAGACAATGTTAAGATGGTCAGTTCCTAACATTACCAATGTTTGCCAAAACTGTGAAGATGAAGGAAGGTTCTGTGGATTTAAGTCAGAAACTAGGCAAGCATTCTGTAAGAGCAAGAATCAAAGTAAGTTTCTAAATCACTCATGCAACAATGAACTTATCTCAAACAGCACTACAGCAGTTTATATGTTATGATATTACTTATGGCAATTCTATGTTGATTTTGGCATGACAATCCATTGCTTAAGTAGCACACAGTCATGTCATATTCTGTATTTAGTTCTTTGGTCCAGTTGCCATTTCTGTCATTCTGTGAATTTTTAGGGGGGAGGGGGGCAGTTTTGCGCTTTTCTGCATGGATAACAATTTTTATTACTGACAACTCTAATGATTCAAGTAAATTGGTTTTAGTATTGGTCTCCAAAGATGTCATTAATCTGTTAATGAATGTGCATAACCAGTGGCAGAAGAGTGCTTTCCAAAAGCGCACCTCACTGCAAGACCCATACCTGACTCTTTCACAATATACTCCTGAATGCGACAACAGTGATATTCTCAACTCACACATCTCCATATTTAGATCATCTCTTGCTCCAATAAACAATTAAATTAATATAGTTGTTTATCAAAATAGTGAACCATTCATATTGCTCTCATCATGTATGATGCCTCAATATGATGTGCACTAATATTAAGATGGAAGTGAGGAACATGAGCTCAGCACTCATTTTCTTATTCCCTAGAGACAAGCTGTCCTAAATTTAGGGTAGACTGCTCAGGTTTCTTATCAGCCCAGTGTACAACAATTTACATTTGTTTCCTTAGTAAGATTCTGCCTAAAAGAAAGCATTAATAGAATCTAATTCACCTCTTTCCTGCGTGCAGATTCACATCTCAAAGTCATTGCAGGTATGCGGTTCAATGCTCATTTGACCTATTCAGTTTTTTTTGTTTCTTACAACAAAACTACAGCACTCTCATAGTCTCATTCACAAAAGATATGAACAATGATTTGCATCTAACAGACTGATTTTGTTCAACTTGTTTCCTCAGTAACGTCACCAGTAGCCACACTAGTGGTTCTTTTAGCAATGGCAGCTGCTGCATTATATCTCGCCCTGAAATCTAAATATGATGAAGAGATACACATGAAAGTCGAAACGTTCCTGAAAACCTACATCAAATTGAAACCAACAAGATACAAGTTCTCTGAAGTTAAGAAGATAACAAGAAGGTTCAATAACATACTTGGCCAAGGTGGATTTGGAAGCGTATACAAAGGTGAGCTATCCAACGGAGTGCCTGTGGCAGTAAAACTGTTGGAGAACTCAACGGGAGAAGAAGAATTCATCAATGAAGTTGCAACCATTGGAACAATCCACCATGCCAATGTCGTCCGGCTTCTAGGTTTCTGCTCTGAAAGATCAAGGCGTGCTCTAATCTACGAATTTATGCCTAATGGATCGCTAGAAAAATATATATTCTCACAAGAATCTGACACTAGTGGCCGAGAACATTTAACGCCTAATAAGATGCTAGAGATAGCATTAGGAATTGCCAAAGGAATCGAGTACCTGCACCAAGGTTGCAATCAGCGCATCCTCCATTTCGACATCAAGCCTTCCAACATTTTACTAGACTACAATTTTAAGCCAAATATTTCAGATTTTGGACTCGCAAAGCTGTGTGCAAGGGATCAAAGCATTGTCACGCTAACTGCAGCAAGAGGCACAATGGGCTACATTGCACCAGAACTCTATTCCCAGAACTTTGGGACAGTATCATACAAGTCAGATGTTTACAGCTTTGGCACGGTGGTACTGGAAATGATGAGTGGAAGGAGGAGCATGCACCCAGAGACTGAGAACCAAAGCGATATTTACATTCCTGAGTGGATATATGAGAAAATAGTCACCGGGCAAGAACTGGAACTGACCAGGGAAATGACACAAGGAGAGAAAGATATAATAAGGAAGATGGCTATTGTAGCGCTTTGGTGCATTCAGTGGAACCCGGCAAATCGCCCGTCTATGACAAAAGTGGTGAACATGCTGACAGATAGCTTGCAGAGCCTAAAGATGCCCCCTAAACCGTTTGTCTCATCCTTTGGCCAGGAAGCATGAAGCAAAAGCTAGACCCTACATCATAAGCATTCAGATGTTTGTGTCTATCAGTTATTCAGTTATCGAGTTGTATCAGTGATGCCTTGTGTTGTGTCTATCATATTTTTTCTGTCATACCCTTTTCTCCCTGTAACCACTGGATTGTATACATCAGATTTCTAGTTTAACCATGCGAATGAATATGTAATGACATTAACAGGACATTGCACAAAAATCAGTAGCTCGTAAGGTACTCCTAGAAATTAAAGCTTTAGTTTGAAATGCAGACAGATTAATGTTCTTACGAGTTACGATTTATCTCCAATTGTGAGCATCGAGAAGGATTGGTGGTCCTCAACGAAGAGCTCCTGCCTAATGACAAGCTGTCGGTAGCCACCCCTCCTTGCTCGAGAAATGCAGACAGATTAATGTTCAGGGAGGCGACTCACCTTTATCGATGCCCGGAGCACGAAGGCGGTGATGGATGCACTGACCCCTCTATAATGACCGGTGAGGACGGATGGCGTGCCATGGGCGAACATGCGAGAAATTGCTGCGGTCCGCTAGCACGGCGAAGCCATTGGGCAGATCGCCGCCGCCGAAGCGGCCGGAGCACCGGTGGTGGGAGGAAGGGGATGCAGAGACATCTCCTCCCTCTCAGATCAGTCTGGGCTGCAGTACACTACATTTGACGTGGGCTTTAGGGAGGCAAACCAGCTTCTAATCAGTAGGGCTCGGCCCACAAGTCAAATACAAGGATGGCCTACATTGCAGTCCACCAGAGTGGGCCGACTACGAACTGGAAGGATGCAAGCCTGCAACAGTGCAGCACATGAATACTTTTACAGTGCAGCTTGTGAGATTAGTTCTTTCGTTTGCTTGCCAGGTAATGCTTATTAGAAACAAAAAAAATCAACAGGAGGCGGTATAATGTGATTATCTTAGCAGCCGTTTAGCAGAAATCAGAAGGCCCCAACTATCGATCTCCGGCCAGGAATTGAGCATGTACAGTACTAGTATCATGCATTCATGCATCTCTGTCGAAAACCTGAGCGTTAGGATCTCAGCCCGACAGTCTACTGTAACTGCAATGGCCACCACAAAATCAAGAGGCTCTCAGGCTGTTTGTAGCGGTACACAGTTCCATGCTTGATTAGAAAAATTTAGAGTTCAGAGATGCCCACGGGCTGCGGCGACGCTGCGATGTAGTATGGTGATCGATTTATGCGCACAAAATGGCTCTGGACACAAAGAAGAAGAAAAAAACCCTCGCAATCACAAGCATATGGCGCGACACAAGATCAAACGGATCGAAACAACATCAGATTCTGGAGCTGCATTGCTGAATTAAAAAGACAAATCTCTGTGCAATACATGTCGGTATAGAAAACTTCTGGATGAACATCTCTCTCTAAAAAAAAAGGAAACATTCTTTCTAGCTAGATGATAATAGTACATATCTATTTCACAATTTCTGAGGAACAGAAATCTACGTCCCAATCGCAAAATAATGTGATGAATGAGACTTCTTAGCACATAGCTGAATAGTAGCTGGCAAACACTGGCATTGCCTTGAGCCGCAGGTGATCTGAATAGTCTCTGAAAGGATTAGAGCAGTGGTTTAGGATAGAAAACAGTTACATTTCTGCTGGGAAACAAATATTACTCAACAATTTGCAGGTGAAGTAGCTTTGTGTATCTATGATTGATGATGAAACAAGTAAACAAGTTGAACAAGCAAGTTCCAGCTTTGTCAAACTGTTTCCAATGGCATCTTTTATTTCTCCAGTCCAGTGTGCTACGTGGTTCACTGTACACCACTGAAAGATTCAACACCGCAAACCTACTCTATCTCCTTAGTTTTTTCTTTTGCTTCCGCTCTGCCACAGGAAGCATCCTACAACACAAAATGGAATCCAAGTAGCTCAATGCAAAACGCATAACACAAGATGACAGTGCTTGAGTTCTTCCAGTACTCTCCACCTACTGTCTATCTTCCTACTCCTACCAGTCGGCAACACAATAACCTTCAGCATCAACAACCAATGATCCTACACCATAAGGCCAGCTGCTCTCTGAAATATATATAGTAGTCGGCTTGCATAGAATGGCAAGTAGTCTCAATTGTCCCTGAAAGGAATAGAGCAGCAGTTTATAGGATTGAAAAAAGTTACATGATCTGCTGACGTGAATGAGTTATAGGAGTAATTATTAATTATTATGCAATAAACACTGATATTGGCAGCTGAGGAACAAATATTACTCAACAACTCGCAGGTGCATATGACTAATGACGAAACAAGTAAAACTTTTTCCAATGGCATCTGTGCGTCTGTGCTGTGATTAGCCAAAAAAGAAAAAAAAATGTTTCCAATGGCGTCTTCTAGTTGCCCAGTGTGTTACGTTGTTGGCAGTATGTCACTGAACGATTCAACACGCAAGCATTAGACTATATTTGTTTATGCCGTCACCTTTGAATTTTCTTATGCTTCTGCTATGCCATAGGATCCAAGCTACAACCCAGAATCCAACCCAAGAAGCCTAATGCAAACAACCCACAACACAAGACAAGATGACAGTGCTGAGTTCTTCCAGGACTCTCCACCTCCTGCCTCTCTTCCTACTCCTACCAATCGGCAGCGCCGTCACCTTGAGCATCAGCAACCAATGCTCCTACACAATATGGCCAGCTGCTGTGCCAGGCGGTGGCATGCAGCTCGACCCTGGGGAGTCCTGGATCACCATGGCAACGGGTACATACCCAACGGGTACTGGCCACCCATACCGCACCCGCCAGGTCAAGATCTATTCCATCGGGTTACCCGCGAAAGCAGACGGGTAAGGAATTCATTCTATACCCGCACCCGATGGATAATTCTTATCCGACGGGTATTCCATACCCGATAATACACCCGAGTTCACGTACAAATTATAACAACATCAAACAAGTTAAATATAACAACTTCCAGCAAATTAAACATAACAACTTCCAACAAATTAATAGCGGCACACTAGCACACCAGCCGCTCAACACTTAGGAGTGTTTGGGTCAAATTTCATGGGCTATATGGGCTACAATCACTTAGGTTGGTTACTCAATTTTGCGGGTATTTCTTACCCACGGGTATGTGGGTATGGGTACTGCTATTCCACACCCGTACCCGCCATACCCGATGGGTAAAGGATTTCGCCCAATAACGTACCCGTGGGTAGAAAACTCCTTCCGTACCCGTCTCCTTAGCGGGTAAAACCCGTCGGGTTCTCAGGTTTCGGGTACCCGTTGCCATCTTGAGTCCTGGACCCTCAACATGCCGGCCAGCACCACTACCGGGCGTGTGTGGCCACGCACGAATTGCTCATTTGACAGCGCTGGCAACGGGTCATGCCAGACAGGAGACTGTGGCGGCATGCTGGCCTGCACACGCTCCGGCCAGCCGCCCTGTACTCTTGCCGAGTTCTACATCGGAGGAGGTACAGATTTCTTTGACATCTCGCTCGTTGATGACTTCAACGTCCCCATGGACTTCCTGCGGGTGCAAGAAAACACAGGGGGAGGGCAAGCGTGCAGCAGGGGGCCTCGCTGCGTAAGAAACATCACGGCCGAGTGCCCAAGTGATCTGAAGGCACCCGGGGGCTGCAACAGTGCGTGTACAGTGTTCAAACAAGACAAATTTTGCTGCACAGGGAACAATAGCAACACTTGTGAACCAACTACCTACTCCGTGTTCTTCGTGCGGGCATGCCCGATGCATACAGCTATTCCAGGGATGATGACTCCAGTGCTACCTTCACTTGCCCATGGGGCACCAACTACCAGGTCGTCTTCTGTCCCCCAATAGATATTTCAGCTTCGCCTCCAGCTACAAATCCTCCTGCACCTAATATTACTGGGTCAACACGTAGGAATCACTCATCCTTTACAACAAACAAAGTTTTTGGTATTGTTATAGATAGGCAGTTTGATTGTACTCATTGTATCCATTGCATTCTTCACCTATAAACTGAGAGCAAGGAAACACTGGGAGATGGAAGAAGGGGTTGAAGAGTTAGGGAGCTGCCAGGAATGCCAATAAGGTTCACATTTCTGCAGCTACAAGAAGCAACAGATCAATTCAGATGCAAGCTTGGGGAAGGAGGGTTTGGGTCTGTTTTTGAGGGGCAATACAGTGAAGAAAAAATTGCAGTTAAACGTTTGGAGCGATCTGGTCAGGGTAAGAGAGAATTTTTAGCAGAGGTTCAGACAATTGGCAGCATTCATCACATCCATCTGGTCAGGTTGATAAGTTTCTGTGCAGAGAAATCACATAGACTTTTGGTGCATGAGTATATGCCCAAAGGATCTTTGGACAGGTGGATCTTTTACTCACATGAGAACGATGCTCCATGTCTTGATTAGAAAACTAGACGCCAAGTTATTACTCACATTGCGAAGGGTCTATGTTATCTACATGAGGAGTGCTCCAAGAGGATTGCTCACTTGGATGTCAAACCACAAAATATCTTATTAGATGAAAACTTCAATGCTAAACTTTCTGATTTTGGGTTATCCAAGCTCATTGATCGGGATAAGAGCCAAGTGATCACAAGAATGAGAGGCACACCTGGGTATTTAGCTCCCGAGTGGTTGACATCCCAAATCACCGAAAAAGCAGATGTTTATAGCTTTGGCATTGTGGTTATGGAAATCATCAGTGGTAGAAAGAACCTTGACACTTCAAGATCCGAAGACAGCATTCATCTTATTACCTTACTGGAAGAAAAGGTGAAGAGTAATCAATTAGCAGATTTGATTGACAAGCACAGTGATGGCATGCAAGTAAATAAGCAAGAAGTACTGGACATGATGAAACTTGCAATGTGGTGTTTACAAATTGATTCTAAAAGAAGGCCTCAAATGTCGGAGGTTGTCGAAGTCTTGGAAGGTCACATGAGCGTAGAAAGCAGAATTGATCATAACTTTGTCGCAACAAGTGAAACCATATTTGGTATTGCTGAAAAAACAGGTTTCTCGGATCCACCTCAAGCCTCAGATATATCAGGCCCGAGGTGACATGGAATTAATTGTGAGAAGTTAGTGGCCTATATTATGTGCAGAAGATGGAGTATCTAGGAAGCCTTATCTGTTGTATTATATCTTTCAAGTCACTGCAATCCAAAGCCCTATATCTTGTGTGAGTTCTATTTGCATAATGTGACAACATCGTGAATGTAGGTTGGTCTACATCAGAGAAGAGCACAGTTTTATTCTTTTTTTTTTGGTTTCTCAATGCAAGACAGATATGTTTAAACTTTGAATCATAGTTTTTTTTTAATATAAATGGCAAAGTTGAAAATGCTAGTATGCACAGGCTAAGCAAATTTGGAGTTGAGGGGTTCCCAATCTACAAAATGTTGCATAAGTGAACAAAAAAGTAGTATACAACTGTCTCATATACATTAGTATAAACTATATAAGTGTGTCAAACTGTGCATTCTGCATAGTATTTCCAGACCATGGATTTTCTACTTTCTTATAAAATTAGGTTTTCTGTTTTAAGAGCATCTCCAAGACACTAGCCAAATGATCTTGTAAAGCTAAATTTAGCTATTGTGAGGGGAAAAAAGCATCCAACAGACTCTCTACCTGGCTTTCCAAATTGGCTAGCTCTGCATCCCTTCCCCTCCACTCGCTATTGTTGGACAGCAGACATCGCTCGGCATCCGTCCGGTTGGCGCGCTAGAGGTTTCCTTCCCGCGCGTGCCCGCAATTTCCCGCGAACAAGACTCCGTCGCGCGTGAACTATTCCCCTTCTTCCATTGACTTCCGTTGGCAGACTACAGGCTGCCTCTCACCACGCCTCGCTCCAATCCCACCTCCCCCACCTCCGACTGTCACCCATTGCTCGTCCCCGTCCCTCCCAGGTGCCCTCATGTCCCGGCCGTCGCGTTCTTCTATTCCGGTGGCTGCACGCGTGGGGTATGGCGCCCGGTCTTCTCTGATTCCCCAGTTCGCCGGTAGTTCCGTGGGTCAAGGAAGCCAGGATTCCGATGGTTGCGAGGAGCTCGTGGATTTGGATTGGATGGAAAATGGAGGGGTTGGGCTGATGCGCCGCCGGGTGGTGCCTCCCTCCGGCTTCGGTGCCCAGATGCAACAGTTCTCTTTCCCAGCTGGTGGACAGCCACCACAGCTCCCCTTCCCAGGTGCAGACCAGTTCGACAGTGAGGAGAATTTTTCTGGTGAGGCCTTGTTCATTTCATTTGGTTTCTCAGTTTGTTCATAGCAGTGTGTTCATCTGAGAAAAATTGATTTAGTTAATAAAAAGAAAATCTAGAAATGAATTGTCATGATTATTGTCCATATCTTGCTCATGCATTGTACCAATGAATTTTGGTATATTCTGTACTCAAGTGTTGAATTAGGAATGTCCTCTTATTTGGGAATAATTGCACTCAGAAGTGATCCTGTAGAGTTTGTGTAGTAATTTCAGAAGGTGATGTTTGGCTTTGTCATCATTAATGATAGCAATTTGTTGGAGACTGAACTGATACATTTTCTCTAGTTTTAGGGTGACATTTAGATTGGAAATTAATATGATTGTTTGTTTTGCAGCATCGATGAAAGGCAATGGGCAAGGTTAGTTTTTTCAATATTATTCTTGTTCAAGTGCAGGTGTTACACTTCCAGATTGCTCTGTATCTATGGTAGTTCCTTCACAACAGTTTGTCATGCTATTGAATTTATTTCCTGCACTTGTAGAACAGGCTGAGGTTACTTGAAGCATGGGTATGCATCAATCAAGTCTGATTGTTATAGCAAGGATGAACTCTTTCTTGTAATGTAGTTAATATTATTTTTTAGCACTTATGTTTTTTTTTCCTCAATTTAGTATTTATCAGTTGTTGGTCGTACATCTTCTGTACGAGATGCTTTAGGTTAATTGAGACTAGGGATATGTATCAGTCCATCAGTGTGTTAGTTGTTGTGAAATCATGTAGTCTTCTAGTGTGCTACTTGCTGTGAGTTTCTACTTCTAGCCTGATTGTCACTGCATTTTCTGGAGTCTTACTTATAGTGTCTTACTTATCAGTCAATTAGTTTGCTAGATATATTAACAAAACAATCAGTAATAATTTATAAATTCAATATTCTTTGTTATTTGTTATCACAGGTGCCATGGATTCAAGAGGATATTACACTGACCTGATTACAAATGGCTTTGTTGATGGCCAGTTTGAAAATGCACTTCCTGCTCAGGAAGCAGTAGCACAAGAGGAGATTCAAGCAACAGGGAAAGGAATTCCTAAAAGATCAAAAAAATTCACAATTAAAGAGGATGAACAACTTGTCAAATCATGGTTAAATGTGAGTTTGGATCCAGTGAAAGGTGTGGACCAATCACGTGTAACATATTGGAAACGGATACATGCACATTTTCATGCCTACAAGGATTTCTCGTCTGATCGCACACAAGGGTCTTTGATGAACCGTTGGTCTGGTATACAACACAATGTGAACCTCTTTGCTGGTTGCCTTTCCAAGATTGAGAACAGAAATCAAAGTGGAGTGACTATCGATGACAAGGTTTGATGACACACCTTTCCCTTTATGCAATTGTATTTGATTTGGATGCATCTCACACATTTGTCTTTGTCCACTATGTAGCAAGCTGATGCATTGAAAATGTTTATTAATGAAGACAAGCAGCATAGGCAATTTCCATACATGCATTGTTGGAAGTTATTGAAAGGGACATCTAAATGGGCAGATAGGCAGAAGCAGATGGAAACCCATAAGTCAATTAGTAAAAAGCAGAAGGTTGTATCCAATTCAAGCCCTGCATCGGCTCCTGCATTGCTGCTTGCTGGTACTGATGATGAGAATCAGCATTCAAATAATACACTCCAGAGATCTCCAGGGCAGAAGAAGGAAAAGTAGAAATTACGACAACATTCTAGCATCCAAGCATTGGATTATCTTTTGGCAAAAAAGAAAGAAGCTGATGCAGAGAAGGAGTTGAAGAAAGAGGAGCGGTTGAATAAAGCCTTTGCATTGCAGGAACAAAGGATCGGACTGGAGAAAGAAAAACTTGAGCTACAAAGGGAGCAATTTGAGTTCAACAAGAGAGAATTTGAATTCAACAAGAAACTGGAAAAAGAGAGAATTATAAAAGTCGACACAAGTCACATGAGCTCTGACCAACATCAGTACTACGAAGTGCTCAAAAAGGACATATGTGCAAGTCGCCTAAATAATTAGATGTGTTAATGTCTGAAAAAGCACAGTCTGTTCAAGAACTGAATACACCTTACCATAATTGCAAAAGGGGAAAGGTGTATCTGCAGAATAAGATCGAGTTAATTTGATAGTTAATTTAAATAGTCACTCCACTGTCATCGAACCTTGTCATCTGGTATGGTGATATCTTTAGATAGTTAAGCAGAATACTCTAAGGGAAAGGTGTATCAATATAATTACATTTATATTGGTCCTCTGGTATGGTGATATCTTTAGATAGTTAAGCAGAATTCACTAGCTTTAGATGGTCCAAGGGAAAGGTGTATCTGCAGAATAAGGTGACTATCTTTTTCTAATTATATTCATGCAGATACTCTGGAGTATATTCATGCGATATGTGCAAAGATAACCTCTTTACTGTACCAACTATAGTCAAAGTCATCTGCAACTATGTGTGCGGCAGTAATGTCTAAATCATCCTCATCGTCTGAGGACTCATGTATTTCATTCCATACACATGTATCATAAAATTCATCTTCAGAATCCCTCGTTGACACACCTTGAGCTGTACTGAACAAGAACAAAATTCTCTGGTCTACCGAACTAATTCAATGTCAGCCAAATAATTTGTACAGATGACAAAACATAACTCGTACCTAGCTGGCTGCAAGCCTGCAATCACATGCTACGAGCAGGCTGCCGCGTGCGTATGAACGAGACCCAGAGACGCAGTAGCTGCGATCCAAAAAAACACGGGAGATGGGGGGTGGTTGGGTGACGTGGTAGGATTTTGAAAATAGAGTCTAATTTAGATAACCTGCTGGAGCAGTCTAGTGTTTTATACTAAGATTCATTTTACAAGAGAGCTAAATCTCTAAATTTAGATAGTTAATTTGAAGAGTCTCTTGGAGACGCTCTAACCGCCCTTGCTGTTTTGGAAAATAGTATTACAACCCTTTGAATATCCGGGACGAATAATTCGTATACGGCTGCACAACGAACAATTACACCTCGTTGCTCAAGGCCTCAAGCCATACAGAGTGAGAAATTGATAGGCAGAAGACACTAACCTTAATCAATGCAGAGAAGGCAGGCGGCGATGTTATGAGGAGGCTGTACAGGGCGGTGGTCCTGGTAGCCGGTGAGAACCGACGACGTACCGGGGCCGCGACGAGCAGCAGCGATTCCCAGGTGGCACGGCATAACGGCGGCACATGGTAGGAGACTAGGAGAGCAGCAGAACATCCCTTCACATCGCCGCATCGGTCGTAGAGTTGGTCAGTCGGAGCACCGGCACCGCCGAGATGCCCGATGCGACTGCGAAGCGGCGGCTGGAAGAACAGACAGACTGGGCTGAGACAATGGAAAGTTGAGGTGGGCTGGGCTGCATTGAAATAATAAGTGGACCGGTCTGCACAGGTATGGATGACCCAATAAGTAGCCCAAAAGCTCGCCCATTAGAGTGGGGCTACGTTACTTACTTTGATCAAACAATGTTGTTATGCGATAAACAATGTTGTTTACTCATCGTCCGCGGCTCTAGGCTCGTACGTACTTATCCTTGATCGGCTCGCTTCCGCTCTCGTCGTCCTCGGCTCGCTTGCGCGGACTCTCGAACCTGCAAGCGCTCTCGTCGTCCGCAGCTCTACGGCTCATACGTACGTATGCGTGGCTGTTCGACTCGCTTCTGCGGCTCGTACGTACGCCAGGCTCTCGTATTCAGCTCGTACGTACTCCCGGCGTTGTCTACGACTTGTATGTACGCCCGGCAGGCTGCTCCAATACGCTCTCGTCTACCCAGGCTTGACGAAATGCGATACAAATGAAGTGCCCTCCACAATGGCGCTGTTCGCCACCAGAGCAGATAGCAAAGCGCTCAGGTTCCTTCATCGAGACATGAATTGAACAATACACCATTAGTCTTTTCCGAGCACTAGTACAGGTTCTGCTAAGGCCTTTTAAGAGCACTACAGGCTCAATGCAAAAAGTTAGACAGCCTTGCATCAACATGACAGATAAAGGTGTAGGAGTAGCAAGCCAAATGGTTTCATTAGATGAACAAAAAATATTCGAAATGTCATTGTTCTGAAATAAATAAGGTTCTTCTGTATGTATGTCTTTTATGAAACTATATGGAAATCTTACAAAAGACCTAGAGCAAATTTTTTAGTTACATATTTTCATGATTTGACTCTCCATCGAAATGTAACTTTCTAATAGTAGATTGCACCGTGGTATCTTGATCAACTCCAATTAAGAGATTCGTATATCCTCCAGGTACATATGGAGCAGGCATTGTAGAAGGACCCGGAATGTAATTAAAATATGACATTGTGGGATTAGCATATCCACCTTGCATGAATGGAGCAGGCATGGTCGAAAACTGCATAGTATTATGATCCTGTGTCATAGAATTTAGAAGTGTTAATAAAACACGAATGTAAATGAATAATAAATTATGAAAATAAAATGTCTTACAATCATTTGATTTGGATCAGCATATTCACCCCTGGTTTGTACGCTTGCATCTCCACCTGCAATCAAATATATAAGACAATAGAAGTTTAAAAGAAAATTGTAGTGTCCAGCATATGCTATAATTGGTACCTTTCTTCTTAGCACTATTCTTTTTCTTCTTCCCAGATTTCTTTTCAACCACACTTTTGGCACGTGTATTCTTTGGACCTTTTATTACTTGAGGAATTTTAAATGATATTGCACCATTTAACGCATTTCGAACACATTGATTTGGAACAGGAGGAAGCTCCTTGGATTTTTCATGCGCCTCACTTAGATAAGTATCTGCTTCCAAGTTCAAGTCATGTAGAGATTTCTGCAATTTATCTAGAAGATTTTGTGAAGGCGAACACTTCAATGCAAGAGATGTGGCCTGCCGAGATATAAGTGCTGCTTGTGTTTTTAAATCTCCCTTCTCGGTTCCTTGTTTCTCAATATAAAATCCATTCTTCGCATATTTGGTCCATCTAGACAGTATATATTGTGATGGCAAATTGTATACTCCATTCATATTGAAGACTGTGAAAGCATGCTTGCATAATAAACATGTAACATATAGTTTCTATTTAATTAATGAACCTAGATTATAGCTTACAATGTAAAAATTGAAACGTAACATTTAATTAATGAACCTAGATTATAGCTTACAATGTAAAAATTGAAACGTAACATTTAATTAATGAACCTATATTATAGGTTACATTGTAAAAACTGAAACGTAACATTTAATTAATGAACCTATATTATAGTTTACATCGTAAAAATTGAAATGTAACAGTATACGTACATATGGATTCAAACATTCGACAAGAGCATGTAATTGTGCAATCTTCAGTGTTCAACACTATTGTTGCTCCATGGTCTGATTGCATATACTTAACAAAGAATGTCAAGTGTGTGCCCGTAGTTTCCAATGATTCACAAGTCAATGTAAACTGTCTTTTAAATTCTTTCTCAAACTCTGAATACATTCTCCTTGTATATGATGCAGCTGCAGAATTCAACACAGGTAGGTTTGGAATGTATGTAACGGGATTCTTTCGACGTGACTCAAAATCCGCATCCAACTCATTTGCACGGAGACTAACCGCAACCTTTTCACATTTTACAAGGAGTTCAGAAAGACTGAGTTTTCTGCGAAATCTTTTTTTTAAGACATTATTCATACCTTCGCTCCTTTGGGTCGAGTTCATGTCTGCTCCTTTGGGTCGAGGTAGGTGTGGACTCCTTGGTAGTCTTCCGTTTTTTCTTCGAAGCTTGTTTCTGCTGGCCAGCCAATTCAATCCTCTTTTTCTTCCACTTTTCTTGGTCCTTCAATTTGTTCCAACAATGAAGAAGAGTGAACGAGTTCTTGTCCTCATCTAGTCCCGTGTACATCTCAGTTGCCTCAACAATCTGGAAAATGAAAATAATTGAAATGTTTATTTAAACAAAGTACCAAATATTAAAACACAAATAAAAGAACCAAATACGAATACAAACCATGTCCTGGATAGTTGCTCCACTTTGATTTCTACACTCAATGTGATCGTAGCATGAATAGAACTTGTTCACATCCCTTAGAATGATAAGCCACCTATGCATAATTGAACTTTCTGTCCTCTCAGCTGTAGTAGTCTTGTGTTCGTCAAAGTAAGAACGAACTCTACTCCAAAATGATGAACGAGACTGACATGCCCTGTTAATGGGATCTTTGCTCACATTCAACCAAGCGGAGCATATAACTACATCTTCCTTCGGATCAAATTGTTTGGTCCTATATGACATACCCTTTGCAGTGCGACGGCGAGCAGCCACTTGAGGTACCTGCACTTGGTCAGCATCATTACTTGCAAGAGTTTCTTGAGTCATCGGAAAGGAGAATTCTTCCAAGCCATGAACATGAGGTTCATTTGAGGTCAGCATGTTCGTATAATAACCAAACTCTTCCATTCTACAAAATAAAAATGACAAATGATGAATTCCAAATTAACATGATCATATCAAATAATTTAATTTTTCATGACCACCAACTGCCGGCCATCTCCCTCCCCGCCATTCCCCTCCCCACAGCCGCGCGCGAGATTGCCCTCCCACAGCCGACCATCTCCCTACCACGGCCGGCCACGTACTGGCACCCACATCCGGCCACGACTCCCTACTGGCAACCATCTCTCTACCCGCCCTTGTCCTCCCCACAGCCGCCCTGCAGCACCCACAGCCGGCCATGTCTCCCTCCCACGGCCGTTCATCGATCCACTACCCACAGTCGGCCATGACCACCCAATGGCGGCCATGTCCCTCCCCAAAAGCACCCTTGTAGCCAACAGCCGCCAAACCCTAAACCCTAGCAACCATTGAAGAGACATAGGAAGAATGAAAGATCCATGGAGTTTACCTGAACCCTAGCGCCGGCGATGGTGAAGATGGACACGCACGGGAACGAACCCTAGCCGGCTTCGCGGTCGAGGTCTTCGCTGAAGGAAGCGCGGCGGTGCGGAGTACAGTCGCGGGAAATTTTTTTCGCGGGAAAGAAGAGCGGCGGCGCGCGGAGGAGTAGAGTCGCGGGGGATTTCTTTCGCGCGAGGGAATGCCTCGCGACTTTCAGGTGTGGCAGAATGCGCGCAAAGGGTTGGTTTTGGGGAGTTTGGCAAAAATGCCAAGCCCAAATGCCAAACTGTTGGCCACCGGTTTTTTGTTTTTTTTGACAAAATTAGATATGCCAAGTCTAAATGTCAAATTGTTGGAGTTGCTCTAATGTCCTTGTCACCGCCTCCCGACTGGCACACCGGCATGGTACTTTTTGCCGCGGGTGAGGGCAGAGAGGGCGTCCTCCTATGGCAGCTACTTGTAATCGGGGAAGGTAAATCCTATCCTTTGCCTTTCTCAGTTTAGAACACTTGTCAAATTTAGGACTTGGCAAAATGTCCGATATCCGAACCCATAACTGAATTACTGTCACACCCGGTTTTAAGAACAAAACCAGATATACACCATATGTGAGCCTAGAAAGTCAAATCTCACATATAGCCACAGAACAAGGTAATATCAAAAGACAACACTTAAATACATAACATATAAGGCCAAAGAAATAACCTTAAGAGAGCAAACCACGGAAAGACACTCCGATCTTCAGGCGAAGACTCCACTCCACAGGGACCAACTGACTGGTTGATCACAAGCCTAACTGCTCGAGACTTTTGCAATCTGGTATCCATCCGGGATTTTTATCCAAATATTGAAAAGTAAACAAGCGTAAGTACATCTCGTACTCAACAAGTATATATGGGGTTCATGAGGCTCAAAAAGGTTGACACTGGTTTACTGCGATAAGCATTTTTAATTGATTCAAAGCTTTACAATTGATGTGTCATAAGTTATGCTTAAGCCCCAAATTAAACCACATGATCATATAGAAATTGAATGAATAACACAAATAGCATGATAAAGTGATTCACAAGTAATAACCAACATGTAAACATTGTTTCTGTGAGTTTTCCGGGCCGCTCGTGTCCGTGAGCACGACTGATATATCAGTTTTTAACACTCTGCAGAGGTTGTACATCTTTACCCACAAGTCGTGATTTGCCCTTTCGCCCGAGGTAGCGAACCTCTTAACCCACTTCCAAGGAAGGTCGGCAAGGTTCACTATGAAGTCTTTCAAAGGTGCTCGCTGACAAACAACAGACACTACGGATCCACGAGCAAGGGGTATACGAGGACTCCTCGATGGTACACACGCGCAGCGGTAGCCACTCCGGCCATACCCCGCAACCGCTCGGCAATGGCAACTTTCGTGAACTACCGCATGCGAGAGAGTGACCCTAATACTGAACTAAAGCCAGAGCCATGTAGCTCTCATAGTTGTACTGTATGTCCCAGCTTTTGCTGACAGATAGGGTCCTAAATCCATGTTACTAAAAAGTCAAGTTTTACTTTATCATTTCATATAATCGTTAATCAATATACAAGATCATGCTTAGTTAAATGGAGCACTAGCAATAACTACCCAGATGCAAGTAACCCATAAGATTCCAAGGTTCAAGGTAACAATTCTAGGTAAGCCGTATGGTAACAAGATTAGACACATGCATATGATTTGATTTGATTTGATTTGATTTAAAAACCATCATGAATAGGATATCAAGGGAGGTCCCATATAATACTTGCCTTAAACTCAACTCCTTTCTTCTATTTCTAGTCTTCAAAAGATCTCCAAAAATACCAAGTTCTCCTTGATCTCCAACGCAAAACTCACCGATTGGACAATATTTAATAAATCACCACACGAGTATCTGATCATACAAAACATGCAAACATGGCTAAATTAGAACAATACACCAATAAATGAAAAAGATTTAAAAAGAAATCTACGCAACTCTACGATCACACAGTCGCGAAGAACACACTACTCGAAGCTACGACGATCGAGATACATCTACCGAAAGGTTTGCTTATATAAAAGAGAACTATGAGCTTTATTAGTTTTAACTATATAAAAGAATGGATAAGGTATTTCAGAGAAATACCCAAGTTAGATTAAGTCAAAGGTGTATTTAGATCTCGAAACAAAAGTAGAACTAATCATATTTTATATTTAAAACAAGTTGCATAGTTATTAATCAAGTTAGGAGTTAATCCATGAAATTACAGAGCTATTAACATGGTAGTAAAGATCATTGATGCAAAGATTAAATTGATACGAAGCTAACGCAACTTGAACGAATTGAATCAGATCTAAAACGGAGAAGTTACGGAGAAAACAAGATTTAGAGATTAAATTTGAATTTTAAAAGACATTAAATAAATCTGGATTTTCAAAATTTTCAAACATGGTTTATTAGGGTTTAAACACGTAGAAATTGTCGCTATGAACCTAACGCAAATTGAACGGATCAAAACGGGTTTAAAACGAGAGAGTTATGGGGCTTTGAATTTGAGTGGCAATTCTATAAATACTATTTTTCTATTTATTTTTAATTAAAAACGAAACCGACTAGAAAATACGCTTTTGAAAGGCGAAAGCGTAAAGGCCGAAGACGCCTCAGGATGGCGGGTTGAGGGTCAGATCTTCTAGGGTCTCTTTAGCAAATATGCCGAGGCGAAGAGGTATCAGCGGCTGTGGCTCGTCCGATTGGGAACGGACGCACGAGATTAGATCGGAGGGGGAGAACGGAGCTCTGCCGGCCTGAAACAAGGGCCGACGGCGGCTCTCCACGGGTGCCGGCCTGAAGGACGGCGGCGCAGGGGCTTAACGGCCCTCCGGCCATCAAACGAGAAGCCGAGGACACCGGGAGAATGAGGGAGAAGGCGCGAACTCACCTAAGGGCTTTGCGCGGACAGGGGTGCTGCAGAGGAGGTTGGCGGCTCGACGAGGCGGACACCGGTCCACTGCAAACGACGACAAGTCGATGAGGGCAGGGAAAAGATAAATTGAGCGGTTGAGGAGGTTCGCGTGACCCGATACCTTGCTCCGACGGAAGATGAGGGCTAGTGAGCGTTGGAAGAGCTCGGACGGCCTCCAGTGCCGATGGCGGCGGTGTTATGTGCTCGCGGCGACGACGTTCTAGGGCTCGAGGAGCGCTGCTCGACGCATGGATGGGGGCGGAAGGGGTGCAGACGTGCGGGGCTTGGCTTATATAGCCCGGAGATGCTCGGCAAGGACGGAAAGGCAGGATCGAGCTCGATTTGAGCTCGGCGAAAGAAAGGAAAGGGGTGGCCGCTTTCCATCCCGAGGAAGAAGACGGCAGCTGGCTGGCTGACGCGCGGGGTCGCCTCGTCAGCGAGCCAAGGGAGGAGGGAGTGGCGCGTCCGCGCGGTGGGAGCAACGGGCCGCCCTGCTGGGCCTCGTGCGGGGAGAGGGAGAGGAGAGCGGGCCTGTTGCCGGCTTTGGCCTGCGAGGCAAGGAAGGGGAGAGAAGAGTGCTGGGCCCGCGGGAGAAAAGAGGCCGAGAGAGCCTGGGCCAGATAGGGGAGAAGGAGAGGGAAGGGTTTTGTTTTTCTTTTACTTCTAAGCCCTTTTCAAAATCATTTCAAAAAACATTTGAATTCATTTTAGGTTTTGTTTTCAAACCACTCAATACAAAGAAACCAATGCAAAGGCATGAATGCTCAAACATGTTGCTAATTAAAGGGAAAATTTTAATTTAATGAAAAGCTTTTATTTTCCTATATTTTTATGAGCACAAAATTAAGAATTAAATAAATTTAACTCTATTTTTCAAAAAGCAAAATTTGGGGTGTTAAAATTACCCAAACCCTAGGAATCCTATCATAAATTTAGATAGTGATTTTGATTAACCAAAATTAGTTTGGATATTTCGAGTAATGTTCTCCGGTACATAAACTAGCCGAACTACCTAAAGTTTTATCTATGTCTTTGTATTTTTCATGTGTTGTTAGTTGAACACTTGAACTCATCACTTTATTAGAATATAATTCTCTCTGATTGAACAAATGAATGTAATATATTATTGTTTGCAAATTATTGTTGAAATTCTATACAAATTGTTGTTTAAATTATGTATAAATTGCTACTAATTTTTATCTAGTTTGTTGTTTTTTTTCTATATTCGGGTATATCGGGTATACCCGAACCCAAACTTGAATTATCGGGTATCCAAAATTGTGGGTAATAGTTTTTCAGGGCTAATACGAGTATCCGTTTTCATTACCTGAATTTTGAATTACCTGACCTGAAAAATTCAGGTAACCTGAATGCCTACCTAGTCAAATTCATGCTAACGCATTCACTCACATTGCAAAACTTGTGTGACCTGATTAATACTAGTTCTCATTGTTTAGATATGTGAGATTTGGCCTATATCCTGACCCAGGAAAAGGGCAAGGAGAATATTTTACTGAAATGTGAAAATACTAGTAGCACAGTGCACACTGCAACATCGTTTAGGTAATCAGTCAGTCGAAGAAATTGAACGCTAAATCCGAACTAAAGTTCGATGCAATATGTTTCTAGTTAATTGTATTTCACGGTACACTGACAACTCATACCTTAGGAGGCTAATACACTAGAATGATAACAATACTACTGGTGATAGGCATCGATACGTGTGGAAGCATAGCTGCCAAATATATTTACGGCATAGGATGGCTTAAAGGCGAGACAAATGGCTTAGGTGGTATCTGCAGATTCTGCAACCTTCCAGTTAACATGTTTACCACCTTTGTCATCGATGGCCGGTTCCTGGGATTCCACTGAATGCACCAAAGTGCAACAATGGCCAGCTGCCTCACCATTTCTTTTTCATCCTCTGTTATTTCCCTGTTAGGTACGAGCTCTTGTCCAATGCTTACTTGGTCATGGATCCACTCTGGGAAGTAGACCTCATTTTGGTTATCAATACTTGGATCTGAGTTCCTCTTTCCACTCACCATCTCTAGCACCAACATGCCAAAACTGTAAACATCTGACTTGTATGATATCCCCCCGAAATTCCGTGAATATATTTCTGGCGCAATATAGCCCATTGTGCCCCTTGCTGCGGTCAATGTAACAATGCTTTGGTCCCTCGCGCACTGTTTAGCAAGGCCAAAGTCTGAAATCTTTGGATTGAAGTTGTAGTCCAGTAAGATATTATGAGGCTTGATGTCAAAATGGAGGATGCGCTGGTTGCACCCTTGATGTAGGTACTCCATTCCTCGGGCAATACCTAAAGCAATAGCTAGCATTTTATTTGGTTCCAGAAGCCTTTCAGAAGAATTAAAATCAGATGAGAATATGTATTTCTCCAGTGACTCATTTGGCATGAATTCATAAATAAGAGCTCTTCTTGTGCCTTCCGAACTGAAGCCCAACAGACGTACAATGTTTGTATGATGGATTCTCCCAATGGTTGCGACTTCATTAATGAATTCTTCTCCCTCTCCTGTAGAGTTCTCTAGCATCTTGACTGCTACTGGCACTCCATTTGGCAACTGGCCTTTGTATACACTTCCAAATCCGCCTTGGCCCAATTTTTCTTTGAACCGTCTTGCTATCTTCTTAACTTCAGAGAAAGTGTACCTTGTAGGTTTTGATGTTCCATATGACCGGAGAAACATTTCAACCTTTAAATGTATCTCTTCATTATACTTTGACTTCAGTGAAACATAAAGTGCAGTTGCCACCATTAGAGAAAGAACAATAAAACAGGCTACCGATGATGTTGCTGAAAAGCAAAAACAGAAAATAGGAATTCAGTATGGTGTGTTCAATAGAATGACACCACTGAATGTGTAATTGCCAGAAGAGAATGTAAGAAGAGCAAGTAATACAGATTTATGCGTGATTGATATAGCTTTATTCCTTTTTTTTTTGTTCTTTTGATGAAAAGAAATGTTTTCCCCTTTTTGCAGCAGTACCTGCAATGACTTTGCGACGTGAACCTGCAAATCAAAATAATAGAATCAGATACCAGCTAAGGTTTACAGTATTAAACAGAAGGAACTTTGCTATTTTGGAAGCAGTATGAATCGACACTGTTATATAAGTGAGGTTTAGCTATGTGAATGTATGTGTTTCCCTCTGTTTTCACTTTTCGCTCTTCCAAATTCACTTTTTTTTTTCGATAAAGGATATTCAATATCCGGCCTCTACATTCGGGGATGTACACAACCAACAAATACAAAAAGAGATAGAAAAACAAAAGAGAGAAAAGTCATAGTCTTATACATAGACCAGGACAATTACAGCAAAACGATAAATGCTTCTACCCTCTATTTGATCGACGAGAGGGCGTCCTTGGCTTGCTCTTGACGCCGCAGCTGAGTCCCAAATGCCGCAGTGCAGGCATGGCTAGGAGCGGGTGTGCTTGTGTTGATGCCTTCAAGAAGGTAAATGACGTCCGCAGACGCCATCATCAACAAAAGGAAGAGGGAACTTCAGCGACGCCTCCAAGGGGAAAATGACGTTGATTGCGTCATCGCCGCCGACCCAGCACCGCCAAGCAAGGTTTTCACCCGTATTCCAATATTCTGCAAGGCACATCCAAGCCGAACCTACATACGAAGATGCCGGAGATGATCGGCAGGGTCTTCACCAGATACAGTGAGGCAGCAGAAAAACAGGGGGCGACGATGTCCTTTGATGTTGACGTCGGAGCCGATTTACGGGCCGCCTGGGAGCGACGTGGTCTGTGGGAGGGCGGATTGGACGACTTGTCGAGATGGCCGGTGTCAACACTGTCATCCCCATCCAGTGCCCGGGGGTCCAGATCGACCCCCAAGCCGCCGCCTGGGGAAAGTCCCCGACCCGAGGCAAACGCCCGCCCGAGTCCGCATCGTCGGAGCACCACCCGCACCGAGAAGGGGCAGCACGGGGCAGCAGCCGGCGGATCCAGGCCTGAGATACCCAGATCGGCCCGCCGCCGCCAGATCCCTTCACCGGTGTAGGTACGCCAGCCGCCGTCCGTCCATCCATCAATCGGTGGAGAGAATGGTGCCGCCGCCCGCGTCGCCTAGCCCACCGGGGCGCGTGCCAGATCGGCCGCAACCCGAGCAGGTCGCCACCTCGCAGCACCGCCGGGCGAATCGCAGATCCGGTGAAGAGGACCGGATCGGTCACGCCTCCTCCCGGTGGCCGCCGCCGCCCTAGACCTTCCGCCGGTCGATCCGGACGCGGAGGGAACGGATCCAGTAGAGGAGGGGCCGGATCGGCCGCGCCTCTGCCCAGGGACCACCGGTACCGGAGAAGAAGGGGGATGGAGGAGGCACGGAGGTGCACAGGAGGCCTAGGAAGGCGCGGACAGGGAACCTTCTTGGGGCCCGCCACTGGCCGCCGCCGCCGCGCGCAGGGAGGCGGCGACGGCGGCCGAAGAGGACGCACGGAGGGTGGCTCCGGGCAGGCGGCGGCGAGTGCCTCCGAGTCGCCCGTCGGGGGCCTCTTCCAAATTCACTTGTCCGGACCAAATCACCCCCACACCCCCACCCCACCCCGTGCTTTGTGGTCTCTGTGTGAACTTTGACCAGTTAGATAAGGTCACATATTTCCCACTTTGTCTGCTCAAGTTTGTGAGGTTTTGATTGCAGTTGAGTTCCTTGTAAGGTAGTAGTACTCCTATCAAGTAATTTTGGCACAATTCTTATAATTTCGAGATGATGTCGCAGTTCTATTTTGACACGAGCAAAAGCCAAGTGTAAATTGAAAACTGTGATTTTGAAAGTACATAGTTATGTTTATTTGGAAGAAGTCAATACTTTAAAACAGAGGAGCGTTTGCAATTCTGTAGAACTCTAGTCAATCAGAAATGGTAAAGTACCTTTGTTCATGCAGAATGGTTGATTCCTTTGAGAGCTGAATGCGCAGGGTAGCCCCCTATTTTCACAATCGGTGCAAAAGTACGAAATCCTTGTCGGAAACATATACTCTTCACCCCAACTGATTGTGATCTCAGAAGAACTGATCATTGCTTCTGCTGCTTGCTTGAATGTCTTCAGTGTCTTATTGAATGGTTGTAACGAGAGTGGTATCGGTACTACTGTATTTGTGAGGACCTTGCATTCCACCGGAAGTAGGGACATTAGTAAAAAATTATGCACCAGATATGTGAAGCGACCTGGTTTGCTAAGGCAAGGGATCGGGCCCGCAATTGAATCAGCAGTATCAGGATTCCCACCAGAATAAAGAGTACGGTCGCCACAGACACCTTCATTTTCATACCACCAATCAGCAGAACCACTTGGCGTGAATTCCCTTGAACAGTCTACTAGCCTTCCAGGAAGGTAGCAGTAATCTTCGATATGAGCATGAGCTGGTAGGCTTATTAGCTTCTGGATTGGGCAGTCAGAGAATCTCTGCTCTACTAACGGAACGATCCTCATAATGGAATTCTTGTAATCCAGGGAGGTCACTTTCGATGGCCCAAGAAATGGGTGCTGTAGGATGGTGTCTTGGCCAGAGCATGTTAGCTTCATAGATGCTGTGTCACCGCATGAGGGTGATGAATTAGTAGATTCGAGCCGTAGCGGGAACCGGATCTCTGGCCCATCTTTGCTGCACCTGATGGGTGGACAAGAGCTGAAGAAATCTCCATCATCCCATGCAGTGGCGATGTCGGTGCCATGGTTGAGAAGGCAGAGCAGGAGTGAAGCTATGGTAAGAAATCTACTCATCTCTTTCTTGTGAAGCGGATGACAGGTGGTGAACACCGAGGCAAAGGCACTAGCTAGTACGCTCGGCCGCTAGGCAGCAGGGAACTCAATTATAAACTACGGCTGGTCCGGTAAGTGCTGGTGTGCTGGTATGACTCATCATTCTTTACACGGAGCGTGCCTAACTTAATTAATTAGTTAATTTGTTTTTTACAGATAATAATTTTAAATACTTTTGTTTGTTTCTTTAATTTTAATTTTAATTTTCTCTCCCCATTCGTCTTTGCTGTGTCCATCAGAATAAATTTATATATAGCTGTCATTGACCAATTTCTTAAATATCACCATATGATTTTTTCCTTTTCTTTTTCTCTCGCACTTAACCATACCTATGGAGTTCCTAATAAGGCCAAATTAATGTGTTCTTCAGTTTTCCCTTTGTTGAGCTTTATTAAAATCTACCACAAATTATTCAGTTCCTTTATCTTCTTATATATTTAAGTTTTTTTAATCATATTTGGCTTTCACCTGTGAATCCATAGTTGTCTTCAAGGGGTTTTGTTGTGGTACCTTTAAATGACTATGAGTCGTTCATTTAATTAGATCGGATGGCTAAAATCATCTATTACTTCTTATACGGTAATAACAGAAATATATCTTAATTTAATTTTTAATTTTGTAAAATATGATAAATAAGTAAAGTTTAGATATAAAAAACTCTATTTAGTTCTAATTGATGCTTGCATGATCTACTGAATGTGGTAAAATCTTTTTATTTGTGCAACTTTAGATATGAAAATTTTTAATTAACATAACTACCTAGATTATACACATATATGTGCTACACGTCAATAGGTGCTAGATTAACGTACTTATGTCGGTATTTGCCCAACTTATACATGTCCAACACATATGGAATTTTATCTTTACTAGCAAATGTGCCCATGCGTTGCAACGGGAGGAATACCACATAATTATTTATGATTTCTCTTATAAAAATTTTGTAGCACACCGTGTCTTATTCTTTTCCTTTTCTCTATAGATTTATTTTTTTCCTTTTTTCCATATGGAGTCCGGTTCATATGTCCTTTTTTATTTTTTTTTCATAATTTAGCATTGCAAAGTAACTTCCGTTGTTTTTTTGTATTTTTTCCATAAATATATATAAGTTTATGTATGTATAGATTTGATATACCACACCGTGTCCTATCCTTTTCCTTTTCTCTATAGATTTATCTTTTTCTTTTTTTTTTCCATATGGAGTCCGGTTCATATGTCTTTTTTTCTTTGTTTTTTTTTCAGAATTTAGCATTGCAGAGTAACTTCTGTTTTTTTTGTATTTTTTCTATAAACATATATAAACACGGTTTATGAGTCCAAATACGTTTTGGAGTCGGACTATATTTAGATCGCGTTAAACAAGGAATATGTTATATATATAAGTCTGTATGGACTCCGGTAGTTAGAGGAAAACGGACTAAAGAATGGATGGACCGAAAAAAAAGAGGTTGGAATTTTGCCTCTTTATTTATAACTAGCAAATATGTCCATACGTTGCAACGGGAGAAAAAAGCGAACGTTAATATAAAACATAAACATGAAAGTATATGATTCATATTGAAAAACTCTTTTTTTAAAAAACAATCAGCCAGGAAAAATATATAATATAATATTTCGTCACGAGGCATATCGAATAAAGATTCATATATATATATATATAAAGTTGATTTTTTTTAGTCTACATCACATACTACACAACTCAACAGGTTTAAAAATCGAACTCTGTATCATGCCAGACAAGAGCTACGAGGATGGCCGACACCCGTCAAACCTTCGCCTCTCTGTTTCTCTCCTCCACCTCCAACGTGACTGCGCATATGAAGCCACCGAGGAGCCCTGTGCCCACGCGTAGGGAGGAGCCATGGAGCGTCCGCATCCGTGACTCGACGTCACCTCGCTATCGCGGCCCGTGCTCATGACTCAACACCGCCCCATCATCGCTGCCCCACGCCTCCGCTCGTGACTCCATGGTACCTCGCCATCGCGGTCCGTGCTCGCCACTTGACGTCGCCTCGTCGTCGCTATCCCGTGCCCCTGCTCGTGACTCCATGGTGCCTTGTTGTCGCAGCACATGCTTGTGACTCGACGCCGACTCGATGAGGGTTGGGATAATTTGGGTGCGAAATTGGCTATTTATAGGATGATGGGTTATGGCGAGGGTGGATTCTATATATGTTTTTCCGTTATACCGAGTATGGATAGGAGTACACCTGTACATCCTTGGGGAGGCCAGACGAAAAAATCTAACAAAAAAGTGGCTGAAATTGCCTCTTTACAATTAGGTAAACAGAAAAAGAGAAATCAAAACGACAATGAGTTGGTTATGGTGCTCCACGAATTTGGAATAAAAAAGTGAACATAATATGTGTGAAATAAGAACTCTGGTGTCATACTAATTTGAAATAGAAAATAATTAGAAAGCAAATTAATCAGAATAGGATCGGAGCTCACCAGAAAAAGAGCTAAATCGGACGGAGACAATTTAAAAGGAATAGTTTTGGAATCGGCCATATCACGCTAGACAAGAGTTATTATTGGAACCGGACTCTATATCGTGTTTGATAAGGACTATTCTAACTCGTATGAGCACGGGTTATATATATAAGTCCCTTCATTATTTGGTAGTTAGAGGGAGGCTAACCTTAAAAAATGAATAGACAAAAAAAAAGAGGCTGAAATTTTGTCTCTTTATTATTATATATATATATATATCAATTCATATTCTTTTTCAATTATTTTAGTAGGAACATACCTATGCACGTAGAGATTTAGTTTAAAGAAACTGAAAAGATAACATAAATATTCATAAGTATCTTAGTTGTTTATTAATTTATCAAACATAAACAAAACTATACATAAATATTTCAATGTATATTTATGTATTTGTAAAAATAAATTAAATTTCATAAAAGAAAAAAAAGGTACAATACAGTGTGAAAAAATACAATACAATGAGAAAAAAAAGTAACGAGACACCGAAACGAAAAAAGGAAGGCTGTGCATGGAGGGGGCCACTGCTGATCGTCTTGACAGTGTTTCTTTTTTTTTATTTCTTCGATTAATTAAATGATTATTTTAAAAATTCTAAAAACTCAATGGTTCAGATTTATTTGAGATATTATCTCTTACTCGATACAAGATGTACCATAGCATTGCCCGTCTTCAAGACCCCTAGCCCAGATTGAATGGGATGAGAGGTATGAACTGGAGAAATCTCTACACCAATTTTTTACAGATGAGGAACTTCAGTGGCAAAGGAGAGGTGGTGAAAAATGGATTCTAGCAGGTGACTCTAATTCAAGTTACTTCCACAAGTGTGCCAATGGAAGGAGGAAAATGCAGATAACCATGTTAGAGGTGGAGGGCCAAGAGGTTGTTGGCCCTCAATGTCTGAAGGAGCACATCACAAGCTTCTATAAACAACTGTTTGGATATGCCATAGTCGCAGATATGCACTTAGATCGAGAGTTATGGCCTCATGAGCCGCAAATTCAGGAGGCAGATAATGATGTTCTTACTAGGCCATTTACTTTAAGGAAGTGGATGCAACTATGAAAGTAATGAAAAATAACACTGTAGAATTTTGAAGGCTTTTTGGGCTCTGATTAGAGGGGACATAAAAGAGATGCTCGATAACTTACATGCTGGTCACTTGGAGCTTTGGAGATTGAACTATGGGGTCATAACTCTTTTACCCAAAGTCAAGGCAGCCACAAATATCAAACAATTCAGACCAATCTGTTTGCTCAATATAATCTACAAAATCATCACCAAGACCGTGACTCTGAAATTGGCTAAGGTTGCTAGTGAGGTGATTAGTCCTTTCCAAGCAGCCTTTACACTAGGGAGGAACATTCTAGAAGGGGAGGTGGTTCTTCAGGAGGTTCTACATGATTTGAGGTGTACAAAATCAGCTGGAGTTGTTATTAACTTTTCTAGAGGAGGTGCTAAGAAGGAAAGGTTTTGCTGATACTTGGATTCAATGGATCAATGAAGTTGTTAGAGGTGGCAGTGTATGCATAGACTTCAATGGTGAGAGAGGAGATGTTTTTAGAAGCTTTAAAGGTCTCAGACAGGGATCCCCCTTGTCTCCTTTATTGTTCAATTTAGTAGCTGATGCTATTTCAGCTATGTTATCTAGAGCTAATTCTGCAGGCATTATCCAGGGCTAGTACCTCATTTATTGGAGGGAGGTCTTACTCATCTACACTATGCTCGGCTAACATATAATGAACCGAGGTTGACAGCTAGTTCTATGGGTTGTAAAATTGGTTGCTTCCCTATGAAATACTTGGGTATGCCGGTCAGCTACCTCAAAATCTCTAGAGCTCAATTGAGTTATGTCAGTTAGAAAACTGAGAAGAGACTGGGTACTTGGCAGTGTGAGTATTTGTCATCAGGTGGTAAATCCACATTAATCGACTCATGCTTATCAAGTATTCCTATGTATACCATGGGTGTCTACCAATTGTATAAAGGAATTTTTCAGAAACTGGATTCTGTTAGAGCTCGATTTTTCTGGTAGGGTCTTCTAAAAAAAGAAGGTATCATATGATTAAATGGAAAGCTCTTAATAGACCAAAGATGTTTGTGTGTGTGTGTGTGTTGGGGGGGGGGGGGGGTTTAGGTTTCCTGGATGTAAGAGCTATGAATGTGTGCCTTTGGGGTAAGTGGATTGACAACTACTGAACATTGCATTTATTTATAATTTCATCTACTCTTGTGTATTCTACATGACAAGATAGAATAAAACTAGATCTCACATGTATATGTTTCGAAAAAAAATATTATAGGAACAACTTATCTTACTCCTATCTCGCTTTGAAAATAATGTAACTATGATATGTGTGTCAGTTAAAGTGATTTTACGTGTGACCATGTTTTTATTATTCATATTTATAGCTCTAAATTAATTTATCATTAAAATACATTTTGTAGTTAATGTAATGATGTCTATTTGATATAAAAATTATTTATACTTTTTAATCTATAATTGATCAAACTTGGTATGTTAAACATGTGAAAGGATCAAGATGCCCAAGAGGGGGGGTTGAATTGGGCTCTTTTTAATTTCAAGACAAGAATTAAACCTATAAAGAGCCAATTAACCCCCTAGTGCCTACCGCTTGTGTGTCCTAGCTAGAAAGCGGTAGCAAGTCAATAGAAAGTGAAATCTTCCTACACAATTCTAGTATGAATTGAAAGACAAGTGCGGAAAGTAATGCGGTAAGAAAGAGCTAGGGAAAGAGATGCTTGACACGGCGATGTTTTGCCGAGGTATCGAGGAGTCGACACTCCCCCCTAGTCCTCATTGGAGCACCTTGCAAGGTATAGCTCCCCCTCAATCCCGCGCAAGGGATGAGTGCTCTCTACGGGCTGATTCTTCGTCACTCCGGCTCGATGAATCGTCCACAACCGATCACAACGTCAATGAAGAAGGGCCGCCGACAATCCTCCGGCGATCACCTTTCTCCAAGCACCACTAGACCGTCTAGGTGATGTCGATCACCAAGAGTAACAAGCCTCGATCTTCGCTTGACTCACTCAAGCTTCACAACTAGAGGATGCACACTTGAACTCTTGGATGAACTAGAGGAGAGAATGGATGGATTCGCGAATCAATCTCTCACTATAGAGCTCTTGCTCTCTTCCCAACCTTCTCTAACAGCACAACAAATGAAATGAGCAAAGGCAAGGTGGGAAGGCAAGTGTTGGGCTATAAATAGCCCTCACACAAAACTGCCTCGGGCTGGAAAAAGCATAGCTTTTAAGTTGGCAACGAACGCTCCGTCGCATGCCCCAACGGCTAGTTCTGATAGGATTTCTCAGCGACGGACGCTCCGTCGGAGGGGCGACGGACGCTCTTCCCAGCGTCCGACGCTACACTCTGGCTTGGGCTGAAAGACACCCTCACTGGAAGGCCGATGGACGCTCTCCAAGCGTCCGACGCCTGGCCAACGGACCCTGAAAAACTTTAGCCAGAAAACATGGCCACTGGAAGGCCGACGGACGCTGTGAACTCAACCACCCAGCGTCCGATGCCTCCGTTAGGAGCGTCCGTCGCCCAGAAAACAGGCCTCTCAACTTCGTTTTTCGCCGCGATGAATATGTAAGTTGTTCTAGGCTATCTTACGGTCACCATAGGCTTGCTTAGAGCTAAGGAAGACAAGTGTGCACCACACCTAGTTCATGAAGCTTTTCTAAGTCAAGTTACTAGTCTCAACCCTCTTAATAGTACGGTCAAAGATCAAATAGAAGCCCTATCTATTTCTAAGTGCCCTTCATCACCTTATGGCACTTAACCTATCATTCTAGGGTCTTCATCATGTCTCTTTGAAATCCGAAACGATATCCATCTAGAGGGTTAAGTGATGACCATTTATGCCCATTCATGTTGATCACTATGGCTAAGCTACGCATAGCCTCTGCAAAACACACGTTAGCCATAATAATCGCTAATTGTCGTTAATCACCGAAACCAACTAGGGCCATGATTCTTCAATCTCCCCCTTTTTGGTGATTGACGACAATAACTCCTCGAGTATGGATATAAGAGTGAAAGGTTAGGATTTTGGTGACTTGGAATGATTGAGCAAGGGTTAGAGAATTTGTAAAGAAGCATACTTGCTCACCCAAGCCAAGTCACAAACCATGGTACTCATAGATATGAATGTAAAAAGGAGTACCTCATGATATTATCAAAACATGTATCGGAGTATAGCGCGGATGCTCAATTACCATTTGAACATAGAGATGTATCATGAAACATAGGACAACTCACAAGATATATTAGTGATAATCAAGAGTTTGTCACATCCAACCATATTTCACACAAGCATCAACCATAATCCAACACACATAGATACAAGTGCATAAAAGTAGACATGATGAATGAGTACGGGGAATTTAAGCACAACAAAGATCCAAATCCCTCCCCCTATCTCTAATACTCGACTACCCTTTCTCCCCCTTTGGCGCCAAGCACCAAAAACTACGGAGCTCCTGGAGCATCTGGAAGTGAACCATCCGAGGAGCGGGAGTGAAGATCAAACTGTGAGTAGTCTAGACTGTCATCACTGTCTTTAGCTGCCTGACCCTCTGAAGCTGCATCTATCAGGGTAGCGCTCTGGGTAGGCTGAGCTAACTCCTCTGTCTCCCTCTGAGGCCTGGAAGAAGGAACATCCTGAGCTGGATCCTCAGACGGTCCTACCTCTGTAGTAGGAGCGGCGCGAGTCCAACGAGTGAACACCCGAGGCAGGGGAGTAGAAGACACTGCCAGAGCAACTAGTGACACTGCTGCGACAAACTCCGCTGGGTGAGTCTGAGGTGGAGTGGATACTGCAACTGTAACTCCCTCATCCTACTCACGTGTCTAGACTGGGGCCTCTGTGACAACTGTCTCAACTGCTATAGAAATAGCGTCTGTCTGAACTGCAGCTGGAGGAGTAGTATCTATCTGCGTAGACTGCTCAGGTGCGATCTCCGACGAGGCAACTGAAGAAAGGTAAGGGCCCGTCGCCGGAGGATCGACCTCAACCTCTGGAGCTGGTGAGTCTAGCTAAGCTGTGCCAGGAGACTCATCTCCTGTGATCTCCAAGTAAGAGGCTGAGAGGTCACACGAGGCCTCTGCTATGGTAGTTCCCCGGATAGGAGTAAATCCCGTCTGAAGCTCGCCGGGCGAAACTAACCAAGAGGACACCTGATTCCTCGGAGACTGGCACTCTGGAGAAGCTGGTGCCTGGAAGGGAGGAGCAACTGGTGCCTGACTCTGCTGTCCTCCGGACGGTAACGCTGGAGTCGGTACCACAACCACTGGAGTCTACTATGCCGGCGAGGTGAACTGCTGCTGCTGCGAGACCCCGGACAACTGAAGCTGAGGAGTGAAGGTCTGCCCGGAGCTGGAGCCTAGAAGACGCTCAAGTAGCATAGTTTGAGTCTTCTGAATCTCTGCCTGATGCAGCTGATAGGCCAAGAACTGGTGCTGAAACTCGTCCTGCCTGGCCTGAGTCTGGGCCTGAGCGGCCAACTGTTGCTCTGTGAGCCTCCGAACGTCTGCATCCTGTCGCCTCTGCTCCTCTGCCTGGCGTGACTGCTCCTCCTGCATCCTCGAAAGGATGGTAAGTAAGGTAGCCTCTGAAGTGCTGGAACCTAGAGCTGGAGCTGCTGCTGCACCTGACCCTCCTACCTCATGGTCATGAGACATCGGTGCGTACTCGCGCACTGGCTGATAGTCCTCATCTGAACTGTCTGAGTCGAGATCCGCTCTATAGACAGCCTCGGCGGTGGTGTCAATCTGAGCATCAAGATCCACAAGCTCTGCCTGGGCGATCTACTCAACTGTGGCGTCAGTGTCCTCTGCCGACTGAGGTGGCACACCTGCCTGTCTGGTGCCTGGTCGGTATGCTCTGCTGGGGCGAGGCAGGTTCCCATGCATGACCAACTGACTCATTGAGTAAACTGGAAACTCAGTCGCTGACCTGGTAAGAGTGACTCGCAGAGCTCCAGATCGGGTCTTGGCGACTATGAGATATGAAATCCAGTGAGCAAACTGTAGCTGCCAGTGACCTCGGAATCCTGCAGCTATGATATCCTCAAGCTCGCTGATGATCAGATCCCAAAGATCAAACTTCTCCTTCCGGATGATATGAGCAAGTAGCCACAGCTGTAGTCGGGTAATTGTGTCGCGGGCTCCAACTCTGGGAAGAATGGTACGCCTGAGTACCTCATGGAGAATCCGAGCAAGTGGAGTGAGATCTCTCGGTGTACGGTTCGAACCCTCTGAGAATGGCAGCTGAAAACACGGCCTCACGAAGTCTGTAGATGGCACTATCCCATCGTGAGGTCGACGAGGTGCCTCCTGATCCCCGTAGCACAGACTGTGAATCCTCGTAGGAGAGGATTCTAAGTGAAATAGCTCCCTGAACCGAGCTGCTGAAACCCTGAAGTCGCGGCCCTGAAAGCCGAAGTGAAAGAACTCGTGATCAGGGGAGATCCATAGTGAGGCATAGAACTGATAGACCCAGTCCTTCTGATAAGCTCCTGATTGTCCCATCATATCTGACAAGCCTTGAAGATACTGCAAGTGCTGAAGAATCTCTGGACCACCGACCCCCTCTATGTGAGCAGGTGGGCACACTCTGTGAGCCCTAAGAGGAGCGTCGGTGTCGACGTATGCTTTGTAGAAATCCTCGTGAATCGTGGTGTAGAAGTCACGTCCAGCACGGGGATCCCTCTGAGCTGGGAACCAGGACTGAAAGTCTACGAAGCAGAGTAGTTGGACCTGCTTCGCTGTGAGGACCCTGACCTGATGCCTCACTGGATCTGGTAGCTGAGGTCCGGGAGGACTAGGAGGAGCTCCAAAGCCTCTAGAACGTGTAACTCTGCGACTCATCAGCTCCCCAATCAAAGAGTGGCCCGCGACCTCTGTCTGCTTAGTCTCGGGAACTGGCTCTGCCTCCTCTGGCTCAGTAGCCTCGGCGGGCTCTGTCTCTGGACGCGTAGGGGACTCACGACGCGCTCCACGGCGAGGCGAGAGCCTCAAACCGGCGCGACGTCCACCTCGCTCCGTGATCTCTGCGGCCTCTGCCACTTCAAGTGCTGCTACGGAGTCTGGATCCATAAGTGGCCTCTTGCGCTTCCGTGACACAACCTTCTGCTTACCCCTTCCCCGATCAGTGGGTGGACGCGGTGGAGGTGGAGGGTCACCACCACTACCAGGAACGGGTCCGACGTTCTTCGTTCTGGCCATGATCTGATCACTGCAATCAAACCTCTGACGATCTGGTCAAATCCAAAACGCAAACAAGAGTGGCTCGACGGCCCTGGACTGACACTCTCGAGGCTTTGCCTCGTTCCTTACTCGTGGGCTTTGCCCCGAGTTCACTGTCACTGTCTCTGACACACTGACCCTTCTCGATTAGATAGATAGGGAATATAACCATAAGCATATATCTAGAGAAGAGTGGGTCTATATAGAAGCATGAAATAGATAAGAAAAGATTGAACTGCCAACTTCCATACCTCAGACACGGTGACCAACAGAAGAAAGATTTCTTGGTCAATCTCAAAGCACAATCCGCAACCTAAAAGTATATGCAAAAAGGGGGGGTTTAGGAAAGAAAAAGAGAAGAGAAGGGAAAGCAGGGAACAAAATCACCTTAGAGATTCAAGGAGGAACCTAAGGGAATCCTCGGAAACACCGGGAGAAGGAGGGACCAGTCTTGCTCTGCTGAAATGCACAGAGCAGAGAGGTTCCCCGGCGGGCAGCAACGGCGGTGCTGGGCGCAAGCTCTGGCGCTCACGGGCGGCGGAGAGGTCACGGCGAGCGGCGACAGTGGAGGAGCAGAGAGGGCGCTGCTGTGGAGCGGCAACGGCAGTAGCGGCGCGGGCTCTGGCGCGACAGGGCTGGGTGGTGAAAGACGGCGGCGCAGGGAGGGTGGTAGACTCGGTGGCGGCAGGAGCAGATGCGGCGGCGGTGCTAGAGAGGGCACGCCGGCGAGGGGTGGCGCGGGCGACGCGAGATTGGCTCAGCGGCGGTTAGGGTTCGGAGAGATCGAGCGGCGATGGCGTACGGAAGAACTGAAACCGACCGAGAGGAAGAAAGACGGGGGTTTTAAAAAAAATTTGCGCCTTAAGTTCGCGACGGAGGCTCCGACGCGGAGCGATGGATGCTCCGTGGATGTGCGACGGACGCTTGGACAACGTCTGACGGCATCGTCCGTCGGGCTTCCAGAACAGGTTTGAAATGCCCAAATGCATTGACCGCGTCGGACGCTCCGCGACGAACGCTGGGGAGCGTCCGTCGCCCTGTAAGCAGGAAACATTCAGTCTCCGGACGATCGCGACGAACGCTGAGGCATTTGACGCTGAGCGTCCGTCAGCAGCGTCCGACGCCTTTTAAATAAAATTTTTCAAATTTTATTTTTGCGTCTTTCTCCCAACCAAGTTCCAATCGCAATAAGATCCAAATAACACCTGATTGGACTTGATATGAGAACCATCTCTCAAACTCTCATTTTCAAATAGTTTGCCATAGGCTTAGATTTTAGTTTTAGCTCAAAATATTCGAATGGAAGCACCAAGGAGTCATCATATGGCCACAAGAGGGGTATAGAAGTGTCTTGAGCTTGGAATGCTCCCCCTAAGTGGACGAACACAGAGGATGCTCAAACTTAACCGAAAAGGAACGGCAAACAACACATGCACATGCAATGCATTTACAAGAATTTGAATCTAGGTTGCTTGCAAGTTTAAACCATGATTTGGACTTCTTCACATGTTCAAGAACGGTTATTCCAACCATGTTAGCCAAGCCTATGTGCATTACTACTTTAACATGATTATATTACACATGATGCAAGGTTGGTTCACACAAGATCATCTTTTAGTGAAGTTAGAGTGATCAAGCACATTCAACTCGCTTCTCAACCTACAAAAGGTTGCTTCATCGAGTGGTTTAGTGAAGATATCCGCCAATTGATCTTCGCTCTTAACTCCAACTAGTGTTATGTCTTTCCTAGCCACATGATCTCTAAGAAAGTGATGGCGAATATGCGAGAGGGTTGAACCGGGTTGTTTGCAAGCTTTACGACGCTTTCATTATCACACAAAAGTGGAACATTTTTTAAAACAATGTCGTAATCAAGAAGTGTTTGGGTCATGTATAATATTTGTGCACAACTTGCTCCCATGGCAATGTATTCCGCCTTGGCGGTTGACAATGCCACACTGTTTTGCTTCTTTGAGGACCAAGAAACAAGTGATCTTCCTAGCATGTGGCACCCGCTGGAGGTACTCTTCCTATCAACGTTACACCCGACATAATCCGAATCGGAATAGCCAACTAGTTGGAAGGGGGCTCCTTTGGGATACCAAAGACCCATGCTAGGGGTGTGCCTTATGTACCTAAGGATTCTTTTAACCGTACAAAGATGCGACTCCTTAGGGCTTGCTTGAAACCTAGCACACATACACACACTAAACATGATATCCGGCCTAGATGCGGTGAGGTAAAGTAAACTATCGATCATAGAACGATAGAGAGTTTGGTCAATCGGTTTACCTCCCTCATCGAGATCGAGATGTCCATTAGTAGGCATTGGGGTCTTGATTGGCTTGCAATCCTCCATCTTGAATTTCTTGAGCACATCATTAGTGTACTTCTCTTGAGATATGAAGGTGCCCTCCCTTAATTGCTTCACTTGGAAGCCAAGGAAGAAGGTTAGCTCGCCAATCATCGACATCTCGAACTCCTTGGACATCAATGCACCAAATTCCTTGCTATGATCTTGGTTTGTTGACCCAAATATAATGTCATCGACATACACTTGGCAAATAAAGATCTCTCCATCTAGCACCTTGGTGAAGAGTGTGGTATCCACTTTCTCGATCTTGAAGCCCTTCTTGAGTAGGAAGTCCCTTAGCCTCTCATACCAAGCTCTTGGAGCTTGCTTCAATCCATAGAGTGCCTTGGACAACCTATACACATGATTAGGACAATTGGGGTCTTCAAACCCGGGAGGTTGTGAGACAAAAACAAGTTCATTGATGAAACCATTTAGAAAGGCACTCTTCACATCCATTTGAAAAAGTTTCATTTTATGATGTGAAGCATATGCCAAAAGGATACGAATGGCTTCTAGTCTTGCAACCGGTGCAAAGTTCTCCCCAAAATCCAAGCCTTCAACTTGGGAGAACCCCTTTGCCACCAATCTTGCCTTGTTTCTCACAACCACGCCTTGATCATCTTGCTTGTTCCTAAACACCCACTTGGTGCCAATGATTCTTACTCCTTTGGGCTTTTCTACTAGTGTCCACACTTCGTTCCGGGTGAAGTTGTTCAACTCTTCATGCATGGAGTTCACCCAATCCAGATCCGCAAGTGCATCCTCCACACTAGAAGGCTCAACAAAGGAAACAAAAGAGTGATGTTCAACATAAGAAGCAAGTCTATATCGAGTTGTTACCCCCCTTGATGGACTCCCTATGATGAGGTTTTGTGGATGAGCTTGAAGCATAGGTGTAGATCTTCTATCAATCACTTGGGGAGGAGGTTGTGGTGCATCAACATCACTAGCTTGAGCCTCGGCTTGATCTTGAGGGATGAAGGTATCTTCTTGTGCTTTCCTCACTTGTTCTTCATCAACTTGAGGCGTGTGAGGTGGAGAGGGTACTTGATTTGCATCATCTTCAACTTCTTCCACCTCTAGTGGGTTGATTGCACCAACGAGCATATTCTTCATAGCCTCCCTCAAGGGTTCATCACCTACATCATCAAGATTTTCATGCTCTTCTTGAGAGCCATTAGTTTCATCAAACTCCAAGTCATATGTTTCTTCAACTAGGCCGGAGGCTTTGTTAAATATTTGATATGCCTTGGATTTAAGAGAATAACCAAGTAAGAAACCAATGTCACATCTCCTTTGGAACTTGCCCAAGTGTTGGTGCTTCTTGTAGATGTACACTTTGCATCCAAACACTCGAAAGAAGGATATATCCGGTTTCTTCCCATTCACAAGCTCATAGGGGGTCTTCTTGAGAAGCCTTTGAACAAAGAGCCGGTTGGCCGCATAGCATGCGGTGTTGATTGCTTCGGCCCAAAACTTCTTGGGGGTGTTGTATTCATCAAGCATTGATCTTGCAAGTGTGATTAGTGTTCAGTTCTTTCTCTCTACTACACCATTTTGTTGAGGGGTATAGGTGGCAGACACCTCATGCTTGATTCCAACTTCATCACAATAATTTTCAATCTTGGTGTTCACAAACTCGGTCCCATAGTCACTTCTTATCTTCTTGATCTTCACATCAAACTCATTTTGGGCTCTAGTTGCAAACTTCTTAAATATTGATTGAGTCTCTCCCTTGTCTTGAATGAAGAACACCCAAGTGTACCTAGAGTAGTCATCAACTACCACCAAGCAAAAGAGATTGCCACCAAGGCTAGCATAGGTGGTAGGTCCAAATAGATCCATGTGAAGTAGCTCTAGGACTCTTGAAGTTGACATGAAAGCTTTGGTGGGAGTGGCCACTTGCTTGTCGGCTTGACATGCACTACACAACTTGTCCTTCTCAAACACCACATCCTTCACACCTCTAACCATCTCCTTCTTGACAAGTTTCTTCAAAGTTGACATTCCCACATGTGCTAATCTTCTATGCCATAGCCAACCCAAAGAGCTCTTGGAGAAAAGACATGTTTGCAAGCTTGCTTCATTCGAGGTGAAATCCACTAGATAGAGATTGTTGTGCCTAAACCCTTTGAATATCAAAGATGAATCTTCAATCTTGGTCACAACTACCTCATTAGGGGTGAAGATACATTGGAACCCGAGATCACAAAGTTGACCAACCGAAAGCAAGTTGAAGCTCAAAGATTGCACTAGCAAGACATTTGATATTGATTGATCATTGGAGATTGCCACTTTGCCTAGGCCTTGCACTTTGCCTTTTGAGTTGTCCCCAAAGGTAATCTTGTCTTTCCCTTCACAATCTTCCTTAAGTGTGGTGAACATCCGGAAGTCACCGGTCATATGTTGAGTGCATCCACTATCAATCACCCAATGACTTCCACCGGTCTTGTAGTTCACCTATACACAAGCAACTTGAAGTTAAGCTTGTTGTTTGGGAACCCACACTTGGCGAGGTCCCATAGCTTTGTTCACCAACTCCTTAGCAACCCATAGCACTTTGGGCTTGTTCTTCATCTTAGGACCGAGAAACACAACTAGGGTCTACCCTTGGAGTCCTTGTTTATGATGAAGTGTGCATCATGAGCGAAAGACCTTGTGTGCTTGGGTAAGGTCTTGGGAGGTGGAGTCTTGCATTGGAATTCAAAGTGACCCTCTTGACCACATCCAAAGCACTTCTTGGGCTTGAGATTAGGTGTGCCATAGTTGTTCCTCATGGCCTTGTTCTTGTAGTAGTTCTTAGCTTCTATCTTGACCTTGGCCTTCATGATTTGGTTCTCCTTGAACCCAATGCCGGACTTGTCGGTCTTCATGATAGTGTTCATCAAGAGCTCACTTTGGAGGTTGTGGCCCTTGGTGAACTTCTCCATTCCACTTGCTAACTTGATCTTCTCAACCTTGAGCTTTGAATTTTCCTCTTTGAGAGAGTTGATCAAGGTCATTGCATCATTGTCATCTTGCTTGGCCGACTTGATAGTGAACGGCTTATTTGCCTTGAGGTTGATTAGCTCTTCCTTGAGCTTTGAGTTCTCTTGCCTCATCTTCACATAGTCTTCATATTTGTCGGCCTCAACTACCTTCTTGCCCTTGCACTTAGCATTTTGCTCACTAGCAACTTCATCAAGCAAGTCCTCACAAGAAGTAGCTATATGACACTTAACAACCGGGTTAATAACAACATGTGTAGCAAGATCATTTGTAAGAAATTCATTAGCTACAACAAGTGTGCCATGTTCATTTCTAACTTGGTTGTAGTCATCTTTTAGCAAGTTGTATATTGTATGGAGCTCTTGTGTTGATCTCTCAAGCTTATTATGTTTCTCATTAGCTTGCTTGAGTGAGGCTTTGAGCTCCCTAGTGCTAGAAGAGAGAGATTTGTTCTCAAGCTTCAAATCATCATTAGCACTAGACAAGTCATCAAGTTTAGCATGCAAGTTATCGTTGGCTTTCTCTAGTGTTTCACTTTTAGTTTTATACTTCCTAATGAGCTTAGTGTATTTGTTGCAAATCACAATTAGCTCATCATAGGAAGGTGCCTCAAACTCATCATCACTATCATCACTAGAGTTAGCCTCATCATCACTATCCTCTTTTTGTACCTTCTTGTCACCTTTAGCCATGAGGCATAGGTGTGTAGAGGATGAGCCCGGAGATGATGGAGGAGGTGGCGGTGGAGTAGATGACCCAATCACCAAGGCGGCCACCTTCTCATCTTCACTCTCATCTTCGGATGAGTCACTTGTGTCTTCAATGTCGGTGAGCCAATCACCAACAATGTAGGCTTTGCCATCCTTCTTCTTCTTGTGGAAGTTGAAGTTCTTATTCTTCTTGAATGGCTTGTCATTTTTCTTCTCCTCATCACTTGACTCATCTTTGTTGCCTTTGTTGTACTTGAACTTGTTATTGAATTTCTTGTTCTTGTACTTATCTTTCTTCTCTTCGGGGCAAGCATGAGACAAGTGTCCAAGTTTGCCACAATTGTAGCAATCCATCTTGGAGAGAGGCTTTCTTGAAGAGCTTGTGAATAATTTCTTCTTCTTTGAGTCAAACTTGACTCCATTCTTGTTTAGCCTCTTCAACATCTTTGTTGTCTTCTTCACCATGAGAGCTAAGTCATTATCATCCTCTCCATCACTTGCATTCTCATACACATATTGCATCTTGCACTTCTCCGAAGAGGATGCCTTGAGAGCCAAGTACTTCTTCTCCTCCTTCTCTTTTTCTTTCTTCTTGGAGGAAGAAGAAGAGCCACCATCACCAATCTTCATGTACATCTCATGGGCATTGATCTTGCCCAAGATTTGTGTTGGTGTAGCGGCGGAGAGGTCTCCTTGGTGAAGGACCGTGACGATGTGGCCATACTTATCAATGGGCAAGACACAAATAATCTTGCGCACCACATCGGCCGGTGCCATTTGGTTGAGACCGAGCCCATTCAATTCTTCTACAAGAATGTTAAGACGTGAGTACATCTCATTGGCATTTTCATTTCCATGCATAGAAAAAGAATTGAGCTTAGCCATGACCAAGTGATAGCGTTCCTCGCGCTCACTCTTTGTGCCTTCGTGAAGAGCACAAATAGTGGTCCACAACTCAAATACGTCTTTGGCATTACGTACTCGGTTGAAGACATCCTTGTAAATGCCACAAAAAAGAATGTTCTTCGCCTTGGCATTGTGCTTATCAAAGTTGAGGTCCTCCGTGAAGAGAGTGTCTCCCTTTGTGGCGGCATTGAGCACGCCCACGTCAACGGCCTCTAGATAGGCCTCCATACGAACTTTCCAATAAGGAAAGTCGTCTCCATCGACCATGGGAGGTGGTCCATCCCCATGGGACATCTTGCTCTAGGCGGTGAAGCCTAATTTAGAGCAAACCAAGCTCTGATACCAATTGAAAGGATCAAGATGCCCAAGAGAGGGGGGGGGGTGAATTGGGCTCTTTTTAATTTCAAGACAAGAATTAAACCTATAAAGAGCCAATTAACCCCCTAGTGCCTACCACTTGTGTGTCCTAGCTAGAAAGCGGTAGCAAGTCAATAGAAAGTGAAATCTTCCTACACAATTCTAGTATGAATTGAAAGACAAGTGCGGAAAGTAATGCGGTAAGAAAGAGCTAGGGAAAGAGATGCTTGACACGGCGATGTTTTGCCGAAGTATCGAGGAGTCGACACTCCCCCTAGTCCTCGTTGGAGCACCTCGCAAGGTATAGCTCCCCCTCAATCCCGCGCAAGGGATGAGTGCTCTCTACGGGTTGATTCTTCGCCACTCCGGCTCGGTGAATCGCCCACAACCGATCACAACGTCGATGAAGAAGGGCCGCCGACAATCCTCCGGCGATCACCTTCCTCCAAGCACCACTGGACCGTCTAGGTGATGTCGATCACCAAGAGTAACAAGCCTCGATCTTCGCTTGACTCACTCAAGCTTCACAACTAGAGGATGCACACTTGAACTCTTGGATGAACTAAAGGAGAGAATGGATGGATTCGCAAATCAATCTCTCACTCTAGGGCTCTTGCTCTCTTCCCAACCTTCTCTAACAGCACAACAAATGAAATGAGCAAAGACAAGGTGGGAAGGCAAGTGTTGGGCTATAAATAGCCCTCACACAAAACTGCCTCGGGCTGGAAAAAGCATAGATTTTAAGTTGGCGACGGACGCTCCGTCGCCTAGGCGACGGACGCTCCGTCGCATGCCCCAACGGCTAGTTCTGACAGGATTTCCCAGCGACGGACGCTCTTCCCAGCGTCCGACGCTACACTCTGACTCGGGCTGAAAAAAAACCCTCACTGGAATGCCGACGGACGCTCTCCAAGCGTCCGACGCCTGGCCGACGGACAGCGTCCGTCGGACCCTGAAAAACTTTAGCCAGAAAATATGGCCACTGGAAGGCCGACGGACGCTGTGGACTCAACCACCCAACGTCCGACGCCTTTGTCCGACGCGAAGGACAGCGTCCGACGCCTCCATCAGGAGTGTCCGTCGCCCAGAAAACAGGCCTCTCAACTTCGTTTTTCGCCGCGATGAATATGGAAGTTGTTCTAGGCTATCTTACGGTCACCATAGGCTTTCTTAGAGCTAAGGAAGACAAGTGTGCACCACACCTAGTTCATGAAGCTTTTCTAAGTCAAGTAACTAGTCTTAACCCCTCTTAATAGTACGGTCAAAGATCAAATAGAAGCTCTATCTATTTCTAAGTGCCCTTCATCACCTTATAACACTTAACCTATCATTCTAGGGTCTTCATCATGTCTCTTTGAAATCCGAAACGATATCCATCTAGAGGGTTAAGTGATGACCATTTATGTCCATTCATGTTGATCACTATGGCTAAGCTACGCATAGCCTCTGCAAAAAACACGTTAGCCATAATAATCGCTAATTGTCGTTAATCACCGAAACCAACTAGGACCATGATTCTTCAACATGACATCGTTCCATAATTGCATTCTTTTGGGGACGAAGATAGTAATTTATAACATATAACTTATCTATAAAAAATCGTATAGAATAACTTATGTACATAACTTTTGTATATAAGTTATGTGTCAATTTTTGTGTTCCAAATTTTGGTACAAGTATAAGTTAATTTGTTTCTTTGGGTTTAATAACTTTTGTGTTTCTAAGTTTTAGCATAAGTTATAAGTTAATTCTATCATTTATGTTTAATAACTTAGTAATATATATATAACTTGTTACTAAATATAATTTTTGAAAACAAATGCAGTTGGAGTCTAGTTTTGTTCGTGTTGTAGAGCATCTTCAATAGATTAGCTAAAAAATTAGCTAAATTTATTGATTTAGTTTCTCTCTAATACTAGAGTACTCCAACAGACTCTGTAAAATAAAGAAGTTGAATGGCTAGTGAGATAGACTATCCAAAAATAGGGAGCAAATAACGTGGGATAGAGAGCAACTAAATTTAGAGAGTCATATACAGAGTCTATTGAAGACAATTTTCCTTTGAAAATAGCTAAATTTAGATTTAGAAAATAATTTAGCTGATCTCTTGGAGATGCTCTTACATAAAACACATCGATGTAAATAAAATTAAAACTAGATATAGTTATAATATTATAGTGAAATTCTTTCCGTTTCTGGGGTTTTCGCGCATGTCTGAGCTTGCAAAAATAGAATAGCAGCACGCATGCGGCTTGGTCTAAAATGGGAACATGTGTGAACTGTTTTGAGAAAAAAAACAGTTCAACACTAGTGTGAACTGTTTTTTTCTGAAAAAGAAATTGTAGCGTGTCGGAATAGTCTTAAAGCCTTTGGAGCTACTGCAATTATTGGCCACGAAATCTCAGTCCAACACTAGTGTCGTGCACAAAAGCCCACTTGACATGTTCCTATCGTCGTCCGTAGAAATGTCCCGAGATAGTTGGACCGGTGACCAGTCAGAACATTAAGTGGTGCTCCGTCCTCCATACATGAAAAATCAAGTCATTTTAGATAAACCTTAAGTCAAATATTAAGAATATAAATCATGAATTAACCCGATCTATAAACTTGTGAGGATTCAGTCAAATTACTTTGGTAAAGGGATCATCTTAAGTCTGTATGGAATCCGATACTTAGAGGAAAATAGATTAAAAAATAGATGGATCGAAAAAAGCTAAAATTTTGTGCCTTTATTTATATATATATATATATATATATATATATATATATATATATATATATATATATATATGGGTGTATTTTCTGTATGTAATGCAACCACCCTATCTTGTCGGAGGAGGCCAACACCTCCGCGCCCTCCGGCACCTCCCACACCTGCTCGATCGGTCGGAATGGCTGCGGGGCCGGCACGCACCTCGTCCTGATGGACCTCGGTGATCCTGGCGCAGGGCGGCAGCTGGTCCCGGTCCCGCAACGCGTCGAGGAACGACAGCGTCGGCGCCTCGGCGATGGCCACCCCCCTGACGCCGACGTCCCAGCCGGCGCGGGCCTTGCTGACGCGCCCCCCGAGCACGCGGCAGATCACCTGGGGCTGGTGGCCGAAGCAGACGCCGAGGACGCGCTTGCGCAAGCCGTGCAGCGCGCGCACCAGGAGGCACAACTGCAGGATCCACAGGTCGTCGGCGTACGCGTCGTGCGGGCAGCGCCGTCGATGAGGGTGTGCGGGCGGATCTACAGAACAGGGCCCCTAAATTTCATGGCCCCAAATTACAGCCTTTCACTTTTGAATTAATTTTGGTTTGGTTCAGAGGACATCTGCTCGACGATGCGTTGCTGCTGTCTGCCGTGCCTGAGCAAAAGCAGAGTACACTCGGCGATTCATCTGCCCTGACAGCGGCTCTTTTGTTCTAATTAGAGTGAAGGGATGAAGGCATTAGACATTTAGGCATAACACTTGACTTAATATATATACACTATATGGATCTATTTAAATTAGAGTGAAGCAGAGGCCATGTGACCCGCCTTGTCTCCCGGCCGTCCTCCTCCTCGAATTCCTAGGCCAAGCCGCTGGCTACTGTACCTGCTCCTCTCCTCTCAACAGTTGTCTCTGCACCATTGCTACATGCCGTTCATTCAGTAGCAGCGCGATGACAGGTGAGACCCACTTCAAAGTCACATACGACAACATGGCAGCATGTACATAAAGTGATCAGGTGCATCCTCCAGGAGCAGCGTTGTCGTCAGCTCTCTCTCTTCCTTCCGCAGTAACCTTATATCCAAATCTAGTTTTACAACATTTAGATGCAACAATTACAACATATATTTAAAATAGATGAAATATTTGAAATATACATTTGAAACATAAATAATATCTAGTTGAAACACTCCAACATATGTTTAAAACAAATGAAACATTTTTAATAAACTTTTGCAATATTTAGTGTTATGGTATAATGCACCTGGGCACATTTTCTATAGAGAATACACTCACCCTGATTATTGCAACTAGTTTCTTGCCCAGTTGCAATTGGTTTTTTGCCAAGTTGCAACTGGCCCAACTCTAGTTGTAATTGGATCGCGTCAGGTTGCAACAATTTCTTGCCTAGTTACAACCGACCTGACTCTAGTTGTAATTGGATCGCGTCAGATTGCAATTGGTTATTACCTAGTTGCAACTAGGCCGACTCTAGTTGTAGTTGGATCACATCAGTTTTGCAACTGTTGCCCAGTTGCAACTGGCTCGACTCTAGTTGTAATTGTATCACGTCAGGTTGCAACTACATCAGGTCCAGTTACACTGGATCAGATGTGTTGCAATTACTTCCGTTAAGTTGCAATTGTGTCATAATCATCATGACAACTCATAGTACATTGAAGTTGTAATTACATACTTAAAAAAAAGTTCATCAAATATAGTCTTGTTGGAACTCGTTTTGTTAAGCACCTTTTTTCAACAACCTGGTGCAAACGGATCTGAAATAGGGGCTACAGTTCAGGAGATATTGCATTTTTTCGATCCAAAACAAAAAAAGATTCTATGCATGCGCGGGAGCGGGACACGGGCGAGCGCGGGAGCCTGGGGCCGGAGGGTATATATACTAGCAAATATGTCCGTGCGTTGCAACGGGAGAAAAAAGCGAACGTTAATATAAAATATAAACATGAAAATATATGATTCATATTGAAAAACTCTTTTTTTTAAAACAATCAGCCAGGAAAAATATATAATATAATCTTTTGTCACAAGGCATATCGAATAAAGATTCATATATATAAAGTTGATTTTTTTAGTCTACATCACATACTACACAACTCAACAGGTTTAAAAATCGAACTCTGTATCATGCCAGACAAGAGCGGCGAGGATGGCCGGCACCCGTCAAACCTTCGCCTCTCTGTTTCTCTCCTCCACCTCCAGCGTGACTGCGCATATGAAGCCACCGAGGAGCCCTGCGCCCACGCGTAGGGAGGAGCCATGGAGCGTCCGCATCCGCGACTCGACGTCACCTCGCTATCGCGGCCCATGCTCATGACTCAACACCGCCCCATCATCGCTGCCCCACGCCTCCGTTCGTGACTCCATGGTACCTCGCCATCGCGGCCTGTGCTCGCCACTTGACGTCGCCTCGTCGTCGCTATCCCGTGCCCCTGCTCGTGACTCCATGGTGCCTTGTTGTCGCGACACATGCTTGTGACTCGACGCCGACTCGATGAGGGTCGGGATAATTTGGATGCGAAATTGGCTATTTATAGGATGATGGGTTATGGCGAGGGTGGATTCTATATATGTTTTTCCGTTATACCGAGTATGGATAGGAGTACGCCTGTACATCCTTGGGGAGGCCAGACAAAAAAAATCTGACAAAAAAGTGACTGAAATTGCTTCTTTACAATTAGGTAAATAGAAAAAGAGAAATCAAAACGACAATGAACTGGTTATGGTGCTCCACGAATTTGGAATAAAAAAGTGAACATAATATGTGTGAAATAAGAACTCTGGTGTCATACTAATTTGAAATAGAAAATAATTAGAAAGCAAAATAAATCAGAATAGGATCGGAGCTCACAAGAAAAAGAGCTAAATCGGACGGAGACAATTTAAAAGGAATAGTTTTGGAATCGGCCGTATCATGGTAGACAAGAGTTATTATTGGAACCGAACTCTATATCGTGTTAGACAAGGGTTATTCTAACTTATATGAGCACGGGTTATATATATAAGTCCCTCCATTATTCGGTAGTTAGAGGGAGACCAACCTTAAAAAAATGGATGGACAAAAAAAAAAGAGGCTGAAATTTTACCTCCTTATTATTAGGTATATATATATATATATATAGATAGATATAAGGTACAATATCAATTCATATTCTTTTTCAATTATTTTAGTAGGAACATACCTATGCACGTAGAGATTTAGTTTAAAGAAACTGAAAAGATAACATAAATATCTTAGTTGTTTATTAATTTATCAAACATAAATAAAATTATACATAAATATTTTAATGTATATTTATGTATTTGTAAAAATAAATTAAATTTCATAAAAGGAAAAAAAAGGTACAATACAGTGTGAAAAAAATACAATACAATGAGAAAAAAAGTAACGATACACGGAAACGAAAAAAGGAAGGCTGTGCATGTAGGGGGGGCCACTGCTGATCGTCTTGACGGTGTTTCTTTTTTTTATTTCTTAGATTAATTAAATGATTATTTCAAAAATTCTAAAAACCTAATGGTTCAGATTTATTTGAGATATTATCTCTTACTCGGTACAAGATGTACCATAGCATTGCCTGTCTTCAAGACCCCTAGCCCAGATTGAATGGGATGAGAGGTATGAACTAGAGAAATCTCTACACCAATTTTTTACAGATGAGGAACTTCAGTGGCAAAGGAGAGGTGGTGAAAAATGGATTCCGGCAGGTGACTCTAATTCAAGTTATTTCCACAAGTGTGCCAATGGAAGGAGGAAAATGCAGATAACCATGTTAGAGGTGGAGGGCCAAGAGGTTGTTGACCCTCAATGTAAGGAGCACATCACAAGCTTCTACAAACAACTATTTGGATATGCCATAGTCGCAGATATGCACTTAGATCGAGAGTTATGGCCTCCTGAGCCGCAAATTCAGGAGGCAGATAATGATGTTCTTACTAGGCCATTTACTTTAAGGAAGTGGATGCAACTATGAAAGTAATGAAAAATAACACTGTAGAATTTTGAAGGCTTTTTGGGCTCTGATTAGAGGGGACATAAAAGAGATGCTCGATAACTTACATGCTGGTAAATTAGAGCTTTGGAGATTGAACTATGGGGTCATAACTCTTTTACCCAAAGTCAAGGTAGCCACAAATATCAAACAATTCAGACCAATCTGTTTGCTCAATATAATCTACAAAATCATCACCAAGACCGTGACTCTGAAATTAGCTAAGGTAGCTAGTGAGGTGATTAGTCCTTTCCAAGCAGCCTTTACACTAGGGAGGAACATTCTAGAAGGGGAGGTGGTTCTTCAGGAGGTTCTACATGATTTGAGGTGTACAAAATCAGCTGGAGTTGTTATTAACTTTTCTAGAGGAGGTGCTAAGAAGGAAAGGTTTTGCTGATACTTGGATTCAATGGATCAATAAAGTTGTTAGAGGTGGCAGTGTATGCATAGACTTCAATGGTGAGAGAGGAGATTTTTTTAGAAGCTTTAAAGGTCTCAGACAGGGATCCCCCTTGTCTCCTCTATTGTTCAATTTAGTAGCGGATGCTCTTTCAGGCATTATCCAGGGGCTAGTACCTAATTTATTGGAGGGAGGTCTTACTCATCTACACTATGCTGGGCTAACATATAATGAACCGAGGTTGACACCTAGTTCTATGGGTTATAAAATTGGTTCCTTCCCTATGAAATACTTGGGTATGCCGGTCAGCTACCTCAAAATCTCTAGAGCTCAATTGAGTTATGTCAGTTAGAAAACTGAGAAGAGACTGGGTACTTGGCAGTGTGAGTATTTGTCATTAGGTGGTTAATCCACATTAATCGACTCATGCTTATCAAGTATTCCTATGTATACCATGGGTGTCTACCAATTGTATAAAGGAATTTTTCAGAAACTGGATTCTGTTAGAGCTCGATTTTTCTGGTAGGGTCTTCTAAAAAAAGAAGGTATCATATGATTAAAGTGAAAGCTCTTAATAGACCAAAGATGTTTGTGTGTGTGTGTGTGGGGGGGGGGGGGGGGGGGGGTTAGGTTTCCTGGATGTAAGAGCTATGAATGTGTGCCTTTGGGGTAAGTGGATTGACAACCGCTGAACATTGCATTTATTTATAATTTCATTTACACTTGTGTATTCTACATGACAAGATAGAATAAAACTAGATCTCACATGTATATGTTTCGAAAAAAAATATTATAGGAACAACTTATCTTACTCCTATCTCGCTTTGAAAATAATGTAACTATGATATGTGTGTCAGTTAAAGTGATTTTACGTGTGACCATGTTTTTATTATTCATATTTATAGCTCTAAATTAATTTATCATTAAAATACATTTTGTAATTAATGTAATGATGTTTATTTGATATAAAAATTATTTATACTTTTTAATCTATAATTGATCAAACTTGGTATGTTAAACATGACATCGTTCCATAATTGTATTTTTTGGGGACGAAGATAGTAACTTATAACATATAACTTATCTATAGAAAATCTTATAGAATAACTTATGTACATAACTTTTGTATATAAGTTATGTGTCAGTTTTTGTGTTCCAAATTTTGGTACAAGTATAAGTTAATTTGTTTCTTTGGGTTTAATAACTTTTGTGTTTCTAAGTTTTAGCATAAGTTATAAGTTAATTCTATCATTTATGTTTAATAACTTAGTAATATATATATAACTTGTTACTAAATATAATTTTTGAAAACAAATGCAGTTGGAGTCTAGTTTTGTTCGTGTCGTAGAGCATCTTCAATAGATTAGCCAAAAAATTAGCTAAATTTATTGATTTAGTTTCTCTCTAATACTAGAGTACTCCAACAGACTCTGTAAAATAAAGAAGTTGAATGGCTAGTGAGATAGACTATCCAAAAATAGAGAGCAAATAACGTGGGATAGAGAGCAACTAAATTTAGAGAGTCATATACAGAGTCTATTGGAGACAATTTTCTTTTGAAAATAGCTAAATTTAGATTTAGAAAATAATTTAGCTGATCTCTTGGAGATGCTCCTACATAAAACACATCGATGTAAATAAAATTAAAACTAGATATAGTTATAATATTATAGTGAAATTCTTTCCGTTTCTGGGGTTTTCGCGCATGTCTGAGCTTGCAAAAATAGAATAGCAGCACGTATGCGGCTTGGTCTAAAATGGGAACATGTGTGAACTGTTTTGAGAAAAAAAAACAGTTCAACACTAGTGTGAACTGTTTTTTTCTGAAAAAGAAATTGTAGCGTGTCGGAATAGTCTTAAAGCCTTTGGAGCTACTGCAATTATTGGCCACGAAATCTCAGTCCAACACTAGTGTCGTGCACAAAAGCCCACTTGACATGTTCCTATCGTCGTCCGTGGAAATGTCCCGAGATAGTTGGACCGGTGACCAGTCAGAACATTACGTGGTACTCCGTCCTCCATACATGAAAAATCAAGTCATTTTAGATAAACCTTAAGTCAAACATTAAGAATATAAATCATGAATTAACCCAATCTATAAACTTGTGAGGATTCAGTCAAATTACTTTGGTAAAGGGATCATCTCGCGTCCTAATTCATATCAAATTAAAACGGCTCCAAACTCAAGATTCAATAAAAACCGCGGGAGAAAAGAAGGGAAAATAAGAACATGAAGAACACAAAATGTAAATCACAAAAATAACTCAAACCTTGAATCCCAGAAGGCACGATGAGGTTAGACCTCCATTCCTACTCAAATCTCAAGTTAAATGACAGAGATGAAGTGGCTAAATCATCTATGAACCTCTCAAGCAAAAAACTAAAGAGAGGGAAAAGACCTAAAGAGGAGAAATGAAAAATCCAAAAGGTGAGGGTGATTAGGGCACCCTCATCCTTATTTATCAAGGCCATTGCAGAAGTTTCAAACCGACTACGAACCAACTAACACTAAGGTATTATGGTCCAACCTAGCCTCTGCCGATCAGATAGCCATGCTTTCTTCACTGATTTGCTTAGTCTCGATGCAACCCTCACATACAGTTCCCTTTCTCCTCGGAACCTTCGCTCGGGTTTTGATGTCCAAACCCGAAAGTTGTTCACCAGTGGTTTTGTGTCCCAACCCATTAAATTCTCCTACGAGTAGCATACTCCATACAAATCCCTTGCTCCTCAACACATGTTTTCCAAAGCCTCTGCTCGACTGTCGTCTTGACTTGGTCAACATGACCAGTCCATGTACACTTGCACTAAAATCGATGTTTCGAGGTAGCTGTTGTCGCTAGTCGTCTAGCTTCTTCGGTCCCTCAGTTCAAGTCTCTAGCATACGTCCTTCCTAGCTCTAAGTCCATCGGCATGGACCCACTTTACCTTCGCATTCACTGTCGACCACCGCCTCTGAACTCCACATCTGCGCACCACAAGCGAAGAGACATGTTGCAGATCACACTCATACCATGGTTAGTCCAACAAACTCAACTCGAAATGACAGTGAAAGGATCAAGATGCCCGAGAGGGGGGGGGGTGAATTGGGCTTATTTCAAATTTCTAAAGCAAATATGAAATCCTAGTAATGCCAATCACCCCTAGTGCCTACCGGTAGTGTGTCCTAGCTAGAAAGCGGTAGCAAGCCAAGGTATGAAAGAACACCCTACACAATTCTAGTATGAATTGAAGAACAAGCCAACTGGCTGCTCTCGGGTTTCTGAGAAATATTCCTGGACACTCCAACGCTTGGCAACGGACGCTGCGCCTCAGCGTCTGGCGTCAACTGGCTGCTCTCGGGTTTCTGGGAAAATATTCCTGGACGCTCCTCAGCGTCCGACGCCCATGCGACAGACGCGTCCATCGCAAAATGGACGTCTCTGGAGCTCTCTATTATGCCGACAGACGCTGCTAGGGTTTCACCCTAGCGTCCGTCGTCAGCGTCTGGCGCGCCAGACAGCGTCTGGCGCCTCTGGCCTTGGCGTCCGACGCCCAGAAAAGCTCTCTCTCAACTTTGGTTTTCGTCGCGATGAATATGGAAGTTGTTCTAGGCTATCTTACGGTCACCATAGGCTTTCTTAGAGCTAAGGAAGTTAAGTGTGCACCACACCGAAGTCATGAAGCTCTCTTAAGTCAAGCTACTGTCTCAACCTCTCTTAATAGTACGGTCAAAGAACAAATAAAGCCCTATCTATACTAAGTGCCCTTCATATCCTTATGGCACTTAGACTTATCACTCTAGGGTCTTCATCATGTCTCTTTGAAATCCGAAATGATATCCATTTTGGGGGCTAAGCGATAACCATTGATGCCCATTCACATTTATCACTATGGCTAAGCTACGCATAGCCTCTGCAAAACACACATTAGCCATAATAATCTTTTACTTGTCGTTAATCACCAAAACCAATAGGGACATGATTCTTCAATCTCCCCCTTTTTGGTGATTGACGACAATAATCCTCGAGTATAAGATATAAGAGATGAAGATTAGGATTTCAAGTGACTTGGAAAGATTGAGCAAGGGTTAGTGAATAAGAATGAAAGATACTTGCTCATCCTTTGTCAAGCCACAAACATGGTACTCAATGAATTTTGAAAAAAAATGGAGTACCTCATGATATTCTCAAGAATATATCAGAGAATGGCGCGGAATCTCAAATACATTAAGACCATATAGACATATCATGAAACAAGTGACAACTCACAAGATATATTAGTGAATAGCATAAGAGTTTGTCACACAACCACATACACAAGAGTATATCACAATCATCAAGCAACACATAAACAAATATACAAGCATAAAAGGTAGACATGATGGCTTGAGAGAACGGGGAATAAAATCACATCAAAGATCCAAATCCCTCCCCCTATGTCACACCCAATTTTAAGAACAAAATTGAATGTGAATACTTATGTGTGCCCAGAGATCAATCACACACATAAGCGACAAATCTATAAATAATATCATCACAGAGTGCTTATTACATAACGAATAATATTCTTAAACAAAACAGCGGATAATAAAGATAACTCTCGCGACGAAGCTCCACTTCACAAGGAACGCCGACTGGTTGACCACTAGCCTAGTACTCTCCCTTCTTGCATAAGCACACAACCTAAACCAAGACGAGAGGCATCAGAATAGGTGGAGAACTTCTGACTCAGGTCTGGTAAGATCAACACAGGAGCTGTAGTCAATCTCTTTTTCAATTCTTCAAAATTAGCTTGACACTTCTCTGACCAAACAAACTTGTCATCCTTCTCAAGTAGCGCGGTCATCGGTTTAGCTAGCTTGGAGAATCCTTTAATGAACCTTCTATAATATCCAGCTAAGCCAAGAAAATTGCGAATCTCGCTGACATTGGTTGGGGGTTTCCAATTTAGCACATCTTCCACCTTACCAGGATCAACTGATATACCTTCATTAGACACAACATGGCCAAGAAAGGAAACTTCTTTCAACCAAAATTCACACTTACTTCTTTTAGCATGCAACTGGTGCTCTCGAAGCTTTTGTAGTACCAATCTCAAGTGTTCTGCATGTTCATCATCATTCTTGGAGTAGATCAGAATATCATCAATGAATACCACCACAAATTTATCCAGATATTCCATAAATAAATTATTCATCAAGTACATAAAGTATGCAGGTGCATTGGTAAGACCAAACGACATCACCGTATATTCATACAACCCATACCTCGTAGTGAATGCTGTCTTGGGAACATCTGAAGCACGGATTTTCAACTGATGATAACCAGACCGGAGATCAATCTTAGAGAACACACAAGAACCCTTCAACTGATCCAACAAGTCATCGATTCTGGGCAAATGATATATGTTCTTGATAGTTACCTCATTGAGTGACCGATAATCAACACACATCCTCTGACTACCATCTTTCTTGTCAACAAAAATAACTGGTGCACCCCAAGGTGAAGAGCTAGGACGAATAAAACCTTTCTCCGTCAACTCTTTATTTGTTTCTTAAGTTATTCTAATTCTTTTACTCCCATCCTATATGGTCGTTTAGCTATAGGTGCAGTTCCAGGTAATAACTCAATTATAAATTCAATGTCACGGTCAGGAGGCATACCTGGCAAATCTTTTGGAAACACATCTGGAAATTCATCCACAACCCTCTCTGCTGGGTTGTCATTCTACTCAAGCTGATTGACGACGGCTGTCGGTGGAGGCTGCATAACCACATCAACACTGATCCTACCCCATGTAGGCGTAGATAGCTCAACTATCTTCTTATCACACTTGATCACTGCATCTTGCTTTCTCATCCAGTCTAATACCAATATAACATCAATCCCAGCAGATCTCAACACTGTAAGTTGAACTTTTAAGTCTACCCACTTTAGAGTAACAGTAATCGATGGACAATAACAATCGGTTCTCATAACCCCACCCGGTGAATTTACTATTATAGAGTTCTGCATTGCTACTAACGATGTTCCATGCATTCTAACAAAAGCTTGTGATATGAAAGAATGCGATGCTCCAGAATAAAAAAAGAACAGTAGCAGGGATGGAGTTGACAAGGAACATACCCATCATTACTTCTGGTGCTTCCTGAGCTGCTTCTGCAGAGACATGGTTCACGCTCCTATTGTGAGAGGGCGGTTGATACCTTCCCCTCTAATTTTTGTTGTTCTAGCTTGGAGGGTTTGGTGAGTTTTGCTTCTTGGGGCAGTTATAGGAGAGATGCCCTGGTTCACCACAAGCAAAGCACTTGTTGGGGGTATGGGGAGCATTAGCCTTTGCTGGGGTACTGCTGGATGAGCCTTGACGAGGTCTTGAGTAACCACCCTGTTGCTGGTATGGCGGACGTTGCTGGTTCGGGTTACGGTTCCCATAGTTGGATGAGCCTTGGTACCTTTGCTGGTAACCCTGCAGAGGAAAGTTGGGACGTTGGCGAGTGTTGCTCCTGGAAGCTTGTCCCCTAAGCTTCCTCTTCTTGTCCATCTTCTTGCGTTCATTGTCTAGGACGATGGCATGGTTCACCAGAGATTGAAAGTTCGGGTAAGTATTACCCTCCAGCTGCAACCAGAGATCATAGTAGATTCCCTTTAAGAAGAGACGCTGCTTATCAGCATCATCCCTTACTTCATTGGGACCATAACGAGCTAGCTGCGAGAACTTGTCATGGTACTCACTGACTAACATTTGTCCCAGCCGAATGTTCCTGAACTCTTCCTGCTTGAGTTCTATGACTCCCTCTGGTATGTGGCACACCTTAAAGTCTCGGGAACACTCATCCCAGGTGATAGCAGGAGCATTGTTAGGGAAAGCATCTTGATATGTATCCCACCAGGTCTGAGCTGCTCCTTGAAGCTGACTAGAAGCATACAACACTTTCTCCTGGTCATTACACTGTGCGATGTTGAGTTGCTTCTCCATCGCACGCAACCAATCATCCGCCTCTAACAGATCACTGGCATGAGAGAAAACGGGAGGATGTCCTTGCAGAAATTCCCTCCACTTGTTGACAGACGGAGCTCCAGCAGGTTGGTGGGGTTGATTCTGCATGAACTGCATCATGGCTTGCATGGTGCCCATCATGTGGGTTTGCATAGCCATCATCTGCGTTGGAGTCATCATGGGTGGTGGAGGTGGTGGGTGCTGGTTGTTGTTGTTGTCATCTTGTCCACCATTAGCACCGCCATTGGTGTTAGATCCGGAGTTAGTCCTTGTGCGATGCATCTGACATATGGAACATATGAACAAATTTAGAACTGACATGCGATGAGTCTCAACTTTTCTGAAATTTCAGCACAACAACAGTCTAGAAAAACAGTCATATCTGAAGTTCCCGAACTCAAACAGAGGCATAGCTTACATGGTTGGAAAGATACAGAAATTATCTACAACTTTCGTAATTCTGACTTTTTCTGATTCTGCCATTAAATTAATCATAACTTACGTTCAAACAGATTTGTCCAGAATACCGAACTGCGTAGAAACCTCAACTTACAACAATTGTTTCTCATAACTACGAACAGATATGAAGGTGCTTCTTGCGACCACGGAAAGGTGAGGAAGTCTAATGTTTTAAGTTAAATTTTTACGATTTTAGGATATTCTGAATTAATTAGGAAAAAATAACAAGACAGGGAGGTCTAGAAAGACAGATTTACGAAAATTGCAACTTTATTAATTATTCATCTTTCAAATAACCCAACCTAACTATGAGTATTGCGGACAAGCCCACAAACTCAATAAATCATTACAAAGAATCAAATCACGCACTAACATAAGCACAAGCACTAAACACATAGAGAAACACAGGCACACAAGACTCACGGTCTAACGAATAGACGATAAAGGGGACTCCTAGACCTAATTCTTCTTGATCTTCTTGAAGAGCATAGGTAACCCTGAATCTTCGCGAAGTTCATCTTGCTTGTGATAACTGCGCTTTAGATCCTTGCGCAGCCCTTTTGCCTCTACAAGAAGATGACCATACATGCTCATAATCTCTTGTACAAAGTAGACGAGCTCCTTCAAGGCGGGACTGTCGTCCTCGCTAGGTTCAACGATTAGCCAACCTTGCTCCTCATCAAAGCGAGGGATGAAACGGCGTCGGGTGTTGGCGAGTCTTTCTCTGAACTTATTGTGAAGGGCCATGTAAGCAGAAAACGCGACGTCCTTCATACTCTCCTCCATTGTAGGATGAGCAACACGACTATGGAATGTGTAGTCCACACGATCGGCTGATTGCCCATTAACTCCTCCACATATGTAGATTTTGGCTTTCCAGTAGGTGCTTGCGAGGGGATGTTTGAACTCCTTACAGGTATACATCGTCGCAATCAAAGGTCCAGGGCGGCACTCCAGAACAAGATCCACCAGCTGGCAGTGGGCAAAGCTGTTGTTATCTCCTCCTTGGATGTACTTGGTGCGGATCCACCCTACTTCTTCAGGCAATTCTTCTCCATTAACATCGGGAGAAACAAGGTTCACCGGTGACTCAGCAGCAGCAACTGGGGCATGAGGGCTCTCAACCCCGTTGTCTTCCTCGGTACTGGAGATTTCCTAGATCTCCTCCTTTGGTTCCTCTTGAGATTCCACCACAGGCTCTTCAGGTTCACGAGGGGCAAGCTGGTGCCCGGGGGCACGTCCACCGGTGCTGATGCGGGCTGACCGACAAAGGTTAGGCATCTTGAGCATAACAAAGATAGAGATAGATTAGAAACAAAATTTTCATAAAAGAATAAGTCAAGTGAAGCATATACAATTTAAGAAAATATATAACCAAGACTTAAAGCATGAAAAGGAAGGATAAAGACAAGATAAGAAGACCATTCTAACTAGGCTTGCATCTACAGTCAACACTTGCTTTGATACCAATTTGGCACACCCAATTTTAAGAACAAAATTGAATGCGAATACTTATGTATGCCCAGAGATCAATCTCACACATAAGCGACAAATCTATAAATAATATCATCACAGAGTGCTTATTACATACCAAATAATATTCTTAAATAAAACAACGGATAATAAAGATAACTCTCGCGACGAAGCTCCACTTCATAGGGAACGCCGACTAGTTGACCACTAGCCTAGTACTCTTCACGGTAGTCTTCAAAGCCATCTGATGAGGTTGATAAGGCAAGGGTGAGCACTTAAAGTACTCAGCAAGAGTAACACAAGGTTATGAAGCTCAAAGGATGACACTGTCTTTATTGCGGTTGCTTTTAACTTGGTCAAGTTTTATCAATACTTAGCTTTAATTATGCCTACCCGTTAACAACCACATGATATAAGTATAATAAACATCATTAACAATTAAACAACATGATCATCTACACTGTGAGTTTTCCGAGCCGCTCGTGACTGTGAGCACGACTATCATGATAGATTTACACTCTACAGAGGTTACACACTTTACCCACAAGTCGTGTAGTCCATATGCCCGAGTTTATAAATCCCAAAACACCGCCAAGGTGAGCGGGCAGGGTACACTACGAAGTCTTTCAAAAGTTCTTTCTAGCATGTAGCGGACCCTATGAACCCAATGTAAAGGGGTATATGGGACACCCCGATGGTACCACCCGCAGTGGTTCCCACACAAGCTATACCCCATAACCAGCTCGGCAAAGGTGCCTTTCATGAACCACAAGCATGCTAGTCCAAACCTCATACTTAACTAAAGCCAGAGCCATGTTAGCACCCGTGGTTGCATTATTATCCCAGCTTTTGCCCTATAGTGGTGTCCTATTCCATGTTGCTATAAAAGACAATTTTAATCATCATTGCATAGCTCATTAGTCAAGATTCATCTCATAATTAGATAAAGCATAGCATAACTACCCGCATGAATAAATCCCATTGGTGACAAGGAAACGGATAACAAGCTATGGTAGAGATCTAAATAGGAACAATTGAGACACATGCAATCATGACTAGATGAATTATGGTGAATAGGTAACAAGGATGATCCCATTTTAAACTTGCCTTGGTCACAGAGCTCCTGGGATTCCTGAACTTCAGCAAAGAACTCCTGATCAACAAAAATCTCACGGCTGTACTCGATCAACACCACCAAGCAATCATCCGCACAATCATACACGAAGCAATAAAGATTCAATTATAAAAATACACCATAAACAATAAAGAGGTTTTTGATAAGATTCTAAAACTGATCTACACAATACTACGATCACATAGACGCGAGAATCACGCTAATCGGATCTAAAACAATTAAACTATAGGTTAAACAAGATTTAATTAAGCAGATTAAAGATTTAAAGGAATTAATCTAATCTAGATTTTTAAAAGTTATTAACATAGATGAAATCTATACTACTGGATAGAGCATTAAATTACGGATCTAAAGGAACTTGAATGGGTCGATTTGGATTTAAAACGAGCAAGTTATAGGCATTTGAAATGAGTGGAAGAATTGTAAATAAGAGGAACTTAATTGAATTAAAATAAATCGAGAAAATCGGATTTATCCCCATCGGGTTCTGGACCGCGGGTTGAAACAAGGAAAGCTCGAGGGCTCTTTAGCAAAATGTGCAACGAAGGGGTATCGGTGATCCTAATCCATCTGATCCCATCTGGATGGACCAGATTAGACCGAGGGAAGGGAGAGGGGGATGCTCCCACCGGAGCAGAGAGCCCCGGCGGCTCCATTATCGGAAGTTCGCCAGAGAGAGAGGATGGAGCTTTTGGTGCTTGATTCAACCGGGGAAAAGGACCGAGCACTCGAGAAGCCCGAGGCGAACTCACCTGAGGCCGAAGCGGACGAGGAGGAGGCTCTGGGGCGGCTGTCGGCGCGGAGCAGCGGCTCGGGTTCCTACGACGTGACGGCGAGGCCGTGTGAGCGAGCCGCGGTGAGAGGGAGGCGGGCAGGGGGTTCGGCGGCCTCAGAGGATCAACCCGCAGCTCCGAGGGGGCTTGTGGAGGCGAGGGGTGGTGAGGCCGTTCGGCAACGGTGCTTGCTCGGCTTCACACGGCTCTGTTGCGGTTGCTGCTAGGGCTAGGCGAGGGCAAGGGCTCGAGAGCAGAAGAGGGAAGGGCGGCGCAGAGCTATTTAAAGGGTCCGAGGTCAGGGAATCCTACGCGGAGACGACGCGCACGAGGATCTCGCGGGGGTTAGTTGCGACACGGCGGTAGAGTCCGCTTTGGACTCGGGGTTGAAGAAGGGGGGGCTGCCACTCGGGCCCAATGTGTCAGCGAGTGGAGGGGAGGAAGCGGCGGCTAGGCCGAGGCGGTGCTGGGCAGGGCGGCGTAGGAGCTGGGCTGCGGGGAGGGAGGCCGAACCAAGAGGGAGAAGGAGGGAGGGAAGTAGGCCATTGGCTTGGGCCGATTGAGAGAGAGGGAGAGCTTAACCATTTTTCCTTTTTATTTTCTTTTGCAAGTTGATTTTCCAAAGCATTTTCAAAAGTCTTTTTGAGTCTTTTCTTTTGTACAAAACCAAACAACACAAAAGAAATGCAGAGGCATGAAATGCACCATATGTTGTAACCCTAGCATGACATTTTTTATTTTTCTTTATCTAATTCCATGCTCACACAAAATCTAGAGTTAAATCAAATTTAAGCAAATTAAATCTAAATTCAAACCTAATTTACTAATTCAAATTTTAGGGTGTTACACCCTATCTATAATACTCGACTCTCTCTCTCCCCCTTTGGTGCCAAGCACCAAAAACTAAGCAGCTGGAGCATCTAGAGGTGGAGCAGTCGGGTTGCGAGGACGAAAGTCGAACTGAGTGTAGTCCGGACTGTCATCACTGTCGTCTGATGCCAGACCCTCTGAAGCTGGAGCTGTCTGAGAAGCGGTCTGGGTCGGCTGAGCTGACTCTCCTAAATCCCCCTGAGGCTCTGAAGGTGTGACAGTGTCAATTATAGCCTCAGACGGTCCTGCCTCGGTAGGTGCAGGCTCAACAACCCGGCGAGTGTAAACACGAGGCGGAGGAGAAAGTGTCACTGCAAGGGATGTGAGTGTGACTGCTGCTGCTATCTCTGCTGGCTCACCCTCTGTCTGAGCTGGTATCTCGGACTCCACTGCCTCTGCTGTAACTGAAGTAGCATCTGTCTGAACATCAACAAGAGGAGGGTTGGTGACAGTCTGAGCTGAGCAATCTAGTGAAATCTCCGACGAAGCAACAAAAGAGATGTGATTGCCTGTCACCGGAAGATCATCCTGAAGTGGCTGAATGTCACGCTGAGCTGCTGCCACTGGTGAGTCCTCACCTGTGATCTCATGGTAGGACGCTGTGAGATCACAAGTCGCCTCTGCTAGGATAGCCCCGTGGGTAGGTGTGAAACCGGTCTGGAACTCGCTGGGGGAGGCTAACCATGATGACACCTGGGTCATCGGTGTGTGGTAGGCTAGAGAAACTAGTGCCTGACTCTGCTGTCCTCCGGACGGTAACGCTGGAGTTGGCACCACCACCACCACTGGTGTCTGCTGTGACTGGGAGGTGAGCTGCCGCTGGGAGACTCTGAGCAACTGGAGCTAAGGAGTGATAGAGTCCCGGAACTCAAACTAAGTAGCCTCTCAAGGATCTGAGTCTGTGTCCTCTAAATGTCAGCCTGCTGCATCTGATAAGCCAAGAACTGACGCTGAAACTCGTTCTGCCTGGCCTGAGACTCTGCCTGAGCTGCGAGCTGTTGAGTTGCAAGTCTTCTGACCTCCTCTGCGTGTATCCACTGCTCCTCAGCCTGGCGAAGTAGCTCATCTGTCTGGCGCTGCTGCATCTGAGTGAGTAGGGCTAACAGAGTAGCTTGTGTAGAATCTGTAGCGGGTGGAGGAGTAGAGCTGGATCAACCGGCCTCGTGGTCGTGAGACCTAGGTACGTACTCGGTTATCGGCCGGTAGTCCTCATCTGAGCTGTCAGACGGAAGATCCTCTTTGTAGGTATCATCGGTTGCGGCATCTATCTGAGCATCTAGCTCTGCCAACTTTGCCTCTACCAGACCCTGAACAGTGGACTCCTGCTGCTCCTCTGACTTAGGTGCAACACCTGTCTGTCTGGTGTGAGGACCCTGGTGAGAGTCCCCTTGTGTTTTGGTTTTGAGTAATTGATGAAACCCACCTAAGTACTAACCTTAAATCTCTAAGTGTGAATCATGAGATAGGTTGGTACATGCTATATGATGGAGCAAGGTGAATCAAGTGAGGATGACACAAGCTCTAGCATGGTGGTGCAAAGGAAAATGGTTTAAAGGCAAAGGTGATATAGGAACCATTTTCGGTTTGGTGATCAAGACATCATAGAGGATGTGATCACATTTAGGATAGATAGCCGTACTATCAAGGAGGGAGCTCTTAAGTATGATTGCGGTTATCATGTGCCACTAGGTTCATATGCATTTCATTAAAATCAATTGAACTAGTGAAACAACGAACTAATTCCAAGATAAATGTGAACTAAAAGCTAACACACGTGCACACGTGTTGAGATCACTTAGTGTTAGCCCTTGGAAGCTTGGAAGAAGTTGGAGGCTGTTTGGACCAAGTTTGGATGTCTGGACGCTAGGGTTTGGTCGGGTCCGGACCATTGGTGATGGGAAAGCAGGCATACCCTAGCTCAACTTGGCTGAGAGTAGTGATCCGGACGCTGGTTATGGTCCGGACGCAGGACTTCGGACGCGCGTCCGGAGTGCTGGCGCTCTGTGTTGCTCTCTGGTGTAATTATCCGGACGCGGGATATAGTCCGGATGGAGGCTCCTGACTAGCGTCCGGAGGTCTGGCGCTCTCTGGACCCTCTCTGTGAAGGGGTCCAGACGCTGGAGGCTATGGTCCGGACAATGCATTGTTGCATGCGTCCGGAACCACGTGGAGCTCTCTGGTAAGAGCGGGAAGCAGAGAATTCAAATGGGAGGGAGTCCGGACCCATGGCTAATGGTCCGGACCCCCTGTGCATTTAGCGTCCGGAGTGGGCGCAGAGGCTCTGTTGTTGTGCCTAAACGGCTAGTGTGTGTGTGTGTGAGGGATATATATAGTTGTATGGCCGTCCCTTAGGGCAAATTCTTGCACATTCTCATCTCTCACACACTTGTGCTCATTTGTGAGAAGCTCCACCACTCATCTCATTGATATACTTGACATTTTCATGAGAGATTGAGTGAACCAAGTGCATTGCTCATTGATTGCATTCTAGTGGCACTTGGTGATCATCGTCATCGCGGAGCTCTTGTTATTCTTGGAGATTGCCATCTCCTAGATGACTTGGTGCAACGAGGATCGTTGAGCGGAGGAAGGTGATTGTCTCCGGCTCCGATCGGTGGATTGTGAGGGGTTCTTGAACCTACCCCGCGGGAATTCGCAAAAGGTATCTCTAGTGGATTCCACGTAGCTTGTGGATCCCCATCTTGTGTTGGTTGTGCGGCACCCGGTGACAGGTTTGGCTTTTGATTGCCAATTAACGCATGAACCTCCAAGTGGGTGTATCGCTACAACGAGGAGTAGCTTGTTGGCAAACAAGTGAACCTCAGTAAAAAATCTCGTGTCACATTGTCTCTACCGAGGTTTTCTTATTGTGATTGATTATCTTGTGGCTCATCTCTTCACGGTGGTATACCCCTCCTAACTCTAGCTTTATATTTCTTTCTTACATTCTTGCAAAGTAGAGTAGCTCTTAGCTTTTGTAGCTTTGTTTAGAGCTTTCTAGGTTGCTAGTTGAGTTGTGTGCTATAATAGTTATCTTTCTAGTAACTAGAATTGGTAGGTGGCTTGCCTAACCTTAGAGCTAGAGCAAACATCGTTAAAGCCGTGTTTTATTCTAACAAGTTTTCTTAAGTGTTGTTGTAGAATTTTTAATAGGCTATTCACCCCCCTCTAGCCATATCTAGACCTTACACCTAGGTACGTCTGCCACGACCCCTGCCACTATGACTGACAAGCTTACTCATGTTGTAATTAGGGAAGACTGTGGCAGTGTTTCTGAGAGTGGTAGTGAGCATCTCTGATTGGCCACGGTAGATGAAGAGATAGCAAATCCAGTGACCATACTATAGCTGCCAGCGACCTCGGAAGCCAGAACCTATGATATCCTCCATCTCACTGACAAGTAAGTCCCATAGGTCAAACTTCTCCATCCGGACTACGTGAGCTAGGAACCAAAGCTGCAGCCATGTTAGTGTCTCGCGAGCTCTTACTCGGGGAAGAATGGTACGCCTCAGTACCTCGTTCAGGATACGGGCAGTCGGCATGAGGTCACATGGGCGGCGACTGGAACCCTCTCCGAACGGTTGTGTGAAACAAGGACGGACGAAGTCCACAGACGGTACCTCTCCCTCATGAGAGCCACGTGGTGCCTCCTAGTCACCGTAGTAGAGAGAGTGAATCCTCGTATCTGACTCCTCAAGGTGAAAGATCTCTCTGAACCTCTGTGCGTAGAGCCTAACATCCTTGCCTTTGAATGCAAAGTGAATGAACTTGTGGCCTGGAGAGACCCACAAGGAGGCATAGAACTACCTCACCCAATCCTCCCGGTAGTTGCCCGCACGGCCTAGTAGTCCAGTCAGTCCCCGTAGGTACTCAATGTGTTGTAGAATCTCGAGACCGCCGACCTCTAGTATCGACTCAATGGGGCAGACTCTGTGGACGCGGATAGGTGCATCCTACTCCACATATCCTCTGTAGAAGTCCTCGTGCACTGTGGTGTAGAAGTCACGACCGGCACGAGGATCCCTCTGAGCTGGGAACCAGGTCTGGAAGTATGCAAATCACATCTCCTGAATCTGCTTCGCTGACAGAGCTCGGACATTGTATTGCACTAGGTCAGGCAGATGGGGTCGCGGTGGAGGTCTGTCGTTGCGCCGTGGACCATCGGGCCTAGGAGGAGGCTCTGACCCACGAGCGTGTGTGACCCATCTAGCCATCAGCTCCTGGACTGACGAGTGCACTGAAGGCTCTGCCTGCTCAGTCTCCTTTGCCTCAGTAGCCTCTGGGAGCTCTGTCTCTGTCTCTGGCACTGTCTTTGCCTCAGTGTGACTGGGGGACTCATGATGCGCTCCACGCCAAGGTGAGGAATCGATCCTCAAGCCGGCGCGACGTCCACCCCGCTCGGCAACCTCTGCTGCCTCTGCCGCTGCTAGGGCTGCCACTGATGCTGGATACATCAATGTCCTCTTCCTCTTCTTTGAGATAACCTTCAACTTGCCCTTTCCCCAGTCAGTGGGTGGACGTGGTGGAGGTGGAGGGTCACCACCACTATCGGGGACGGGGCCGGCGTTCTTCGTGTGTGGCATTGCCAACCACAAGAAGAACCAACTATCGCTGAGAAATCAACTGCCACTGAATGAATCCCCACGCAAACCACTGTCACTGACAATCCACTGACCAACAACTAACAAGAGTGGCACAACGGCCCTGGACTGTCCTCTCGAGGCTTTGCCTCGTTCTGTACTTGCGGGATTTGCCCTGAGTTCACTGCCACTGCTCAAGCAACCCACAGCACGATAGATAGAGAAAGGATATGTGACATTATAAGCATGTAATCTAGGGTTGAGAAATTCTAGCTTAGAAGCATGAATAAGGTGAGATGTAGATCGATTCTGACCATACCTCAAACCAGTGACACAAACTTAGAAAAGGAAAGAGTTCTCGATCAGTTTCAAGTCGCAATCCGCAACCTAAGCAAAGAATAAGAGAAAAACAATTTAGGGTTAAGTGGAATTTGATGGATGGATGACCAATCTGCGGTTTAAATGAGTCTGAAAGATGAAGGAACCACAGGGGGGAATCACCTTGAGCAGAGAGAATCAAAGGAAGAAGCACACCCTTGCTGAAGAGAAGCATTGGTGAAGACAGCGGCGCGGGAGAAGGAGCGGAGCTGGCGAGTGCGGGTGAGGAGGAGGGGAGGAAGCGGCAGGCGGTGCTAGAAGAGGGCTCACCGGCGATGAGGGGCGCCGACGAGGGGCGGCGCTGCGCTAGCTAGAGGCACATGCGAAGGCGAAGGAGTGGAGGAGCGGGCGGCGGCACAAAAAAGGACTAGCGGCGGTGACGGATGGACTGAGGAACCGACCGACGAAGACACAGTTTTCGAAATCATATGCACTCTGTTAGTTCGCGACGGACGCTAGGGCTCAGCGTCCGGCGCGATAACAGTAAGGGTCCAGAGAGCTCCTTCTGGCGACGGACGCGTCAGATGCCATTGCGACGGACGTTGTGGAGCGTCAGACGTGTCTGACGCCTCCGCGACGGACGCTAGCAAGCGTCGGACGCCCCTTTGCTGAGCGACTTCAATCTTCGGACGATCGCGATGCACGCTGAGGCATGGGAGGCCGAGCGTCCGTCTGCATTGTCCGACGCCTTTTTCAAAAGATTTTTCAAATCTAATTTTTGCGCTTTTCTCCCAACCAAGTCCCAATCCCGATAAGATCCAAATAACACCAGATTGTACTTGATATGAGAACCATCTCTCAAACTCACATTTGCAAGTATTTTGCCATAGGATTTAACCTTAGTTTTAGCTCAAAATAGACGAATGGAATCTTGCAAGGAGACATCATAGGGCCACAAGAGGGGTATAGAAACATCTTGAGCTTGGAATGCTCCCCCTAAGTGATGAACCTAGTGGATGCTCAAACTTAACCAAAAAGAAATGACAAGCAACACATGCACATGCTATGCATTACTTGAAATTGAATCTAGGTTGCTTGCCAGTTTGAACCGCGGTTGGACTTCTTCACACGTTTTAAGGTCGGTTATTCTAACCACGTTAGCCAACCCTATGTGCATTACTAAATCAAACATGTTATATTACACATGATATAAGGTTGGTTCACACAAGATCATTTTTAGTGAAGTTTGAGTGATCAAGCACATTCAACTCGCTTCTCAACCTACAAAAGGTTGCTTCATCAAGTGGTTTTGTGAAGATATCCGCCAATTGATCTTCGCTCTTAACTCCAACTAGTGATATGTCTTTCCTAGCCACATGATCTCTAAGAAAGTGATGGCGAATATCTATGTGCTTGGTGCGAGAGTGTTGAACCGGGTTGTTAGCAAGTTTTACAGCGCTTTCATTATCACACAAGAGTGGAACATCTTTTAAAAACACACCATAATCAAGAAGTGTTTGGGTCATGTATAAGATTTGTGCACAACTTGCTCCCATGGCTATGTATTCCGCCTCGGCGGTAGACAATGCCACACTATTTTGCTTCTTATAGGACCAAGAAACAAGTGATCTTCCTAGCAAATGGCAACCTCAGGAGGTACTCTTCTTATCAACCTTACACCTGGCATAATCCGAATCGGAATAACCAACTAGTTGGAAGGGTGCTCCTTTGGGATACCAAAGGTCAATGCTAGGGGTATGCCTTATGTACCTAAGGATTCTTTTAACCGCACATAAATGCGACTCCTTAGGGCTTGCTTGAAACCTAGCACACATACACACACTAAACATGATATCCGGCCTAGATGCGGTGAGGTAAAGCAAACTACCGATCATCGAACGATAGAGAGTTTGGTCGGTCAGTTTACCTCCCTCATCAAGGTCGAGATGTCCATGAGTAGGGATTGGGGTCTTAATTGGCTTGCAATCCTCCATCTTGAATTTCTTGAGCACATCATGAGTGTACTTCTCTTGAGATATGAAGGTGTCCTCCCTCATTTGCTTCACTTGAAAGCCAAGGAAGAAGGTAAGCTCGCCAATCATGGACATCTCGAACTCCTTGGACATCAATGCACCAAACTCCTTGTTATGATCTTGGTTTGTTGACCCAAATATAATGTCATCGACCTATACTTGGCAAACAAAGATCTCTCCATCTAGCACCTTGGTGAAGAGTGTGGTATCCACTTTCCCGATCTTGAAGCCCTTCTTGAGTAGGAAGTCCCTTAGGCTTTCATACCAAGCACGGGGTGCTTGCTTCAATCCATAGAGTGCCTTGGAAAACCTATACACATGATTAGGATAATTTGGGTCTTCAAACCGGGAGGTTGTGAGACAAAAACAAGTTCATTAATGAAACCATTTAAGAAGGCACTCTTCACATCCATTTGAAATAGTTTCATTTTGTGACGTGAAGCATATGCCAAAAGGGTACGTATAGCTTATTGTCTTGCAACCAGGGCAAAGGTCTCTCCAAAATCCAAAGCTTCAACTTGAGATAACCTCTTTGCCACCAATCTTGCCTTGTTCCTCACAAACATGCCTTAATCATCTTGCTTGTTCTGAAACACCCTCTTGGTGCCTGTTGGTATTTGTTATGACTATTGGATAAATCCGCAAGCGCATAGATTATACCGTTGTAGCACTTCACCCAAGAGTATTCTGGGGTATCATAATTTATATTCTCCCAAGGGAAAGCGGATCTAGAAATAATAATAAAAGAGAGATCCTAGAGATCACCTCAATTTAGTACCAACTAGTGTAAGGGGGTAATCGAATAATGATAGGAAGGTGATGATGTAACAAACCAGATAAAAATAAGTAAGAAATAGCTAATGGGTATAACTATGTGGGAGGACAACGAGAGAGCAAAAGGACTCCTGTTATTCCAACTCTACCTTTGTGGATTTAACTATGGCACTCAATTGAGACAAACATCGATTGATTCCTCAAAACAAGTATGCTAGGCGAGAGGATAGATCAGTAGGAGGACAAAACTCCTACCGGACTGCGCTCTCCTTTTATGGGGGCCTTATCTTTTAAGAATTTGCCTAAGAACACGTGGTGGAATACAAAAACTAGACAAGGCTGTCACTCTCTTGCTAGCTACCACAAACAATACATGCAACAAGCAAAAACCAAAGGTTAGATTAAGTATAAGTACCATGCTTACACCTATTCTCACTACTCCAATCGTGTATACGACAACTAGAGCACCCTATAACAGGCGATGATCGCATAAAGGAATGGCCACAAGGATCTCAATCTAGTTTATAACAACTAAATGACAAGATAAACCACTAAATGACAAGATAAACCACAACAATACTATAACAAGTATAATATTGCACAAAGTAAAGACTAAGTAAAGTAAAGACAGAATATTGAATTAAATAAGCAAAGTCTTATAGAAGAGAAAAGATACAAGAGCTTATACCAGATCCTCTAGGAAGACAACTCCGGAAAGCCCGAGCAAAGCTCAACTCAACTCTAACTCCCACACTAGAGAACACCACTAGATTAATCTCCACTAAAGAACAAGAGTGGCTTGTATGGATTACATCATGATTAGAGAGGGGGGGTATGGCCCTCTATTTATAGTGGGAGGTGGAGTAGGGGCTACTCCATCGCCACGTCATCGATCCAGGGCCTCCAATCCTCCACCCTTGGATCCCATCGACCTTGAACCGTCATAGGAGTGGATGGTGCTGATTTCCACCATGTGTTGGTGGTTAAGTCGGTTGGCAGGGGGTGGGCCTAGAGGGCGGTCGGCCGACCCCCCGTGGGGGTTTCTGGCCCACTTCATCCTTCCAGGTGGTTGTCCCACTTGTCATGTGTGTTGGTTGTTCATTCTAGGGTAATTGTCACATTGATCTCTTTAGTGTGGGTCCATGGATCCATGTTCTTTGTTTGTGATCCATTCGGAGAAAGCACAGAGTGATCCAAGGGTTGGAAATCACTCTGAGGTGCTTCTCCTAGATCATGGCCGAGGGGGAGACCTGGTGGGCCCATAGGGTGGTCGGCCAACCCCCTATGTGGATCCCACTGGGTCTCAGTTTCTCCATTTCTTCAATCTTGCAATCAAATACTCATGGACATGAGGAACTTGTTATTTTATAAAATATGCTCATGATATGATTGTTTTATCCTTGATCCTGAGGTTGTTGGCCGCGTTTTAGTTATATAAAAGTGTGTCATTCTTGGTGTCAACAGTGCCAATGATTCTTGCTCCTTTGGGCTTTTCTACAAGTGTCCACACTTCGTTCCGGGTGAAGTTGTTTAGCTCTTCATGCATGGCGTTCACCCAATCCGGATCCGCAAGTGCATCCTCCACACTAGTAGGCTCAACAAAGGAAACAAAGGAGTGATGCTCAACATAAGAAGCAAGTCTAGATTGAGTTGTTACCCCCTTGATGGACTCCCTATGATAAGATCTTGTGGATGAGCTTGAAGTATAGGTGTGGATCTTCTATTAGTCTCTTGAGGAGGGGAATGGGGTGCATCAACATTTTGAGTTTCCGCCTCGGCTTGATCTTGAGGGATGAAGGTATCTTCTTGAGCTTCCCTCACTTGTTCTTCATCAACTTGAGGCGTGCGAGGTGGAGAAGGTACTTGATTTGCATCACCTTCAACTTCTTCCACCTCTTGTGGGTTGATGGCACCAACCGGCATATTCTTCATAGCCTCCCTCAAGGGTTTATCACTTACATCATCAAGATTCTCAAGCGCTCCTTGGGAGCCATTAGTTTCATCAAACTCCAAGTCATACGTTTCTTCAACTAATCCAGTGGCTTTGTTAAATACACGGTATGCCTTGGATTTAAGCGAATACCCAACAAGGAAACCAATGTCACAACACCTTTAGAACTTACCCAAGTGTTGACGCTTCTTGTAGATGTAGACTTTGCATCCAAACACCCAGAAGAATGATATATCCAGTTTCTTCCCATTCACAAGCTCATAGGGTGTCTTCTTGAGAAGCCTTTGGACAAATAACCGGTTGGCCGCATAGCATGCGATGTTGATTGCTTCGACCCAAAACTTCTCGTGGGTGTTGTACCCATCAAGCATGGATCTAGAAAGTGTAATTAGGGTCTGTTTTTTCCTCTCAACTACACCATTTTGTTGTGGAGTATGTGTGGCGGACACTTCATGCTTGATGCCAACTTCATCACAATAGTCTTCAATCTTGGTGTTTATGAACTCGGTGCCATTGTCACTTCTAATCTTATTGATCTTCACATCAAATTCATTTTGAGCTCTTGTTGCAAACTTCTTGAATATCTCTTGTGTCTCTCCCTTGTCTTGAAGAAAGAATACCCAAGTGTACCTAGAGTAGTCATCAACTACCACCAAGAAAAAAAGATTGCCTCCAAGGCTAGCATAAGTGGTAGGTCCAAGTAAATCCATGTGAAGTAGCTCTAGGACTCTTGAGGTTGACATGAAAGCTTTGGTTGGATGAGTGTTTTCCACTTGCTTGCCGGCTTGACATGCACTACAAAGTTTGTCCTTTTCAAACACCACATCCTTGACACCCCTAACCATATCCTTCTTAACAAGATTCTTTAAGGTTGACATCCCCACATGTGCTAATCTTCTATTCCATAGCCAACCCAAAGAAATCTTGGAGAAGAGACATGTTTGCAACTCGGCCTCATTGGAAGTGAAGTCCACTAGATAGATGTTGTTGTGCCGAAACCCTTTGAATATCATTGAAGAATCTTCAATCTTGGTCACAACCACCTCACTTGGAGTGAATAGACAATGGAAACCAAGATCACATAGTTGACCAACCGATAGCAAATTGAAGCTCAAAGATTATACTAGCAAGACATTGGATATTGATTGATCATTGGAGATAGAAACTTTTCCAAGCCCTTGAACTTTGCCCTTTGAATTATCCCCAAAAGTAATCTTGTCTTGACTTGAACAATCCTCATCAAGTGTGGTGAACATCCGGGGGTCACCGGTCATATGTTGAGTGCAACCACTATCAATCACCCAATGAATTCCACCGGTCTTGTAGTTCACCTACACACAAGCAACTTGGAGTTAAGCTTGTTGTTTGGGAACCCACACTTGGCGAGGTCCTATAGCCTTGTCAACTAACTTCTTAACAACCCATAGCACTCTAGGCTTGTTCTTCATTATAGGACCAAGAAACACCACAAGTGGTCTACCCTTGGAGTCCTTGTTGATGACAAAGTGTGCATCATGAGCAAATGGCCTTGTGTGCTTGGGAAAGGTCTTGGGTGACCAACTTTACCACACTCAAAGCATCTTCTTGGCTTGGGCTTTGGCGTGTCATAGTTGTTGTTCATGTCCTTGTTCTTGTAGTAGTTCTTTGCTTCCATCTTAACTTTGGCCTTCATCACTTGATTCTCCTTGAACCCAATACCCATCTTGTCATTCTTTATGATGGTATTCATCAAGAGATCACTTTGAAGGTTGTGTCCCTTGGTGAACTTATCCATTCCACTTGCTAGCTTGATCTTGTCATTCTTGAGCTTTGCATTTTCTTCTCTAAGTGTGTTGATCAAGGTGATAGCATCCTTGTCATCTTCCTTGGCTGACTTGATAGTGAAGGGCTTTGCCTTGAGGTTGATTAGCTCTTCCTTGAGCTTTGAGTTATCTTCCCTCATCTTCACATAGTCATCATACTTGTCAGTTTCGACTACCTTCTTGCCCTTGCACTTAGCATTTTGCTCACTAGCAACTTCATCAAGCAAGTCCTCACAAGAAGTAGCTATATCACACTTAACAACCAGGTTAATAGTAACATGTGTAGCAAGATCATTTGTAAGCAATTCATTAGCTACCACAAGTGTGACATGTTCATTTCTCACTTGGTTGTAGTCATCTTTTAGCAAGTTATATCTTGTTTGGAGCTCTTGTGTTGACCTCTCAAGCTTATCATGTTTCTCATTAGCTTGCTTGAGTGAGGCTTTGAGCTCCCTAGTGCTAGATGTGAGATAATTGTTCTCAAGCTTCAAATCTTCATTAGCACTAAACAAGACATCAAGCTTAGCATGTAAGTTTTCTTTGATCTCAAGTAGTTTGTCATTTTTACCTTTGTACCTCCTTATGATTCTAGAGTACTTGTTGTAAATTTTAATTAGATCATCATAGGATGGTGTGTCTTCATCATCACTATCACTACCACTTGAGTCACCACTATCATCATCATCCTCTTTTTGTACCTTCTTGTCACCTTTGGCCATGAGGCATAGGTGTGTAGAGGATGAGCCCGGTGATGAAGGAGGAGGTGGCGGTGGAGTATAAGAACCAATCACCAAGGCGGACACCTTCTCATCTTCACTCTCACTATTGGAGGGATCACTTGAATCTTCAATGTCGGTGAGCCAATTTCCAACAATGTAAGCCTTGTCATCCTTCTCCTTCTTGTGAAAGTTGAAGTTCTTCTTCTTCTTCTTATAAGGCTTGCTTGTTTCTTGTCATCATCGTTTGAATCATCTTGTGCACCCTTCTTGTTCTTGTAGTTCTTGAACTTCTTGTTCTTGAACTTGTCTTTCTTTTCTTCAGTGCATGCATGATCTAGATGACCAAGAATCCCACAATTGTAGCACTTCATTTGTGAGATTGGATTTCTTGAAGAGAATGTGAAAAATTTCTTCTTCTTTGAGTCAAACTTGACTCCATTCTTGTTTAGCCTCTTCAACATCTTGGTGGTCCTCTTCACCATGAGAGCGATGCTGTCATCATCTTCATCATCACTTGAGTCCTCAACCACCAATTGAATTTTGCACTTATCTTTGGTGGAAGCTTTGAGGGCCAAGTCCTTCTTCTCCTCTTTCTCTTTGTCTTTCTTCTTGGAGGAGGATGAAGAGTCGTCGTCACTGATCTTCATGTACATCTCATGAGCATTGATCTTGTCCAACACTTGTGTTGGTGTAGATGTTGAGAGATCTCCTTGGTGAAGCACGGTAACGATGTGGCCATACTTGTCAATTGGCAAGACACAAAGAATCTTGCGCACCACATCCGGCAGAGACATTTGGTTGAGCCCAAGTCCATTCATTTCCTCTACAAGAATGTTGAGACGTGAGTACATCTCATTAGCATTTTCATTTTAAAGCATGGTAAAGGAATTTAACTTAGCCATGACCAAGTGGTAACGTTCCTCACGCTCACACTTGGTCCCCTCGTGTAGTGCACACACGTTTATCCAAACGTCATGCGCGGTTTTGCAATTCCGCACATGGTTGAACACATCCTTGCAAATGCCACGGAAAAGAATGTTCTTTGCCTTAGCAATGTTCTTCTCAAAGAAGAGATCACCGGTGAGCACCGATCCGCCCAAGGTGGCGGCTTTGTGAACACCGACATCCACGGCCTCAATGTAGGCCTCTATCCGCACTTTCCAATAAGGAAAGTCATCCCCATCGAACATGGGAGGCGGTCCATCCCCATGGGACATCTTGCTCTAGGCAGTGAAGCCTAATTTAGAGCAACCTTGCTTTGATACCAATTGAAAGGATCAAGATGCCCAAGAGGGGGGTGAATTGGGCTTATTTCAAATTTCTAAAGCAAATATGAAATCCTAGTAATGCCAATCACCCCCTAGGACCTACCGGTAGTGTGTCCTAGATAGAAAGCGGTAGCAAGCCAAGGTATGAAAGAACACCCTACACATTTCTAGTATGAATTGAAGACCAAGTGCGGAATGTAAAAAGCTAGGGAAATAGATTCTTGACACGGCGATGTTTTGTCGAGGTATCGAGGAGTCAACACTCCCCCTAGTCCTCGTTGGAGCATCTCGCAAGGTATTGCTCCCCCTCAATCCCGCGCAAGGGATGAGTGCTCTCTACGGTCTAGTTCTTCGCCACTTCGTCTCAGTGAACCACCCACAACCGATCACAAGTCGATGAAGAAGGGTCGCCGACAATCCTCACGGAGATCACCTTCCTCCAAGCACCACCGGACCGTCTATGTGAAGTCGATCACCAAGAGTAACAAGCATTGATCTTCACATGACTCAATCAAGCCTCACAACTAGAGTGGATGCACACTTGAAATCTTGGATGAACTAGAGGAGAGGATGGATGGATTCGCGAATCACTCTCTCTCTATAGGGCTCTTGCTCTCTTCCCAACCTTCTCAAAGCAATCAACAACTCAAATGAGCAAAGGTAAGGTGGGAAGGCAAGGGATGGAGTATTTATACTCACCCACACACTCAGCCCTCAGGCTGAGAAAACAGACACTTTAAGTTGGCGACGGACGCTCCGTCGCTAGGCGACGAACGCTCCGTCGCTAGCCCCAACGGCTAGTTCCTGTTCACGTCAGCAAGCGATGGACGCTCTGACGCATGGCGACGAACGTTGCGCCTCAGCGTCCGGCGCCAACTGGCTGCTCTCGGGTTTCTGAGAAATATTCCCGGACGCTCCAACGCTTGGCGACAGACGTTGCGCCTCAGCGTCCGGCGCCAACTGGCTGCTCTCGGATTTCTGGGAAAATATTACCGGACGTTCCTCAGCGTCCGACGCCCATGCGACAGACGCGTCCGTCGCAAAATGGACGTCTCTGGAGCTCTCTGTTACGCCGACAGACGCTGCTAGGGTTTCACCCCAGCGTCCGTCGCCAGCGTCTGGCGCGCCAGACAGCGTCCGACGCCTTTGGCCTTAGCGTCTGACGCCCATAAAAACTCTCTCTTAACTTCGGTTTTCGTCGCGATGAATATGAAAGTTGTTCTAGGCTATCTTACGGTCACCATAGGCTTGCTTAGAGCTAAGAAAGTCAAGTGTGCACCACACCTAAGTCATGAAGCTCTCCTAAGTCAAGCTACTAGTCTCAACCTCTCTTAATAGTACGGTCAAAGAACAAATAAAGCCCTATTTATATTAAGTGTCCTTCATCTTCTTATGTCACTTAGACTTATCACTATATGGTCTTCATCATGTCTCTTTGGAATCCGAAATGATATCCATCTTGGAGGCTAAGTGATAACCATTGATGCTCATTCACATTTATCACTATGCCTAAGCTACGCATAGCCTCTGCAAAACACACATTAGGCATAATAATCTTTTATTTATCGTTAATCACCGAAACCAATAGGGTCATGATTCTTCAGACAGCTCGTCGACAATCATTCATCACAACCCAAACCACGAGCACATATTAATCTTATGTTCGCATGAACCTTTTTCTACTTTTTATTCTTCCTCGCGTCCTTTCTTCTTTAGATCGGGAGACCAATGTGGTAAATGTGCGGATATATGCATGCATTTAGTGATTTTTTCCAAATATAATATTGGAAGGTAATATTGAGAACTCTTGGGTATGTTTTTTTTCCTTCCCTATTTTTACTAAAATATTAGATTAGGAGGTTTTATTGGGATCCGGAACTCGAAATGTAAGGGTAGATAATGCAACGACAAGGAAGACTTGGAGCCAGAGGAGGGGGTGTTCTGCAATTGTGCATTGTTAAAAAAATCAAAGCACAGCATGCAAATTAAGGGTCAACGGCTTACGGTTCGAATTGTATATAGCGAGAGTGCGAGGCAAAATCAGAATCAGAAGGGACGTGCGAGAACTGGATATAATCGCGTCCATGGCGATTTCCAATAATATGCTTCATGGATCTGCCTTCTTTCAAGCCGTTACTGTCTTGTGTGTGCTCGCGGTTCTCATAGCACACGTTGGGGGAAGGAGCTACAGCAACATCAACCGGTATGTGTGCCCTCCTTTCTCCTGCGGTGAACTTAGAGACGTATCTCCTCCTTTCCGTCGACCGGGAGATCCAGATGGGTGCGGTGTTCCATCCTACGAGCTGTCTTGTAGCGACACCAAAGCTACGATTCGGATCAACACAGGGACATACTATGTGGTCGACATAAACTACACGGGTTCTTTCTTGGTGGCCGTAGACGCAAGCTTGGACATGCAAAGCAGCTGCCCTCTTCCTCGCTGGGATCAGGTTCCTTATGTTTATGGCATGAAGCTGCAGAGGACGCCATGGCAGGCCGAGTTCAAGCTGTCCCCTGCTCCTGGGGTTGCATGGGCAAACTTTGTGAATTGCTCGCAGGCTGTAAGGAATAATCATATGTACAGAAAAGTTGACTGCCTGAGCACGAACTCTTCTTATGTTTATGTGTACACTAAAAGTGATCCATCATTTTCTGTTCAAGACCTTGTGGCCTCCTGCGGATACCTGGCCTTGATTCCTTTCGGTGGTGTTGGTGGACACACGACGCCTGTGAATGTAAGTTCTACAGATGCCGTGATGAGATTCATGAAGCATGGCTTTGCGGTTCGATTGCCATATACGGATACATACACGCAGACACTATGGCAGGATGTCATCGACATCAAACAAGATTGGATTCGGTGAGCTTTGGATTTTCTTTTTTTTTTTAATTCGAGATTTCTGATTTCATCATGATTCCCATCTGAACCCCTTTCTGTACTTTGTCTTGGTCTGCGCAGCAATTTCCCTACGCAAAGAACCAAATATCGGATTTTATATATTTTAGCAGTCGATTATTACATTTTGAACAACTTTCTTGTTCGGCATTATTATGGACAAAACTTCCCTCATTACGAAGTTGCTACAGCCTTTTACATTATAAGGTGGATTCTCGGTACGTCAAGATTAAGTCACTCTTAATAATTATTCCTTCCATTTTAAATTATAAGTCATTTCAATAATTTTAAAGAGTCAAGTTTGATTAAATTTATCTAATAAGATAACAGATCCTAACTAATTAAATACTATTAGATTTTTATTAATTATAGTATACTTATTTGATGTCATAAAGCTTTATAATTTTTGTAATAATTTTAGTTAAATTTATGTTTTGTTTGAATTTTTTTGAAGTACTTATAATTTGGGATGGAGATAGTATATTTTACTTGTTAAATCACATCATATATATGTACATATGTCCGTGCACGCAGTACTATCACTATTATGCCGGTTCATGTTGGCGCCCCTGTCTGTGTTGATCTTCCTTGCACACAAGTACGGGAAAGCAAGAATAACAATCGATGCGGTCGAGAAGTTTCTCCAACTGCAACTAATGCTGGGTCCAACGAGATATGCCTACACAGACATCATTGCGATCACGAGCCATTTCAGAGACAAGCTTGGCAAAGGAGGCTACGGCTCTGTGTACAAGGGTGTGCTACTCCCCGGCAATGTCCATGTAGCCATCAAGATGCTCGGCAGTTCCAACTGCAACGGAGAAGACTTCATTAGTGAAGTCTCCACCATTGGTAGGATTCACCACGTCAATGTGGTGCGTCTTGTAGGGTTTTGCTCCGAGGAAATGAGGAGGGCGCTAGTCTACGAGTACATGCCCAATGGCTCGCTTGACAAGTACATCTTCTCATCAGAAAAATGTTTCTCTTGGGACAAAATCAATGAAATTGCTTTGGGCATCGCCAGGGGGATCGCCTACCTGCATCAGGGTTGTGCTATGCAGATAGTACACTTTGACATCAAGCCGGAAAACATCCTTCTCGACAACAACTTCATTCCCAAAGTTGCTGATTTTGGGCTCGCCAAGTTGTGCCCGAGGGATGACAATTTTGTGCCAATGAGCGCAATGCGGGGAACAATAGGGTACATAGCTCCTGAGATGATATCTCGGTGTTTTGGCACCATATCCAGCAAATCCGATGTATACAGCTTTGGGATGCTACTATTGGAGATGGCAGGTGGGCGCAGGAACGCGGATCCGCGAGCAGGAAGCTCAAGTCAGGCATACTACCCATCGTTGGTGTATGGCCAATTGACCCGACAAGAAGAAGGTGAGATCAGTGATGCAGTTGATATGCACGAGTTGGAGAAGAAGCTGTGCATTATTGGGCTCTGGTGCATCCAAATGAGGTCTCATGATCGGCCGACGATGAGCGAGGTCATAGAGATGCTTGAAGCTGGGATCGATGGAATGAAAATGCCTCCAAGGCCCTTCTTTTGTGATGATGAGCAGGCTCCTGGTGTAGGTTCTTACTATATATCATCCGAAATGATAGCAATATCTGAGGAGGAGGAGGAAGCGGCGGCGGCGGCTTATATATAAGGTTCTAGCTTATGTCAAGCAGCTATCGACCAATTGTTAAGTTATCTACTATGCAATTATGATACAGAAATGTTGTTTTCCTTTAAGATACAGAAACAGAATGTATTCGTTGCAAATGTTGTTTTCCTTTAAGATACAGAATGTATTCCTGCAACGATTTGTTTCTGTTGTATCATCCTTGTATCTTCTCTGTTTTTCCAACACAATCGTTGTATCTTCTTTCCCTTCTTTTGAAATATTAGTGCCTGTTTGGCTGGACTCTTTTGAGCTCCGGCTTCAGTACTGTAGCTCACTGTAGCGCACTATAGCGCAGAGCCTGAGAAGCTTGGCAAAGGCAGCTTCGCTAGCGAAGTTGATTTTATAGGCAAAATGAGAAGGAGCCGGAGCTGGTGCTTGCTATGGTACAGTAACGTACAGTGCTGCACAGTGCATTGAGAGCCGGAGCCGCACAGGGTGGAGCCCTGCCAAAGACTCCCTTAGAGATGGTGTAATCATGCATCCACATACAGATCAGAGCAGAGGAGGGTAACAACTGTCACGTGTAACTTGTTGTCCTAGCTTAAGATCATATTTACTGCTCCCTCCATTCTAAATTAGAAATTATTATAGTTTTTCTAGATACATATTTTTATGTATTTACATATTACATAATTTTTTATGTATTTACACATTATAATTTTTCAAGATACATAATTAGTCTATATTTAACACTGTAAATTAGTGTCCAAATATTTGATATGACAAGGTTAAACTTTAGCTATGAGAAAACAAGCAGGATCTTAAATTTGGAACATAGGAAATTTTTATTTTGTTGATAGGCAGCACAAAATTCAGAGTGATTATTCTTCAGATTTTCGCGTGCAGGTTTGCGGTACAAACATCAATCACAGCCTCACAGGAATGCCAGTTAGGGATTGCAGGGTAGAAAAATAGTGAAACACATCTTTTTCTTATTTTTTAGAACACGCTTATGCGCGTATTGCTTTAAGGGAAAAGAGAGTTTAATACATGATTGTCACGTTCGTAGGCGAGTTACCAAGAGCGTGGCAAGCAAACACATTATAGAGATCACCGATTCGAACGGTGGGACGTTCAAACAGCCACGGCAGGTTCAAACAGCTCAACAAAAGCTAGGGAGTTGCGGCCGGTGTTACCGAGTCAAGCAATACTAGTTAGCTTTAATGAGTGCCGTCGACATGATAGGATGGATATAGTTGACTTGGAAAATAATACTTGGTCTTCATCTTCAGCTATCTCTTGTCAGTTGTCACTATGAACTATTTTCAAGGTTTCTCTTGGTTGTCAAAAAAAAAAAAGCTTTAGTCCCTTGAACAGTCCACCGAGAGTGGTTCCTGTCAATTTGTCTCATCAGTAACCAGATTCTTTTGGATCAGCAGCTTACACATTACACCACTACAAGAGTCAGACAACCATGTCAACTTCATGTAATCACGGGACTTGATATCAGACGAAGTTATAGAGGAGGAAAAAAAGAGAGAGCACAATAGTCTAAGTAACAGGACTCGTTGCCAAAATAGAATTTTCCAACTTCTACAGCCACACCATGGCAGAAGTGGAAAATGCAACATAGGCATCCAGCTCTCCTGACAGAGCCACAGCTTCAATTCCTTAGAGGAGCTTACAGCAAATAGCTCTGCTTTATACCCGAAGCCTGCTCAGTTCTTGGTCTAATTTCATCCCCTTCACATGGGTTTGCCTAAATTTTTTTTGAAGTCGTGCTGCTTTTCTCAAACAAAAAAAAACACGGATCCTCTGTGGCAACTGCACGGTATGATGATGATTTCTTCAAGAGCTGTCCACTGTGTCAGTGTAGCAAACATGGACGAGAGACCCGACTCCGATTCCGGCTTTCAACCGACCTGGAGAGTGGAGAGGACACAATCCTTGATCACCCAGTACTTGGCTCCTGCATAGCAACGGCAATATATTACCAATATCGTATCATGAACGTCCTCCCACTCATGGAATCCTTACTACACTGCTCATTTCAGAGTTTCATCTCAACAAATCTACCAATTCCTGCGACTGCGAGCATCTGACGAAGGTAGCCCAGCTAGCTGAAAGGTAATGAACCAATTCCAGTTCGAATGTGCGTGAGTCTTGGAGGGGTCTTGTATTCATAAGGAAGCTGCTTCCACCGAGGAAGAGGTCAACTCTCAACTGTTGTTCCCCGGATCGGCGTCCATGACCCAGGAAAGGAGTAGCCATCTACCAGCTGGTTGATGCGAGTAGTACTACTTCAGATTTCAGTAGGCAAAAATTGCCAGTTCGTAGTAAACACTGAAATGCCTCTGCTCTCTGAACTTCAGAGTACGACTGTTACGATCTTGTGATGTTTTCCTTGAGGATTTTCATTATTTCAGCACGGGACTTCTCCAAATTGAAGGACAACGTCCTGCGAAACTCATGTGCTCTATGTGAGCAAGGCTAATAATACATCCCACTATTAGTTGTATAGATCCTTACAGCCAACCTCCCAACCCACTCATATAATAGTTACACCTTCATACTCAATTCATGACCCACTTGTCTATCTCACAGGATTTCTTGGTTCTTGTGTCCAAACTGGCTGTAAGCTTATAGCTCACTCCTCCTCTCTCCTCCCTCTCTCCTCCACCTCATCATTTAGCCTGCTTAGGCCAGTCTCAATGGAGAGTTTCATGACGTTGTTTCCAAGACTGTCATGTCATACAAAATGAAATGAAACTCAGATGAAACACCCACTCTCAATGGAGAGTTTCATTCTATAGTTTCATAGGCATTTAATTCCATGACTCATAGAGAGTTGGTATTCGTGCCAAGAGAGTGTCATCCTCATGACACTCATTTCTTCTTTCTCTTCTTAAATAACCTGTCATATCATCTAAAGTGCCTATGTGGCAACGTATTTAATGTGAATGAAACTCAAATGACACTTTCATTGAGACTGACCTTACATCCTCTTATAATACTTGCTCTGAATCCAATCCCCGGCACCACTACATGCATTGATTGTTGTAGTCATTGCTCAATTAATGCCTAGTAATCGTGCGAAGGATCAAGTATACTCGTTTACTTAGTGTGTTACGCATAACGTAGAAAAAAGTTGTAGCCTTTGCACACATGCATACACATTACACAGCATGCACAAGCATAACTCTTTGCTGGAATACAACAGTTGGGACCGGGGATCCTATTCCTATACGGAACAAAGGGCTGTTTGGTTTTGGTGGCTATAAAAAAAACAGACATCTAGTTTTGAACGCCTAGGACCAGCATCTGTTGCAGGCAATGCCTGCCAGGCCTCTAATCAACAAAGGTCAAAAATGTTTTTGGAGGAGTTTCCGGTCTCCAAAACAAGTCCTTAAAGATATTTTCTGTATCATTACATTATCACACACTGAATACAACCAGTACCTGAGCTTATGACAACCTTACAATCTTATTAGTAGCCTGATATATTTAAATCACACTGTGAGACAGACACAAGTATATTTTACTACTCATCCTCCTCTTCTATTGCATCGAGTTCGGAGGACATGGACATGGAGTAAGAACCATCCACCTCATCGTCACAGAAGAATGGCCTTGGTGGCATTTGAATGCCATCAACCCCAGCTTCAAGCATCTCTATGACCTCGCTCATTGTCGGCCGATCGTGCGGTTTCATCTGGATGCACCAGAGTCCAATGATACATAGCTTCTTCTCCAACTCGTGCATATCAACGCCTTCACCGATCCCGCCCACATCTTCTTGGCTCAGCTGGCTGTACACCATGGACGGGTAGTATGCTTGGCTGGAGCTTCCTGCATTCGGATCAGCGTTCCTTCGCCCTCCTGTCATCTCCAACAGTAGCATCCCAAAGCTGTACACATCGGATTTGGTAGAGATGACGCCAAAGCTTCGAGATACCATCTCTGGAGCTATATAGCCTATCGTTCCCCGCATAGCGCTAAGAGGCACGAAACTGTCGTCTCTTGGGAACAGTTTGGCGAGCCCAAAATCAGCAACTTTTGGAACAAAGTTTCTGTCAAGAAGGATGTTGTGTGGCTTGATGTCAAAGTGTACGATCTGCATATCACACCCCTGATGCAGGTAGTTGAGACCTCTGGCAATGCCCAGAGCAATCTCATTGAGTTTGTCCCATGAGAAACTCTTCTCAGACGAGAAGATGTACTTGTCAAGAGATCCACGGGGCATGAACTCATAGATAAGTGCCCTGCTCATTTCCTCGGAGCAAAACCCAATGAGGCGTACAACATTGAAATGGTGGATCTTGCCAATGGTGGCGACCTCACTGATGAACTCTTCTCCGTTACAGTTGGAGTTGCCCAACATCTTCACAGCAACGTGAACTTCACCTGGCAGTAGCACCCCCTTGTAAACAGAACCATAGCCTCCTTGTCTGAGCTTCTCTCTGAAATGGCTTGTGATAGCGATGATGTCTGTGTATGCATATCTCGTCGGAACGAGCATTTGCTGCATTCGCAGGAACTTCTCGACTGTATCGACTGTTATCCTTGTTTTCCAGTATTTGTAGGCAAGGAAGATAAACACTACCAGCGGCATCAATATGAACCTGCAAAGAACTGCACAAGAAACAAGGTTTTGTATATGAACAAATATATTATTGAGGATGAATTAATAGTACAATGAAATGATGCATATATAAGATGATATATGGGCATCTCAAGGGAGTACCATGAAGAGCCTTCAGACTCCACATACCCAACGGCACTATTATCTCGATGGCGTTAAGGACCATAGATGTGACACGAATAGTTGTTCCAAGTTGGTCAATAACGCACCACCAGAAATACAAGTCAGCTATAAAAATGTCCAAAATCCAATACTTGTTTGGTTCTTTTCCGAAATCACTGCAAGACCATATCAGCATAGAAAGGGATTAAGTAGGAAACAGATTGATCAACGCCTTTTAGATGAAAGAGGCAAGTATATATGTATGGGAGAAAATGGGATGATCAGATACTCACCTCATCGAATTCGCAAGGCACTCTCTGATGTCCTGACCAATCGTAAAAGGGAATCGAAGGCTAAATCCTTCGTTCATGAGTTTAACAACATCTTTATAGCTTCCATTTGTCCGGCCACCTAAAGGAGTCATGGCTAGGTAACCGCATGAGGGCTTCAGATCGTAAGCAGAAACATTGCCATTATTCCCGTAGCTAGTTACCACGTAGATGAAAGAAGAGTTGGTGCTCAAGCAAGCCACAAACTCATAGCCACTGTTCTCTATTGGATGAGAACAATTCAAAAAGGTAGCCCAATATAGATAATAGGGGTCCAGCTCAATGCTGCGATGTGAGTCTGACTCGCCTTGGAAGAGCTGCGATGTGAGTCTGACTCGCCTTGGAAGAGCCAATCAGGTTTGTAATCCCACCGGGGAAGGGGCAACTGCTCTGCATGCTCAAGTTGGTATCAACAACCCAGAAGTAAGAATGGGTGTAGTTGATGCTAAGGACGTCGTATGTTCCACTGCCGATGCGAATTATAGCGTTGGCATCTGTGCAAACCAGCTCGTACGATTTAACACCGCACCTATGTGGATCACCTTGCCGACGGAATGGATATGATATGTTGCTGAAACCACCGCAAGAGAAAGGAGGACAAACATGATGTCGTCCCTCTACACCTGAAACAAGAACTGCCAACACAGATAACACAGCTAAGGCTCCCATGGAAGTAGCAGAGCGATGGGAGGCAGCAGACATCACCACATCACCATAGCAGGAAGGGTTCACGATTCCTAGAACCTGGAATTGATGAGCGGACACTTTAGAACAACGGTAATGCTTCATTGCGGACGTTCGACACGTCGAACGCACGCGTCGGGCTCCCGCTGGGCCGAGTGGGCGGCGGCCCACGTGGACACCAGACCCCTCCCCCCAAACCCGGCCGCGCCCCTCGTCAGTCGCTCTCCTCGCTTTTCGTCGCCTCATTCCTCTCTGCTGCTTCTCATCGCTCTCCTCGCCATCGTCGCACCCACGCCTCCTTCCGCCATGCCTCCTCGATGCTCCCGGGCACCGGCTCGTCGGCGGCGAGCTCCTCCCCCTCTCCCATGCCGCTAGGCCTCCCCCCCCCACTCCCCTAGGGTTTCATCCCGTTCATCGGCCAGAGCGGTGGCGACATTTCTGGATGGCGGAGGACGCGGATCCGCCGGATCCGGCGACGGAGGCGGCCGCAGACCCGGCACCGTCACCTCCTTCTCGACGGCGGTGGCCTCGAATCCGCCCGATCCGGCGCGGCAGTGGCCTCGGATCCGCCGGATCCGGCGGCGGAGGCGGCCGTGGACCCGGCACTGTCACCTCTGTAACACCTCCAGATTCGCGATGTTTCATTGTTTTGATTGCCAATGTTTCATGCTCATATGATGAGTTGTTTCTCTGATTTTTGTCCCCTCCCCTCTCCCCCTCTGAGATCCAAATGTTTCTCTGATGATGCCGCGGTGTTTCAGTGTTTCGTTGCCCAATGTTTCGAGCACATATGATGAGATGTTTCTCTGATGTGCCCCCTCCCTCTCCCCTCCTTCGTGTCCAATGTTTCTCTGATGATGCCGTGGCGTTTCAGTGTTTTCATTGCAAATGTTTCGTGCACATATGATGAGATGTTTCTCTGATGTGCCCTCCTCTCTCCCCCCACTGGGATCCAATGTTTCTCTGATGATGTCGCGGTGTTTCAGTGTTTCGTTGCCAATGTTTCGAGCACATATGATCAAATGTTTCTCTGATGTGCCGTCCTCATCCTCCCCCCCCCCCCCCGGGTCCAATTCTCTGGTGATGCCGCGGTGTTTCAGTGGTTTCATTGCCAATGTTTCTCATTCGCTCTTCTCGTGTTTCATTGTGTTTTTGGTGTTTCATTTTTTTGTTTCATAGAGCGCGGCGAGGGTCCGGTGAGACTTCGGCGAGGGTCCGGCAAGGCAGGGCGGGGTGCTTGGTTGGCGAGCTGGTGGCGGAGGCCGAGCGGACGGTTGGCGGGGGCGGCATGTGTGGGGCGGTGGGGCATACGCGCGCGTGCGTGTGCGCGCGCAGGGTGCGGCTGGGTGCCCCGGGATGATGGGCCGGGCCCTGCTAGCGACGGGCGTTCTGTCATAGAACGTTCGTTCGCTAGCAGCTCCCTTAGAACAAAGATATATGTGATTTGAGTAGCTATTAGAGTCATCAACAAAAGTCGGTGGATTCCGGCTGATTGAATAGTGTTCTGTGAGAGGGAATAAACTGAAATAAGCTTGAAGTAGTTTAAGAAAAAAAAATCGCACTTTAACTTGCCCACATGATTGTGATGCCGCTGACTTGGTAGTCTTTCTTTTGCGTTTCTCAGCTATCTGCGCAAATCTTATCAGGGTTCAAATGTTGGACAACCACACACTATCCAAACAATAGAAATAGACGGATCTAAATGTATTATATTAATATAATAGTAAGAGTAAATCGCATCAACGATACAACTTGCAACTAGCCACTGTAATCACATTGCAATCACTGGAGCTTGGAACACGGCAATCACTGGAACCTGGAACACGACAGAGATCCCCTCTGATAGCTGAACTTCTACTCACCAGTCACTCATCTATCACAAGCCTTATCAGAAACTGAAGTTCTAATACTTCACGAGAAAAATAAATACCATGTAGTTAACAGGTCAGTCAGAATATATTAGGAATAAGACTGAAAAAGAAAGATGCATATCTTCCATGTAGCTGATAAGAAGCCTCTCACTTCCAGAAACCACATCACCATCCAAGGAATATTGGCAGCAGGAATTCCTTGCCACCATGTAGCCATCTTGACAAGAACACAATCAGTCCTCCCGAGAGGTTAAAGCAAAGAGATGCTCATTCTGAAGCACTTACAACCTTCTATTCAATCACCTTCATCTCCACATGCATCCCATGAACTTCCATAAAGTTCTTCTCACAACGCTTCTGCTTTTGCTTCTCAACTATGCATCCCATGCTGCTGCATCATCGGAAGATGATCACTTCCTCAAAACTTGTTCATCGAAGGGATGCCACAAACATGGACCTGAGATCCGGTTCCCGTTTTGGCTTGCAACCCACCCTTCAACGTGTGGGGCACCTGGGATGCAATTATCATGCTCTGGGCATGACACCATCCTGGACCATCCAGTTCTTGGCTCCTGCAAAGTGACAGCAATATATTACAGGGATCGTGTCATGAATGCCATCCCGCTGGCGGATGCATCATCACACTGCCCACTTCAGAAGCTTTTCTTAAGAAATCAATCAACTGATGTTTACACGCCAGTCACACACCAATATCCTGACTCAGTACTAGTGGGCTGCTCAAGAGAAGCAACAAATCAATATGGTATGGTCGGCCCAAGCTCTTGCCTAAGCCTCTTTAACAACGCAAGCCAGTTCTGGTACCTGGTGCTTCCTGATACAGATATGTCTACTCTTCCCATGGGCTGTGAGGTGGTTGCAGGGAGCATCCCAATACCCTATGCATACGATAAAAATGGTCCAAAAGGTAATACATTCTCCGACAGGTCACTCTTCAATGGAAAGGCCAATAGAGCAATCAATTTTGGTGAAATACCATTTAATTGGCACCTTAACAACATCACCAACTCTTGTCAATGGTGCGAACACGAAGGGAAACATTGTGGATTTAGTTCAAAAAGGGGACAAGCATTCTGCCTGCATCACGGTATTGTTTTCCAGCCTAGATCCCATAATGTTTGTGGTGTTCTATTCTATGTTGTGCCATTATTGATGTTTATTAGCTTAGCATCTTCTGTGTTATCCAATCTCCTTTCACTTCCAAAAAATTCCTGCCAACAATTTGATACTTTTAACTTTTATTGGTGCTTGTCAATAAAAGTTAAAACTACTACATAGGCACTTGTCAAAGGTTGCTGAGATTTTTTTAGCTTCATTAGTCATTACCCTACAGTAGTAGAAGATGGAATAGAGGAGGGAGATGACCAGGTCCTGCTTGCCTTTTATAGATAGGGCCAGGGAACAAACTCCAAGTTTAATTATAACAACCAAACAAACTCCACTTAATAGAGATGTAATTGGCAAGCATCATCAAGCCAGTGCACACCATGCCATGTTGGGCCTCTTGTTCTGCCTGGTGTACCACATAACAGCACAACTGATGCAGTAATATTACATATACAACATACTTACATGCATGTGTAAAATTCATAATGTAAGACACTTATATAATATACATTTTTACTAATTTGCGGCAGATATTATAAAAAGTTTAATTACCTTGATTTAGTGACAGAGGAAATATTGAACCAAGTTGCATTGACAGAAAAGCCATGAGATATCTGGATAGTAGGAGCAGCATCTGATTATCGGTATCAGTTTGAGCACTCTGCCTGGCTGCATGAGCAGACTATCTAGTAGTTAGCTACCTTAGCTATTATAAGTTACTTCTGCTAGGATTATAAGCTAATTTTGTTTTGGCCTGCTGCTGGTCATGTCAGTAGCAGCAGTAAACAGTGGCTGAAGCAGAGTAAAAGGCTAGTCGCAGCAGCCAGCAGGTTGGTTTGAATAAAACCGGCTAGTATTTTTGCATTAGCAAATACTCCCTCCATCTCAAAAAGAATGGAAATCTCACTTCCCGAGAAGTTTATGGAAGATAGTAACAACATTTATATTTTTAAATAAGTTTATTACAAAAGTAGACCATAATTAATTTAGTTGTACTTATTACGCATAAAAAAATATTAGTACTTTTATATATGTACTATTTGGTTAAGTTTGAAATTGTCTGACTCCTTGAGAAGCGAGATTTCTATTACTTTTGGACAGAGCGAGTAGTAGATATGTCGGTATAAGCATATGACGCAAGGAAAATCTGCCTTACCATTGCAGTATCATTAGCTCTCAACTAGAGTACCTATGTGATAAGCAGCATACTCTGAATGGCTTGATCTTCACGGTGGAGCAGAGATAAAGATGATAACTATCGTTGCATGACCTGATGGAGAGGTAGCGCACCACGAGATCTTGCACCCGCGACGAACTACCGAGACATCCACCTTTCATGCACCGACAAAACCAGCCCACGCAATCACACCCTATAGACGTGAAGGCACAAACTGGGTGAACCAAGGTTCGATGTTCTACAGCCCCCTCAGGAGTCGAAAGAACGACGCTTGCAAAGCACTCATGCCTTGCCACAAATTCCAAATATTCTCTCCATGAAAGAAGGACACACACGAGGTGGCTGTATTTTAATCAAAGACTCTCTTCAAATGATGGATTACATGGTCTATTTATACTAGGAACATCCCTCCTAGTTGGATGTGAACATAAGAACAATTAAAAGCAAGTGAAAACTGATCTTAGTGGAGAAATTGAAGGGTCTTCTTTCATTCTCGCGCAGCCACCAACAGCAGGTGCAGCCTCCACCAAAATAGCCATAACTCCTAGCTCGGAAGTCCAACAAATGCATCATTTGTTGCGTTGGAAACTAGACTTCAATATCTTTCTGTTGGTATGGATTGAGGAGACAGAAACGTGGCCCAATTTTGCAGGTATAGATGTAGCAAACCGATGAATCAATTTGTGTTATCCTTGTTCACATCACTATGTGTGTGTGTCGGGTAAGGTTATCAACAACAATAATAATAGAAATTTAAAAATCAGTGCAATACACAATATCTAAGGTCATAATTGGTGTCGAAGTAGGAGTTGACAATGATTCGTGAACCCGTTTCATTTACTTTTTCTTGTCAAAACTAACCATGGGAAGATTAATATTCACTCTTCATACCTGCAGGTTCACATGTCATCCTCATTGCAGGTAATGCTGACACTGAAAATTTTACCATACAGATGTTTTTTTTTTTTGCTACAATACAATTTTTACGTTGTCATTTTCCAATAATAACACTAAAATTTTTCAAACAAGAAATTTGGTCGTGGGACATAGCTGTTTTCTTCAAATGCAGCTAGCTCATCTTTGTTTCCTTTTATTCAGCTACAACATCAGTAGCCACATTCGTTGTTTTGGTAGCCACTGCACTCTATCTTTCACTGAAGAAAAGATACAATGAAGCAATACATCTGAAAGTAGAAATGTTTCTCAAAACATATGGCACGTCAAAACCCACAAGGTACACTTTCTCCGAAGCTAAGAAGATAGCAAGACGGTTCAAGGAAAAGGTAGGCCAAGGTGGGTTTGGAAGTGTTTACAAAGGACAGTTACCAAATGGTGTGCCGGTGGCGGTCAAGATGCTAGAGAACTCTACAGGAGAGGGAGAAGACTTCATCAATGAAGTAGCAACTATTGGACAAATTCATCATGCAAATATAGTCCGCCTCCTGGGTTTTTGCTCCGAAGGAACAAGGCGTGCACTTATTTATGAATTCATGCCTAACGAGTCATTGGGGAGATATATATTCTTGAACAATCCTAATTCTCAAGAGCTCCTAGTACCTGAAAAAATGCTAGATATCGCTACAGGCATTGCTAGAGGAATGGAGTACCTACATCAAGGATGTAACCAACGCATCCTCCACTTTGACATCAAGCCTCACAATATTCTGCTAGACTACAGCTTCAATCCAAAAATTTCAGACTTTGGCCTTGCTAAGCTGTGTGCAAGGGACCAAAGCATTGTTACCTTGATCGCAGCAAGAGGTACAATGGGATACATCGCACCAGAGATATACTCTCCAAATTTTGGTGGGGTATCATACAAGTCAGATGTTTACAGTTTCGGCATGCTGGTGTTAGAGATGGTGAGTGGAAGGAGGAATTCAGAACCAAGTATCGAGAACCAAAATGGGGTGCACCTACCAGAGTGGATCTATGAGAGAGTAGTCGCTGGGCAGGACATCACAGTTAGTAGGGAAATAGCTGACCAGGAGAAAGAAACAGTGAGGCAGCTGGCCATTGTTGCACTCTGGTGCATTCAATGGAACCCCAAAAACCGGCCGTCGATGACAAAGGTGGTTAACATGTTGACAAAGGCCGGCCGGAAATTTGTGAACGAAGGAGGTAAGTTACCTTACGCCGGCCGGCCACTGCCACTTCGTCGTCTCCCCTGCACTATTCGCTCGTCGTCGACGCTGTGCCTTCTTAAAACTGCCTACCTACCTCAGATTTGGACTTGGTTTCCGCCGGGGAGAGCCGGCAGCCGCCAGCGCAGGCTTGCTCCTCCGCCGGCGTGAGCCGTGCCCGCTCAGTGAGCACGACTGATGCACGTGCCGTGCGATCTATACGAGTTGAGACTTGAGAGGCTGGTTGGATCGTTCTGCCCTCCTTATCTGGGCTATGGTTTGTCGAGTCTCAGGTAAAGTCTCAGGAGCCCCTCAAGGATGTGGGCTTTGATTTCAACGAAGGCTCTGTGTTGGGCCTTTGATCTGTAACGGACCTAAAGGTCAAAATGATTTTTTTTAAAACAAACTAAAGGTCAAAATGATGCACTGTTTGTTTTATTCAAGGAATCAGCTCGCTTCATCAGTGGTCATTTAGGGCCATGCTTGGTACTTCACGAGCAATTTTTTATGTGAACTATTTTGAAAAAATGTTGGGAAAATATTTTCACCAACAACTTTATACATGAATATGGAAGAAAAATGGTAAAGAGAACCGATCTACTTTTTCCAGTTTTACTGTTCGGCTGGTACAAAAGTCGACTGATTGAATAGTGTTCTGTGAGAGTGAATAAGCTGAAACAAGCTAAAATAAGTTGGAAGTAGTTCAAACGAATATGTGTTCGTGAAAAGAAAAGAAAAACAATATAACCCATAAATTTATTTTAAAAATAAATATTTGACAAAAAAAACAGCTCATAACAACTTATATTTACCAGGTAGACTCTTGATTTAAATTTATCGGCAGATAGATATTTGTGGTTTTAAAAGCCTCCTGATAGAGTTTGTAATACTCGGTACTCCTCCGTCCTTAAATAGAAGTCGTTGTCACTTCCCGAGAAGTCAAACTTTTTTAACTTTGACCAATTATATATAAAAGAATATAAATATTTATAATATATAATTAGTATCAATGAAAAAATTGTTAAATATATTTTATAATAAACTTATTTGAAGATATAAATGTTCCACATATTTTCTATAAATCTAGTTAAAGTTGAGAAAAATTGACTGACACGTATCCCATAACGGTTTTTTTTTTTACGGAGCGAGTAAGTCTCACTGTAGTGATTGAATAAAGTCAGAGCTCAAAAAAAATCTGGCTTCATCAGTCATCACCTATCAGACCTGAAAAGCGCTTGTCAGACATTATTCACAGGTCACAACGGCACGATGCGTCCGTCTCAGCAATATGCCACGAACACTTCTCTCTTCAATTCATCGTTTTCCACAGACACAGTTCACACTTCTGAAAGTAAACTGCGTGGAATTGACAGGCTGAACCTACAAGTAAACGGGTGCAATGAAGATGAACAGCAAAGCCAGTTTCCATGGAAGCTGACGGTTAAAATCGTTGCGCAACCTTTTATCACGTCGGTTCAAGGGAACCTTATCGTCATCCGTGTCTACGCTCTCGCCTGGTAGTCTCCCGTTCCCAAGGACGCGTCATCCGTCAAGTTTGTCAAGGCGTTGGAAGCTCTGCATTTGGTTCACATCTTCTGGACTGGACCATGCTCGACAAAACACACGTCACCCTCATGTTGATGAATTGTGTTCCTTTTTTTCTCGCTTCTGGACCTGTGATGCAAGACAGCATCCTGCATCCCTGTACACATTTTGATGGTGGCTCAGTTTTTTTTTTTTTTGATCCAGATGGTGGCTCAGTTGCTTTCCAGTTCCCCCTGACCAATCAACGTTCTTTCAACTGTTTAGTTGGGTATGGTCAGCCTAGGATCGTGCAAGTTCAAGCTGCAGGGCCTACCGTACAAATGCATAGTAGTAGTTGTTTCTCCCAGCAACGTGGGACTAGCACAAAAGCAAATGTTCCGGGGTATTTATTTCGTGTAAAGATAGAACCATAAATTATTCTTGCCGTCCTAAGAAGAACTCAAAACTCGCCTCTAACTCGTCAGAGCATTTCCAAGAGTTCTTTTAATAACTTTTTCTAGTATATAGGAATAAAATTTTGGTGAAAAAAGATTCTCCAATAGCCTCTTCAATCTAATATCCAAATATAGATACCCTCTATTTCAGAGTTTTCGTTAGCCAAAAATAGAGAGTGAAGATGTTGTCTAGGCTGCACATGATATTTAGAAAAGCTATTGAAGAATACAAGGATATAGAAAACTATGTGTTACTCAAATGACTCTCTAAATTATGATTTAGAGACTAGATTTTAAAAGGACTTATAGAGATGCTCTTAGACCCTTTTTAACACAGCTCTACCACCGGTTCCTAAAGTTGTTTGAAAACTTTTTGCCCCAAACAAAATAAAATGAAATAGCTCTGTCTAAACATCTATTCAAAACAGGCTCTCACACAGAGGACTGCGCTACAAAAAAACTCTTAATCCATAATGGATTTAGAAACCGTCAGTGACAGTGTGCAATCTGTGATGATTATATATTTTTTGTCATGGATTTGCACTAGTGGATACCTAGCCTAATAACTCAGTGACGATTTTATGCGGACCGTCACAACCTAATTAATTTAAAATTATCATACTCCTATCCACCCAAAACTATAGGCCCGCTAGGTAAGTATCTTGTATTTGATGTAAATAAAACATTTAAAATATAAAGTTGACATAATTATAAGTTAACCCATGAAAGCTCAACACACTAGGACATCTATATCATATATAATAACTAATAATAATAATAATAATAAACACAAAAAACATGAACTAGCTGGAGATTGAACCAGGTGCTCACGAACCAATGAAGCATGGACCATATCTTACCAATAAACCACGTCCTCTTAGAATTAGGAACTAAGAAGTTTTGTTGTCAATATATTTTTTTGTTGCTTGCATGTCGCATGTGCGCATCCATAGATGGTGCATGGTGAAGGTTTTTTGTGATTCGTGATGGAATTTTTTTTATCATGGATTAATAGGTTTCTTGTAGTGTTGTTGGGGACGAAAATGAAAATAGCAGCTTCACCGATCTCAACCTCATCATGGTGGGCCCAGCAAGGATGGAGGCTTGTTTTGCCCCCCCCCCCCCACGCTGAGAAGAAAAGACACGCGGGGAACCGATAGTCGCCACTAGGGCACATGTGGGGAGGATTAATTGGCTGCCAGTGCGCATAGACCATCAACGCATGTCGCCGCCTGGGTGTGCAGCTAGCCTAGGTGTGCGGGTCATCGGGCCACACTGCTGCTAGGGCACGCAAGGCCTCTAAGGGGTGCGACCAGTGGGTTCACGCTCCCATTGGGCACAATAGTCTAGCAGGGAACAAACAAAAATCAGGGAAGAAGATAGTGAAAAATTAGATAAATGCATTTTGATCTTTTCATACTTTTTTGTCCACTATAAGAAGTTATTTTGTCAAACACTTCATCAAAATAGCTTCAAATCCAGCGATGGAACTGTTCATGGAGCTTAAAACCCCTCAATTAGTAAAGTAGAGCTATGCTAACGGGCCTTAGTACTAACCAAGAGATTGAGCCACGGACATTTAGGTCATCTCTCATGGCCGGTACACTCTGAATCTATGGGTTAGCATGCCACTCTTATAAAAATGCTAAGAAGTTAGTGTGTTTTCTTCGAGTGCCAAATATGTAGAATCTCATGTAAAACTAGCAAATGGAGACTTGCTATCAATAAGGATCACAAATAGTAATATCCCCAAACATAGATGCTTGCGTCAATGGACCAAAAAGATCCATGTGGGAGCATGAGCATTTCACGTGGCTCACAAGGAAAGGAAGATCACATGAAAGGTGCAAAGGACTTGAAGGCTCAGGTCAAATACATTTTGTACATGACTTAATGTCGAGTCTCTTGCATGGGTGGTCTTGCATGGTGTAAGGATCATGTACCAATGATCATATCTTTGCGTTTTGGAAATTGTGACAATAACACAAGTCTAGGACTAAATGTGTGTTGAAGATGTGTTAATACATATTATGGTAGCTCCTAGAAATGTAAGGTTAAAGTTAGAGCAAGATCTAAGTTGAAACAGAGAAGAAAAAACAAAGATTGCAGCCAACCATTCACTGGATCACTTGATTAAGCCAAACAAATCATGTGATGGAGTTTAGTAAGTTAGCGAGAAAGACAATGTCCACCGAGAATTATATGGTGAAGAAAATAATCACCTAGTGGATCATCCTTGCAATGACCCCCAAATTCCACCCTTTTCAAAACATTTTGTAACACAAATTTTGTTTCTTTACCAAGTTGACCCAAGAATCCCAAACCCTTAATATGAACCTAATCACCCAAATCATGAACACATGTAACATGCAAATATGAGGTGTCCTGCACACACACAACCCGCTAGACCACATGTCGGGCCACCTCAACCTTATATCCCCTTCATGTTCTTACATTCACATACACTAGAACCAGGAACAAAGAAGAGATAAAGGGAGCAATGAGACAAAAGAACAAAGGGGGAGGAGGAGACATGACCATTTTGCGGGCCAAGCCTAAAAAGTGCAATTATTTTCGGCCAAAATAATCCCGCCCATGACTGTCCCTCTAGGCAAGTCGGTTTTATTTTTTCGGGCCAGGCCTAGGCCTAGGTGGGCTGCATGTGAAGTTTGTAGTCTAAAATAGTTAAAATAAATATTTTTATCCAAGCTCGGTCTGAGAAAAAGTATATGTGCAACAAGATATGTGTCCAAGCCATATCCACTAAGATCTCTACAATGGCCAAAACTTAGGGGTTCGGGTCAGGCTAGGATAGGCATAATTTTCTTAGGTCTAAAGAAGAAGAGTGGACCTCTCTAGAGTTTACTAGAGAGCTCACAAAGAGGATCTCCCCCTCATCCTCTTCAATGTGTTCCCTAATGGAGTTGCAACAAGGAGAGCCCTACACACTTTCTTCATCAAGTCATGGTGGAGGAGACCAAAGTCTGATTTCATCACTCATGCTAGACCGATTGTCTATAAGAGGAGCATCTCCATACATTGATGATCAATCCCAAGCCATCTCCCCCTCCCCCTCTCTCAATCGCCCTCCCCTTGAGCTTTCTCCCATCCATGGCTTCCCCTACAATGAATGAACTCAACCTCCCCACACCTATATTATGATTCATCGTTGAATGAATATATATAATGCATGACAGCTTTTTAACCATGGTTAACTACCATTATATGTCGACTTCTTATCGTCATAATAGCAAGCATTAACTAGGGTGTGTACTTGGCATTTGTGACGGTTCGTACATTATGTGATGCGTTGACTGATCAATATGTGACAATTACAGTCATCATAAAAGGTAACAATATGTGACGATAAAATATTACTGTCATAAAAGGTCTTGACATTTTGTGACAGTTCTCCATAATATCGTCACGAGGTACATTATGTGACGGTCATTATATGACGACCGACATCACGGTGCTTTTTCGTCATAAGATACTTTTTATGACAAATTTTGTACTTAACATGACAGTTTGTGTTTGTCATACAAACTAAGATTTTTTGTAGTGACATATCCAACACTTAGATGAGTTCCCCATGTCCATAGGAAACCATAACAAACCCTATCCACATCAATGTCTAAAGTACATAGAACCAGCTTTATCTACTCACCCTCTCTCTATTCCACTCCATAACTCCCCATTTTCTCTCTAGTTCTTCCACTCAAGAACACTAAAAACCAAGTCAAGCACAAGGAGCATGAAGGGAAGGGAAAAGAGGTCATCAAGCTTGACATCACCACCTCAAGAAATAGTACCACCAAGACAAGGGTAAACTAGGAGAGTTCATCATATTGCTTAGGAGGAGGAACCAAGTAGCAAGATATATAAGGAGGAACAAGAAGGAGGCCTAGTGATCTTAGAAACACCACAAGACTTGTTCACCATTCAATCTTGTGATCTATGTTTGTCCATTCCCATCTTGGATCAAGGTCTCACACTATAGAGACCAATGTTGATTTAGCTCACCTAGAAATTATCGCCAAAGCTTAGATGACACATAGTATAGTTCAATGAAATGCATCTTAGCATAGATGTACTCTAAGGAAACCTAGGAGCACCTTTACAAGATCCCATGTCCATGCAATACGTCCATACACACTTAGAATTCACAAAACTATATTTCACATGTTGTCTATGTGCTGATGAATAGTCCATCTACACTCGATGGATAATCAATCTGAGCATAATAGAGTTAGGAACACTTAGTTGCTTATGTAGGATTAGACAAGCAATTCATGAGTACAGTACTAAGTCATTTTTAGTTAGGATCACGGTAAGTATGTTTTGGTGTATGTATTTCATTTGAGGTGGGATGAATTTCAATAGGGTTCTACACCGATTTCACAGTTTTCCATGGTGGGAAGTGTTCATGGAAGCACACCTTCGATCTAGAGGGCTCGATATTTGGATTGTCACCATTGATGGCAAACATAATGAAAATAAAGTCGGGAACCAATATGATGCAATTGTGAAATCCATCTTTTTGTCTTCTCTTGGAGTCTCAGTCATAATGTGTTCAATTGTGTCTTTATTTGCACTAATCCTTAAGAGCCTTAGAACACTATTGGTGAGAATCATGGAGGCACAAATGATGTGCAAAATCAAATACCATGTTTCTTATTCAAAAGCTCAATAGATTTATCAATAAGAGCATGGGAATGCACATGATATGTTCTCGTACCTAAATGTTCTTGTGAATGAAATCAATTCTTTAGGTGTGAAGGTCATTCTTTACGATGATACAACTATATTATCTGTGACAGAACCTCTTAAGATATGGCCCACTTATCAAGATTAACCACTTAATCCCAACAGATAATCCAAACCTTAATTAGCCCATCAGGTGTCGCCACTTTGCAGCGGGTCATCCACCTCTTTCCGAACAGGATCACCTCATTACAATCATTACAGAAGTAATACGAAAATTTTTATATAATATCAAAGTAGCGGAAATTTAAAGTCATATTACAAACCATAAGTTTTGAAACATAACTTAGTGTCATGCGATAAGGTTACATCAAGCTGCTGATAGCGAAAGAACAGACAACCGAGTTACTCTTGCCCAAGAGTCAAGCAAGGACAGTTTATTCTTCATCTTCATCTACACTGACCACGGTCATGCAACAAGGAGCCACACACACTGGGTTGTGATCCTCATCTGCAATAGGGGTTAACAAACCCTGAGTACGGGAGTACTCCACAAGACTTATCTGACAAAGAAAAGTATTTGGTGGACAAAACAGTATGTGAGTCATAGGATTCAAGGTGTGGTTTACAAGAATCAAGTATTTTGCATAAATGAGCATTTATAAAAAGAATTGAAATCATCTATGTTATCCATAAGATTACTCAAGTATCGACCTAGATGTATGATCGATAACAAGGTAATAACCATCCACAAAGGGATCCAACAAGTATCCAGTTTAAGTGTATTACTACGAAGAACAAAACAGGGTCATGTTTCCATATCCGAGGAACACGACGATTCGAACCGGTTTATCCCAGCTGGGGCTTCCCTATCACACGACATATACAGTCGCTTAAAGCACGCATATGACTACCTTTCCCTGGATCCTCTCGCCAAGACCGGGGTTCCGCCACCCGAGAGCACAGTACACCTCCATCCAGTTCGCTAACTTAGAGGGTACACACTACTCTCGCCATCTCTCCACTCCCAGTGCGGGTTAATGTAACACCCTAAAATTTACTTTATGAAAAATAGAAATAAAATGATTTATTTTTGAATTCTGGTGTTCATGAAATCTTAGGAAATAAAAACTTTTTATGAAATTAAAAGTTCCTGTTGTTAGCAACTTGTTCGAGCATTCATGCCCTGCATTTTGGAGTTTGTGTTTGTTTGTCACCTTTCAAAATCCAAATAAAGTTTCAAATTTGATTTTGGAAATGATTTTGCAAATGGCTTTCAAATAAAAGAAACGAAAAACAAAATAGAAAATGGAAAAGACCCTCCCCCTCTGCTTCTGGCCCAAGAGGCCCAAGTCCCTCTCTTTCGCCCCCGGCCTTTTTCTCTCTTTCTAGCGCGCAGGGGCCCAAGCCGGCCACAAGGCCCAACTCCCCGGCCCACTCTGCCCTCCCACTCTCTCTCTCTCTGGCTCCCCGACAGCCCAGCCCCGCACCGTTTCTCTCTCTCACTCGCTGACAACATGGTCCCACCCGTCAGCCCCTCCTCTCACCTTCCTTTCTTCTTCCCTCCCTTACCTTCCTCTGTGCCGACGCCGCCGCCTCCGCCGGCCAGGAAATCCGAGCAGGATTCACCCCTCCCCTTCCTACGCCGACTCTGCCCCGGGAGTCTTCACGCCAAGCGCCACCTACACCGTCCGCCTTCCCTTTCTTCCTCTCCCTCTCTTTCCTTTCCCGCGTCGATGTTCCTTTTCTGCCGCCGGCGGTTTCCTCCGCCGAGCGCGAATCCGCCTCCCTATCCCTCCCTTCCATCCTTGCACCACCCCGAGGGCTATAAATAGCCGGGCACCCCACCCGCCGCCTCCAGTGCGCCCTTCCCGAGCCCCGCAGAACCACCAGAGCGCTGCCACCGCTGTAGCCGCTGTGATCGCGCCACCGCCGCGTTCTCGCCGTTCCAGAGCATCAACACCGCCAGCAGGGACCCTCGGAGCTTCGCATCAACGTCGTGCGTCCGTAACGCTCCTCGCCGAACGTTTTCACCCAGTGCCACGAATTACCCGCGCTCACCGTGCGCTCTCTACCTTCGCAGATCGCCGCCGAGCATCGACGGACCCCGTGGAGCTTCCCTGGATCCCGCAAACCCTTTCAACGTCCTCGCGGTATACCCCTCCCCCTTCCTGTACCCTTGGATTCTTCAATTTGGCACCGTAGCCGCGCTATCGTCGCACCCGAGCGGACCGGCCATGGCGCCACCGTGGCCGTCCCACACCGGCGTGTTGCCGTCTAAATCGAGCACACCACTGCACTCGCACGAGTCCGTTACACCCCCCCCCCCCCCGTGCCTTCAATTCTACTTCTAGCACCTTGTACCGCCGAATCCCGCACGCGCAGAGCACGCCGGCAATGGCGCCGCCGTGGACACCCCGTGCTGGATGGCCAAAGCCTCCCCTGAACCGGCCCACGCACTCGCGAGTTCACGCGGAGTCTCCCTGTGTAATCGGTTGAACCCTAGACGGCCGCAATCGTCCTCCCGACAAACTCCGGCGAGCTCCCACCCTCTGTCCATGACGCGCCGTCGTTCAAGCGCCGCCTCGGCGACCATCCCCGCCTGAACCCTCTCTGCGCCGTCCGATCCCGCCCAGACGGCTGGGATTAGATCCCCGCGAAGGGGTACGCTCCGGTCCACCGTGGACCCGTGGACCAGAACCCTGCACGTGGTCCACACTGTTTCCATGCACCTGTCCTATCCCGTGCCGCCATGTGGCATCTGTCAGCCCCGCACCGCAGTCCTTAGCGTCTTTCATGTTTACGCCTTTCTCGCTCTGAAAACGGAAACCTCTCCCTGTTAAGCAAAATACGTTTTCTTCTTTTTACAGATCTGCCACCCTCATTCAAATGCTTGTAATTTCCCCGTTTTAACTCTGTTTTGACCCAAACGAGTTGCGTTAGATCCGTAATTTCATAATCTATCTCATAGTACAGTTTTTATCTGTGTTAATTACTTTTGAAAATCAAAGAAAATTAATTTGTTAATGCTTTAATCTGCTCTTTTCAAAATCCTATTTAATCTATATCTCCTCCGTTTCAAATCTGTTTCGTTCCGTTCAAGTTGCGTTGGCTTCGTATCGGCGTAACCTTTTCGTTAGTGATCGTTAATACCATGTTAATAGCTCTGTATTTTCATGAGATCAAATCCTAATTTGATTAACCACTTTGCAACTTGTTACATACATAAAATGATGATAGTTTCAACTTCCGCTTTCAATCCAAATGCAATTTTGACCTAATCTAATCAAGGTGTTTCTTTGAAATACTTTATACACTCTTTTATATAATAATAAAATTGATAAAGCTCGTAGTTCTCTTTTATAAAAGCAAATCTTCCGTTAGTTGTATCTCGATCATCGTAGCTCCGTTTAGTGTGATCTTCGCGGCTGTGTGATCGTAGAGTTGCGTAGATCTCTTTTTAAATCCTTTTCATTGATTGGTGTATTGTTCTAATTTAGCCATGTTTGTATGCTATGTATGTTTGTCCAGCTGCTTGTGTGGTGTTTGGTTAATTGTCGTCCAATCGGTGAGTGTAGCGTTGGTGATCAAGAAGTCGTCTGAAGTTGAGAAGCAGTTGAGCAAAGGATCTAAGCTTTTAAGGCAAGTATTACATGGGATTATCCTTGTTGTCCTATTCATGATAATCACTCATTAGTCATATGCATGTGTTTCCTTGTTACCCTGTAAGGATTATCCTAGAATTGTACCTTATACCTTGTTACCCTGGGAGTTTATGCATTTGGGTAGATCAAGCTAGTGCTCTTTGAGAACAACTATGATCATGTAAACTTGATTAATGAATATGTGAATCGACAATAAAAGATGACTTTTTAGCAATGTGGACCATAGGTGGAACACCAGGAACTCACACCTGTGTTCTCACTCATAGGGATATTTCTATAAGAGATTACCTCGAGAAAACAGTACTACCATAAGCTAATGGGCTCTGGCTTGACTCAGTATTAGGCTTTTGCTAGTTTGTGGCAACTTACCTGAGAGGGCGCAAGAAGTGCTCTGAGATGTTCAGAAGCGCTGCGGTGACTTCTGGGCTCTTGTTGAGGGAACTTGTAGCGGGTTGTTACCTTCTAGTGGAACTTGTGAAAGGTCTCGTAGTGAACCCTGCCGGCCTACCTTGGAAGTGGGTCAAGAGGGTCGCGTCCTCTGGCGAAGGGGCAATTCACGACTTATGGGTAAAGATGTACGCCTCTGCGCAGAGTTAAAAACTATCATGATAGCCGTGCTCACGGTTACGAGTGGCTTGGGCTCCTTGCTATGTGATGTTCTTATGTCATGGCTCATCAGTTGTTATCGGTGATTTATTATTGTTACCCTTCATATAAACATTATATTCATGTTTACTCTTGATCATATGGATATTGGGTTTTTGATAACATTGATGCTACCATAATGCTAAAATTGTGACAACATAAAAGCTGATGCAGTTTAACCCGTGTCTATCCTTCTTGAGCCTCATGAACCCCATGTATTCTTGTTGAGTACGAAAGTACTTACGCTTGTTTACTTTCTTTTCAATTCTTGGATAAAATCCCGGATGGGTACCAGTTAGCAAGAGTTGGAAGAGTTAGGCTTGTGATCAACCAGTCAGTTGGTCCCTGTGGAGTGGAGTCTTCGCCTAAAGTTCGGAGTGTCTTACCGCTGTTTGCTCTCTCAAGGTTATTTCTTTAACCATATATGTTATATACTTAAGTATTGTCTTTTGATATTACCTTGTTCTGTGACTATATGTGGGATTTGACTTCCTGGGCTCACATATAGGTATATCTGGTTTTGTCCTTAAAACCAGGTGTGACAGTTAACCATTCTTCAAACGAGAATAGCCAGAGTCCAGCTTCCCGGAGTATGTGATAAGTACTTCAAAGTCACAACCCTAGTCATGCATCAACGAACGGTTCCTAATCGACACAGGCGAAAAGAACCCGCTCACCAGACACCGCTGATGGCTCTCCAACACCGTGTCCGCCCGGTCTCAGATTATTACTTCCATCAAGAAGACATAGCCATTTGCCGCAACAATCCGCTATTCTTCTCAAAAACAGAACCATTGCCGAAGCAATCAGGTTATCACCTATTCTCGCAGATGACAGGAAATCATCTGACTCTATCGGTCTAAGCATTGCTAAGCAGCATAAAGCAACATTCGTATTTTTAAAGCGGCATCAAGGTACAGGAATAAATAATCCAAGGTAAGGCTATGCATCAAGTAGGAATTTGATTGAATACCGTAATGCAATAGTATAAACATAAGTGTATTTAAAGCAATCATTTTAAATACAAGGAAGTGTTTGAATGCACCGGGGCTTGCCTTGGTTGGAGGGATAAACGAACTCGGGCTCAGATTCAAGAGAGAAAACCCCTTCACTGGAGGTATCCAACCCAACCAACGAACAATCTACACGATATAATGATATGTTTTAGATGATGCTTGAATAGTAAACATGATGCTTAAGTTAAACAAACATGCTCTTAAGAAAAGACTAAATAGATTGCACCTTGAGTACCACTTCCCTTCATGAAGGAAAGCAACACTAGGTTAAAAAGCAAATTAATTAAGCCCTATTTATCTTGAGTATCTAAGTTAATAATTACATCCAAAAGAACTGAGCAAACACATTACATCAAGTAGGTCCAACTTGTGTTTGTCACTGGACAATGACCATTTATATCAAATAATCCAAAATCACTCAAAGCCTAAAGTCATTAGGGTTTCTAAACATTTTATAGCTAAACAGGAAACAGGAAAAACCCTACACAAACCCACTGACGGCTGAGAACCGACCAACAGAGGCACAGACGCTCGAGCGACGACGTCGATAACCACAAAACACGGTTGCGAGTCGCCATCGGTGACCAAACCGAACGGCTACCCCTCGAACCTGCTTCGGCTTACCGAGCCAAACCCAACGAGGTGCGCCACCACCCAAACAAACCCTCAGAGACACCTCATCGAGGGTGCTGGCGATCTGCCGAAGCTCGACCGATCGCGCACCGTCGAGAACAGACCTCGATCGAAGAAGAGAGACCTCGATCGGAGAAACTAGGCCTCGACTGAAGAAGCTAGACCTCGATCGAAGAAGCTGGACCTCGATCACAGCTCAGAGGACAACCACGAGCAACACGCTCAACAAAAATGAGGCTAAAACCTACCCAAGAGACCTCGTCGACGACAATGGCGGCGAAACGAGCTCGACCGCACACATGCCGACAGACACAGGCCTCGATCGATGAAGCTAGGCCTCAAGCAGAGATGCTAGGCCTCGATCAAAACTCGATCTACCCTCGATCGATACAACCAACAACTCCAGCAAGCTATGCGGCCCCCAAACAACGCGAAGCGCAAGCCAAACGAACACAGAGCTAAAAGCAACACCCTTGACGACGGCACTAGCGGTCGACGGAGATCTGCGCGACGTGCCGAACAGAACACGCACGCGCTCGAGGGCAACTACCCCTCGAGACAGACTCAGGACGGCTAGGCGAAGCTGGCGCAAGACTCAGATCTGGAAAAGATCAACAACAACGGCCAGACGACGAACACACCGCCGTGCCAAACCAGAACAGCGGCGGCGCTCGAGGACAGAGCTCTAAGGCTCGATACAAGGACAAACGAGAAGAGCGGAGAGGTCGAGGAGCTCACCCTGGTCATGAAGCACAAGCAAGCGTGGCCGGAGATGAAGCAGAGACGACCGTTGACGGAGAACGTGTCGGCGAAGACGAAGAACTGCGCGGCAACGAAGATGTTCCCGGAGTATGGTCCACCATTTGCAAGACGGAGAAACCGAAAAGATTCAGAGATGAACAAGGAGCAAGAAACACAAGATACAAAGTCAATGCGGCTCCTACGTAGCCCGGTCGAGGACTGACCAAAGCGACGGCGGTCTCGTCGGAGCTGAGGAAGACGGATCCGCACTGAACGAATACAGGCTCGTCGACTTCAACAAACTCACCCCGAGGATGCGCAAGGTCAAGATGAAGACAATGGAGAAGGATTGAGGGATTGAGAGTGGCTAACGAGCTCTGACGAGTTCGTCAATGGAGGTGGAGCGCTCGGCGGAGCAAAGCAGAGCAGAGCAGCGCGGTGGTGTGGCGTGGAAAGGGAAACAGAGAAGACGGTGCCCCGCTTTTAAAGACGGCAACGGGTTCCGTGATTTCGCCACGTACACGACAAGACGTGCGTCCCTGGACAGGTGTCGCACGGTTGTGTCGGACAGGGGTGGGCGTCGAGATCGACCCCGCCATGCAACTGCTCGATGAAAGGACAGAACTGACCCTGTGGCTATTTGACAAAATGCACAAGCTTCCAGGGATTTTCAGGAAAAACTTTGAACACAAAAGATGCTCAAAATTTCAAGATCTACAACTTTGCTTAAACAACCATAAGCAAAAACTTTATAGATTTCGAAAATCATGTTTAGGGTTTAATCCACCCCCTCTGGGAAAAGGGTTTGGATTCCAAATTTTAATCTGAGCATTTGAAAAGATGACCTGCATTCAAACAATTGATCAAACATAAGCAAGTAAACTCATTTTAGTTCAATGCATATCCAGGTTTTCAAACAAATGAAAGATGCTTAATGCATATGATGACATGATCAAATTTTAATTAAGTTATTAACACCCGGGGTGTTACATTATCATTCAAGGCTTTGAAAGTTGGAGTACGATGTGACCATCTCCCTTATTCTCCAAAAGAATCTTCATAAGATGACACTTGATCAAGTTATCAACAAGATCATCTCTCATGAGCTAAGAATGGGAATCAAGAACTCTTATTCACTAACATCAAGCATCAAGAGTTTGGTCTGCCACAATCAAGCACAAGAGCAAGAACAAGACAAGACGGGAAGAATCAAGCTTAAGTGAAGATGAAGAGAGTGATGATGATGATGATGATGATGATGATGATGATGATGATGATGATGATGATGATGAATAAGAATCTCCAAGATCGTCAAGTGAAGATGAGTACCCAAGTGTCTAAGCCCAGGTCAAAGAATTGGAATAGCCAAGAAGGGTTTGACTACTGAGGTACCATGACTAAGGTGAAGAAGTGAACAATTGCATTTAGTCATGGAACTAATTGAGTTGTGTGGCATTATTCAAAGTTTTTAGGACAAAAGTAGAGCCACTATTGGAGGTCTGGATATTTTATGTGTCCATATTCTTTTAAAAATATCCTAAACTAGAAGTGAAATATAAGGCATTGTTAGGATGCTCTAAGTTCTAGCTTCTAGTTTTGGGCACTTGGTGTTTTTCTCTAATTTTGGACCAATTTGTGTGGCATTTATAACATCCTTTCTTTTTGTTCGTGCGAGGTTCTTGGTTGGGTTTAGTGCTAGGACGTGAGGACATGTCTTAAGTGATCAATTTCTAATTGATTCTTTTCACGAGCATGTCGAATTTGAGGATTGAACCAAGTCTCTCATTTGTATAGTTTTTTCTCCAAAATCCATGAAACAAGAAGTGAAATATTATTATTTTTCTATTATGTTTTAGGAAAAAATCATCACGGGATGGATAAGCTATAAATAAAATTTGTTGGATTTGGACCCTTGTTTTAACATTTGTGCTATTGAGTTCTTCTCTTTTTAAGGTTCCTCCAAATTTATGAAATTTAAAGTTTTTCTTCATATTTTGAAAGGATTCCTTACAAAAGATTACCCCATGAAACCATGAGCATATGATATCAATTTTGATGCTTTTTGGAGGATGAATGATTGAATTTGGGAGTTTCCATTTATTTTACGTGGGTTGTTTCTTAGCTGAGTGGAAGCTCCAAAAGATTGCATAACTTGAGTATGGGACTTCCATGAAAAAGTGTGGAACTTTCACATATTTGTGATGACTCCAAGTTCCAATTATTTTTCCTTGATTATTGCTTCTACTTTGCTTCTATAGTTTCCTAGAATCATTCCATGTCCAATTGCCTCTCGATGGATATTTCAATATATTGGCTTTGATGAAAGAGAGGTTTGTGACTATTTTAGTGTCATAAACAAAGTTCTCTAAGGTTATCAGCTAGTCATGCAATCAAACTAAAATGTTGTAGAACCTACATGATGGTGTGATGTTCTTCTTGTTGTCCTCGTCTAAGGCAGATAGCTTGAACACACGGTTTTTTGGTTCTCTCAAATGGCATTAATTGCTATTATTAGCGAGTTACACATTAAATGTGCTTGCCAATTTTGTGCACTTTGTTATCCATATACTCAATTTTTAGTGAATCCTCTTGTTGTTACATCTTGGAGCACTTATGAGGTCAATTATTCCTAAAATATTTGAATTAAAAAATTGGACGCACATGTAGGAGAATTAGAGAGGAGACCATAGGTGGAAGGGACATGAAGACAGAGATAGGAAATCAACTATCCTTTTTATCCTTTTGTTATGATGTGTGAGAGAAATGGTTCAATGCAACAACATCACCTCTACATCCTCACCTAGATTGTTTAGTTCCATTATACTCCTTAGGGCAATATATCACAATGTTATTACTTTCATTAAATGTACAACTTGACATCAAGATGACTTGTTACTTAGGTTTAATGAACAATGATAAAGGTTTCAAGTCAATTAACTTAGTGTGGCAGAGATATGACATCCCCTCATAAAATACATGGGGTTTTAGGATGGGAGATGCAGTCAAACCTTTAAAACTAAAAAGGAATAATAACTTTTAAATGATTAGTGTCAACACATGTAAGTTGTACTCTTGAATTGTATTAAAATACTTGCAAAAAATCTCATAAATTGAAGGATTTAAAAACATGATATGATCTAGAAAAAATATTTGGTCAAATATGTTAATCAAAGATTCTCCAAAGTCAATTGTGACAAATATTTAACCAGAGGAAGTACCATCTCGAAAGAATTCCACTTGTAGAGTTGTCCTAAGCAAACTATTTTAAAGCTAACCAACTTTATAGAGAAGAGTACCAACATTTATGACACTAATAATATAAAGTGAAAGTATATTTCATGATGCATCTAATGACTAGTGTCAAAAATATAATGTGTTTTTTATAAATTTTGCCAAAGTTGTTTAACTTTGGCCAAGTCTAGAAGTTGTTTTGGGATGGAGGGAGTAGAAGTAAAGCACTCAAAAATTTATATTTAACTAATAGTTAAAGGTGATTGCTAAAAAGAAGTCTTAGTGCTTAAATCATTTTACATGATACATACATTTATGTTATATCAAGAAAAAACATCTTAATCAACAAAAGTTCTTTTTATACACAATGCAAATGCATTTGTCAATTATCTTCCTACCACTACACCACACACTCACTTGTGAGCATGTATATGATTCTACTTTTTATAAATATTTCATAATCTTCTATTGAGTATTTTGGCTACTAAATGAACTCAAATAAAAAAATCAATTACAAAGTTTTTAACCTTGTTAAGCACTACAACTTTAGTACAAGACATGTCTCTATCTTAGATAGTTTAAAAAATATAAAAAATGAATATAAAAATGTGAATTTAAAACAAACATTTGAGACACTAAAAACTTCAAATAAAAAGTTATCAACAGAAAACATTTAGTCAGATCGGCCACTACAACTTTGGTACTGACTATATGAACATTCAAGGTCATTTAGAAATTCTAAAATTTGAATTTCAAAACCTTTGAACTTAAACACATATTTGCAACTACCACAATCCTGAATCACATTGAGTGTTAAGGTTTCCTTGAGGGCCAAACTAAAACCACCAAGGAAAGTGTAGTTTCCTTGGCTGTGTGAAGAATCATGGCCCTAGTTGGTTTCGGTGATTAACGACAATTAGAGATTATTATGGCTAACGTGTGTTTTGCAGAGGCTATGCGTAGCTTAGCCATAGTGATCAAGGAGAATGGGCTATAATGGTCATCACTTAGCCCCAAGATGGATATCATTTTGGTTGTTAAGGATACATGATGAAGACCCTAGAATGATAGGCTAAGTGCCATAAGGAGATGAAGGGCACTTAGAATTAGATAGGGCCTCTCTTTTTACCTTTGACCGTACTATCAAGAGGGGTTGAGATTAGTAGCTTGACATAGGAAAGCTTCATGATTTAGGTGTGGTGCACACTTGACTTCCTTAGCTCTAAGCAAGCCTTTGGTGACCATAAGATAGCCTAGAACAACTTCCATATTCATCGCGACGAAAAACGGAGTTGTCAAAATCGTTTTCTGGGTGTCGGACGCTCCTGGCAGGGGCGCCGGACGTTGTCCGTCGCGTCGGACAAAGGCGCCGGACGCTGGGTGTTTGAGTCCACAGTGTCTGTCGGCCTTCCGAGGGGTTGTTTTCTGGCTAAGTTTTTCAGGGTGCGTCGGACGCTGTCCGTCGGCCAGGCGTCGGACGCTGGGAAGAGCATCCGTCGACCTTCCAGAGAGGGTGTTTTTCAACCCTAGCCAGAACTCAGCGTCGGACGCTGTGGCTGAGCGTCCGTCGCCCAGTGACGTAGCGTCCATCGCTGGGAACAGTGTGTCAGAACTAGCCGTTAGACAGAGGCGTCGGACCGTCCGTCGCCTAGGCGCCAGAGCGTCCGTCGCCTCAACTATAAACAGAAACTAGCCGTTGGGCATGCGACGGACCGTCCGTCGCCTAGTCGACGGAGCGTCCGTCGCCAACTTAAATTGCCAGCCCGAGGCAGTTTTCAGAGGGCCTATTTATAGCCCCTCCCACTTCTCTCCCACCTTGCCTTTTGCTCATTTGAGTTGCTGAGTTTGTTGAGGAGGTCGGGAAGAGAGCAAGAGCCCTAGAGACAGAGAGTGATTCGCGATTTCATCCATCCTCTCTCTAGTTCCTCCAAGAGTTCAAGTGTGCATCATCTAGTTGTGAAGCTTGAGTGAGTCAAGCGAAGATCGAGGCTTGTTACTCTTGGTGATCGACATCACCTAGACGGTCCGGTGGTGCTCGGAGGAAGGTGATCGCCGGAAGATTGTCGGCGGCCCTTCTCCATCGACGTTTGTGATCGGTTGTGGGTGATTCACCGAGCCGGAGTGGCGAAGAATCAGCTCGTAGAGAGCACTCATCCCTTGCGCGGGATTGAGGGGGAGCTATACCTTGCGAGGTGCTCCAACGAGGACTAGGGGGAGTGTTGACTCCTCGATACCTCGGCAAAACATCGCCGTGTCAAGCATCTCTTTTTCTTAGCTCTTTATTACCGCATTACTTTTCGCACTTGTTAATTATTTCATACTAGAATTGTGTAGGAAGTTTTCGCTTTCCTTTGGCTTGCTACCGCTTTCTAGCTAGGGCACACAAGCGGTAGGCACTAGGGGGTTAATTGACTCTTTATAGGTTTAATTCTTGTTTAGAAGTGAAAAAGAGCCCAATTCACCCCCCCCCCTCTTGGGCATCTTGATCCTTTCAATTGGTATCAGAGCAAGGTTGCTCTAAATTAGGCTTCACCGCCTAGAGCAAGATGTCCCATGGGGATGGACCACCTCCTATGTTCGATGGAGACGACTTTCCTTATTGGAAAGTTCGTATGGAGGCCTATCTAGAGGCCGTTGACGTGGGCGTGCTCAAAGCCGCCACAAAGGGAGGCACCCTCTTCGCGGAGGACCTCAACTTTGATAAGCACAATGCCAAGGCGAAGAACATTATCTTTCGTGGCATTAGCAAGGATGTCTTCAACCGAGTGCGTAATGCCAAAGACGCATTTGAGTTGTGGACCACTATTTGTGCACTCCACGAAGGCACAAAGAGTGAGCGTGAAGAACGCTATCACTTGGTTATGGCTAAGCTCAATTCTTTCTCTATGCATGCAAATGAAAATGCAAATGAAATGTACTCACGACTTAACATTATTGTAGAGGAATTGAATGGGCTCGGTCTCAACCAAATGGAACCGGCCGATGTGGTACGCAAGATTCTTTGTGTCTTGCCCATTGAGAAGTATGGCCACATCGTCACGGTGCTTCACCAAGGAGATCTCTCCGCCGCTACAACCAACACAAATTTTGGGCAAGATTAATGCCCATGAGATGTACATGAAGATTGGTGATGGTGGCTCATCTTCCTCCTCCAAGAAGAAAGAAAAAGAGAAGGAGGAGAAGAAGGACTTAGCACTCAAGGCATCCTCCTCGGAGAAGCACAAGATGCAAGTCATGTATGAGAGCACAAGCGATGATGATGATGATGATGATCTCGCTCTCATGGTGAAGAAAACAACTAAGATGTTGAAGAAGCTAAGCAAGAATGGAGTCAAGTTTGACTCAAAGAAGAAGAAATTCTTCACAAGCTCTTCAAGAAAGCCCCTCTCCAAGATGGATTGCTACAATTGTGGCAAACTTGGACACTTGGCTCATGCTTGCCCCGAAGAAAAGAAAGACAAGTACAAGAACAAGAAAGCTAACAACAAGTTCAAATACAACAAGGGCAACAAGGTTGAGTCAAGTGATGAGGAGAAGAAGGATGACAAGCCATTCAAGAAGAAGAAGAACTTCAACTTCCACAAGAAGAAGAAGAATGGCAAAGCCTACATTGTTGGTGATTGGCTGACCGACATTGAAGACTCAAGTGACTCATCCAGAGATGAAAGTGAAGAAGAGAAGGTGGCCGCCTTGGTGATTGGTTCATCTACGCCACCGCCACCCCCTCCATCATCTCCGAATTCATCCTCTACACACCTATGCCTCATGGCTAAAGGTGACAAAAAGGTACAAAAAGAGGATAGTGATGATGAGGCTAGCTCTAGTGATGATAGTGATGATGAGTCTGAGGCACCTTCCTATGATTAGCTAATTGAAATTTGCAATAAATATACTAAGCTCATTAGGAAGTATAAAGGCAAAAGTGAATCACTAGAGAAAGCCAATAGTAACTTGCATGCTAAGCTTGATGACTTGTCTAGTGCTAATGATGAATTGACGCTTGAGAACAAATCTCTCTCATCTAGCACTAGGGAGCTCAAAGCCTCACTCAAGCAAGCAAATGAGAAACATGATAAGCTTGAGAGGTCAACACAAGAGCTCCATACAAGATACAACTTGCTAAAAGATGACTACAACCAAGTTAAGAATGAACATGGCACACTTGTGATAGCTAATGAATTGCTTTCAAATGATCTTGCTACACATGTTGCTATTAACCCGGTTGTTAAGTGTGATATAGCTACTTCTTGTGAGGACTTGCTTGATGAAGTTGCTAGTGAGAAAAATGCTAAGTGCAAGGGCAAGAAGGTAGTTGAGGCCGATAAGCATGATGACTATGTGAAGATGAGGCAAAAAAACTCCAAGCTCAAGGAAGAGCTAATCAACCTCAAGGCAAGCAAGCCACTTACTATCAAGTCGGCCAAACAAGATGACAAAGATGCAATGACCTTGATCAACTCTCTCAAAGAGGAAAATGCAAAGCTCAAAGTTGAGAAGATCAATCTTACAAGTGGATTGGAGAAGTTCACCAAGGGCCACAATCTTCAAAGTGAGCTCTTGATGAACACTATCATGAAGACCGACAAGACCGACATTGGGTTCAAGGAGAACCAAATCATGAAGGCCAAGGTCAAGATAGAAGCCAAGAACTATTACAAGAACAAGGCTATGAGAAGCAACTATGACACACCAAAGCCCAAGCCCAAGAAGTGCTTTAGATGTGGTCAAGAGGGTCACCTTCAATCCCAATGCAAGATTCCACCTCCCAAGACCTTGCCCAAGCACATAAGGCCTTTCGCTCATGATGCACACTTCATCATCAACAAGGACTCCAAGGGTAGACCTCAAGTTGTATTTCTCGGTCCAAAGATGAAGAACAAGCCCAAAGTGCTATGGGTTGCTAAGGAGTTGGTGGACAAGGCTATGGGACCTCGCCAAGTGTGGGTTCCCAAATAACAAGCTTAACTCCAAGTTGCTTGTGTGTAGGTGAACTACAAGACCGGTGGAAGTCATTGGGTGATTGATAGTGGATGCACTCAACATATGACTGGTGACTCCCGGATGTTCACCACACTTGAGGAAGATTGTGAAGGGCAAGACAAGATTACCTTTGGGGACAATTCAAAAGGCAAAGTGCAAGGTCTAGGCAAAGTGGCAATCTCAAATGATCAATCAATATCAAATGTCTTGCTAGTACAATCATTGAGCTTCAACTTGCTATCGGTAGGACAACTGTGTGATCTTGGTTTCCAATGTCTCTTCACTCCAAATGAGGTAGTTGTGTCCAAGATTGAAGATTCATCATTGATATTCAAAGGGTTTCGGCACAACAATCTCTACCTAGTGGACTTCACCTCGAATGAAGCTAGTTTGCAAACATGTCTATTCTCCAAGAGTTCTTTGGGTTGGCTATGGCATAGAAGATTAGCACATGTGGGAATGTCAACTTTGAAGAAGCTTGTCAAGAAGGAATTGGTTAGAGGTGTGAAGGATGTGGTGTTTGAGAAAGACAAACTTTGTAGTGCATGTCAAGCCGGCAAGCAAGTAGCAAACACTCATCCAACCAAAGCTTTCATGTCAACCTCAAGAGTTCTAGAGCTACTCCACATGGATCTATTTGGACCTACCACCTATGCTAGCCTTGGCGGCAATCTCTTTTTCTTGGTGGTAGTTGATGACTACTCTAGATACACTTGGGTGTTCTTTCTTCAAGATAAGGGAGAAACTCAATCAATATTCAAGAAGTTTGCAACTAGAGCCCAAAATGAGTTTGATGTGAAGATCAAGAAGATAAGAAGTGACAATGGGACCGAGTTTGTGAACACCAAGATCGAAGACTATTGTAACGAAGTTGGGATCAAGCATGCAGTATCCACCACCTATACTCCTCAACAAAATGGTGTAGTAGAGAGGAAGAACCGGACACTTATCACTCTTGCAACATCAATGCTTGATGAATACAACACCCCCGAGAAGTTTTGGGCCGAAGCAATCAACACCGCATGCTATGCGGCCAACCGGCTATTTGTCCAAAGGCTTCTCAAGAAGACCCCCTATGAGCTTGTGAATGGAAAGAAACCGGACATATCCTTTTTCCGAGTGTTTGGTTGCAAAGTATACATCTACAAGAAGCGCCAACACTTCGGCAAGTTCCAAAGAAGATGTGACATTGGTTTCTTAGTTGGGTATTCACTTAAATCCAAGGCATACCGTGTATTTAACAAAGCCACCGGCTTAGTTGAAGAAACGTATGACTTGGAGTTTGATGAAACTAATGGATCTCAAGAAGAGCATGAAAATCTTGATGATGTAGGTGATGAACCCTTGAGGGAGGCAATGAAGAACATGTCAATTGGTGCTATCAACCCGCAAGAGGTGGAAGAAGTTGAAGATGAAGCAAATCATGATCCTTCTCCACCCCACACACCTCAAGTTGATGAAGGAGATCAAGTGAGGGAAGCTCAAGAAGACACTTACATCCCTCAAGATCAAGCCGAGGCCGAAGCAAGCAATGTTGAAGCACCGCAACCTCCTCTCCAAGTGATCAATAGAAGATCTACACCTATGCTTCAAGCACATCCTCAAGACCTCATCATAGGGAGTCCATCAAGGGGGGTAACAACTCGATCTAAACTTGCTTCTTATGTTGAACATCACTCCTTTGTTTCCTTTGTTGAGCCTTCTAGTGTGGAAGATGCACTTGCGGATCCGGATTGGGTGAACGCCATGCACGAAGAGTTGAACAACTTCACCCGGAACGAAGTGTGGACACTAGTAGAAAAGCCCAAAGGAGCAAGAATCATTGGCACCAAGTGGGTGTTTAGGAACAAGCAAGATGATCAAGGCGTGGTTGTGAGAAACAAGGCAAGATTGGTGGCAAAAGGGTTCTCCCAAGTTGAAGGATTGGATTTTGGGAGACCTTTGCACCTGTTGCAAGACTAGAAGTCATTCGTATCCTTTTGGCATATGCTTCACACCATAAAATGAAACTTTTTCAAATGGATGTGAAGAGTGCCTTTCTTAATGGTTTCATTAATGAACTTGTTTTTGTCTCACAACCTCCCGGGTTTGAAGACCCAAATTGTCCTAATCATGTGTATAGGTTGTCCAAGGCACTCTATGGTTTGAAGCAAGCTCCAAGAGCTTGGTATGAGAGGTTAAGGGACTTCCTACTCAAGAAGGGCTTCAAGATCGGGAAAGTGGATACCACACTCTTCACCAAGGTGCTAGATGGAGAGATCTTTGTTTGCCAAGTATATGTCGATGACATTATATTTGGGTCAACAAACCAAGGTCATAGCAAGGAATTTGGTGCATTGATGTCCAAGGAGTTCGAGATGTCGATGATTGGTGAGCTAACCTTCTTCCTAGGCTTCCAAGTGAAGCAATTAAGGGAGGGCACCTTCATATCTCAAGAGAAGTACACTTATGATGTGCTCAAGAAATTCAAAATGGAGGATTGCAAGCCAATCAAGACCCCAATGCCTACTAATGGGCATCTCGATCTCGATGAGGGAGGTAAACCGATCGACCAAACTCTCTATCGCTCTATGATCGGTAGTTTACTTTACCTCACCGCTTCTAGGCCGGATATCATGTTTAGTGTGTGTATGTGTGCTAGGTTTCAAGCAAACCCTAAGGAGTCGCATCTTTGTGCGGTTAAAAGAATCCTTAGGTACTTAAGGCGCACCCCTAGCATGGGTCTTTGGTATCCCAAAGGAGCTCCCTTCCAACTAGTTGGCTATTCCGATTCGGATTACGCCGGGTGTAAGGTTGATAGGAAGAGTACCTCCGGCGGGTGCCACATGCTAGGAAGATCACTTGTTTCTTGGTCCTCAAAGAAGCAAAATAGTGTGGCATTATCAACCGCCGAGGCGGAATACATTGCCATGGGAGCAAGTTGTGCACAAATCTTATATATGACCCAAACACTCTTTGATTACGGCGTGTTTTTAAAAGAAGTTCCACTTTTGTGTGATAATGAAAGCGTCGTAAAACTTGCAAACAACCCGGTTCAACACTCTTGCACCAAGCACATAGATATTCACCATCACTTTCTTAGAGATCATGTGGCTAGGAAAGACATAACACTAGTTAGAGTTAAGAGCGAAGAGCAATTGGCGGATATCTTCACTAAACCACTCGATGAAACAACCTTTTGTAGGTTGAGAAGCGAGTTAAATGTGCTTGATCACTCTAATTTCACTAAAAGATGAGCTTGTGTGAACCATGCATTCATATGTAAATTAACATGTTTAATTTGGTAATGCACATAGGCTTGGCTAACGCGGTTAAGATAACCGCCCTCAAAGCGTGTGACAAAGCTTAACCGCGGTTTAAACTTGCAAGCAACCTAGATTCAAATTTCGTATTGCATAGCATATGCATGTATGTTGTTTGCCCTTTCTTTTCGGTTAAGTTTCTTGAGCATCCTCTATGATAGTCCACTTAGGGGGAGCATTCCAAGCTCAAGTCACTTCCATACCCCTCTTGTGGCCATATGATGTCTCCTTGGCGCTTCCATTCGAATATTTTGAGCTAAAAAGTAAATTTAAGCCTATGGCAAACTAATTGAAAATGAGTGTTTGAGAGATGGTTCTCATATCAAATCCAATCAAGTGTTATTTGGATCTTATTGGGATTGGAACTTGGTTGTGAGAAAGACGCAAAAAGAAAATTTGAAAAATTCCGTTTTTAAGGCGTCGGACGCTGCCGACGGACGCTCGGTGTCAATTGCCTCAGCGTCCGTCGCGATCGTCTGGAGATTAAAGTTGCCCGCTAACAGGGCGACGGACGCTCTCCCCAACGTCCGTCGCGGTCAATGCGATTGGGCGTTTCAAATCGGCACTGGAAGCCCGACGGATGATGCCGTCGGACGCTCCCCGAGCGTCCGTCGCATACTGACGGAGCGTCCGTCGCTCCTCGTCGGAGCGTCCGTCGCGAACTAAACGGCAAAATTTTTTAGAAAAACCCCGATCTCTTCTCTGTCTCGCCCGATCCATTCAGTCCGCCGCCGTGCTCACGCTCTAACCCTAACCGCCAATCTTCGCCGCCGTTGGGCTCCTGTGCCGCCCTTCGCCGGAGCACCTCCTCCCTGTGCCGCCGTCTGCTCCCCGCGCCGCCGTGCCCTCACTCCACCTCGCGCCAGAGCACCTGCACCGCCGTGAGACCCCACCCAGCGTCACCGTGCTCCTCCACCCAGCCGCCTGACATCCCTGCACTGCGCCGCCAGGTTTTCACCTCCACTACCTCGCACCTGATCCCCTGCTCTATCCAATTCGAGCAGGAGTCACTCCTAGCCAAGAAGATCACATCCTTGGAGGTTGGTTCTCCGAGGTGAATTTCATTTCCTGTGTTTACTTCCTTGAGTTTCAATCCACCTCATCTATTCTCTATCCACCCTAATCCATCATCTCATTGCCTTGGTTAGCTTGAGGGTTGCGAAGTGCGGATTGCAATTGTTTGATCGGGGAAACTCTCATCTTCTCTCCTTTTGGTCAGAGGCTCGAGGTATGGCAGTTGATATCACGATTCTATCCTTACCTTATTTCATGCTTCTATAGACCCTCACCTCTAGTTATATGCTTATGGTAATATCCCTATCTATCTCATGAGCAGGGTCTGTTTGGTCAGTTGTCAGAGAATCAGAGGATCAGCAGGCAGTATCAGTGAACTCGGGGCAAAGCCCGTGAGTACGGACCAAGGCAAAGCCTCGCGAGGACAGTCCAGGGCCGGCGTGCCACTCTTGTTTGGTCTGCGGATTGTCAGTTTGTCAGAGGATCAGTGACAGTGGCCAGTAGGTCTGTGGTGTGTTTCTTGAGGTTTCCTGTCAGTGTTTTGATTGCAAAGACTAGAGATATGGCAAGGACAAAGAACGCAGGTCCCGTTCCCGGTAGTGGTGGTGACCCTCCACCTCCACCCACTGACCGGGGAAAGGGAAAGCAAAAGGTTATCTCTCGGAAGCGCAAGAGGCCAGCGATGGATCCGGATTCGGTAGCCGCGCTCGCAGTGGCAGAGGCAGCTAAGTTAGCGGAGCGAGGAGGACATCGCGCCGGCTTGAGGCTCTCGCCTCGCCGTGGAGCGCGTCGTGAGTCCCCTCCACCTCCAGAGTCAGAGCCCGTCGAGGCTACAGAGGCACCAGTGACAGAGCCAGTCCCAGCGACTGAGCCGACAGAGGCCGCGGGCCACTCTACTATTGGAGAGCTGATGAGCCGCCGTGTTACCCGTTCCTGAGGCTCAGGTGCACCACCTAGCCCTCCAGGACCCCGGCTCCCAGACCCAGTGAGGCACCAGGTCAGAGCACTTACAGCGAAGCAAGTCCAGCTGCTTCGATTCGTTGACTTCCAGACCTGGTTTCCACCTCAGAGGGACCCCCGTGCCGGACGTGAGTTCTATACTACAGTGCACGAGGACTTCTACAGAGCATATGTTGACACTGATGCTCCTCTCAGGGCCCACAGGGTGTGCCCATCTACTCAGATTGAGGGGATCAGTGGTCCAGTGATCCTGCAGCACCTCCAGTACATCCAGGGTCTGACAGATCTGATGGGACGCTCAGGGGCCTATCAGAAGGAGTGGGTATACCAGTTTTACGCCTCTCTGTGGATCTCACCTGATCACGAGTTCCTCCACTTTGCATACCAGGGACGTGATTTCAGGGTCACTGCTGCCAGATTCAGAGAGCTCTTTCACCTCGGGTCCTCACCTACCAGGATACACAGTCTCTGCTATGGGGATCAGGAGGCCCCTCGCCGACCTCACGATGGTATAGTGCCATCCACGGATTTCGTGAGTCCATGCTTTCAGCAGCCGTTCACTGAGGGTTCGAGCCGTACGCCACGTGACCTCACTCCTCTAGCTCGGATCCTCCATGAGGTTCTCAGACGTACTATTCTACCCCGGATTGGAGCTAGGGATACTATCACTCGTCTTCAGCTTTGGCTCCTAGCTCACATTGTTCGGAAAGAGCAGTTCGACCTCTGGGATTTGATAGTGAGCGAGCTCGAGGATATTATAGCTGCTGGGTTCAGAGGTCATTGGCAGCTACAGTTTGCCCATTGGATTTCATATTTGATAGTTGCCAAGACTAGGTCAGGTGTTATGAGAGTCACCCTTACGAGGTCAGCTACAGAGTTCCCAGTCTACTCGATGAGCCAGCTTGTGGCCCATGGGCAGTTGCCTTGCCCCGGCAGAGCCTACAGACCAGGCACTAGGCAGGCCGGAGTGCCACCACAGTCGGCCGAGGTCACAGATGCGACAGTTGAGCAGATTGCTCAGGCAGAGCTAGCAGACTTGGATGTCGAGATCGATACAGCTGCTGAGACAGTCTTTCGAGAGGACCTCGATTCCGACATCTCTGACGAGGACTACCCGCCCGTGCATGAGTACACACCGATGACCCATGACCACGAGGCAGGTGGGTCAGGCACAGCCGCAGCAGCTCCAGCTCCAGGCTCCAGTTCCTCAGAGGCTACCTTGCTCACTATTCACTCGAGGATGCAGGAGGAGCAGTATCGCCAGGCAGAGGAGCAGAGACGACAGGCTGTAGACCTACGGAGACTTACTGAGCAGTAGCTGGCAGCTCAGGCACAGACACAGGCCAGACAGGACGAGTTCCAGCGTCAGTTCTTGGCATATCAGCTGCAGCAGGCAGAGATTCAGAAGACTCAGACACTACTTCTTGAGCGTCTTCTGGCCTCTAGCTCCGGGCAGACTTCCACGCCACAGTTCCAGTTGCCCGGCGTATCTCAGCAGCAGCCGTTCACCTCTCCTCCGCAGCAGCCTCCAGTCGTTGTGGTGCCAACTCTAGCGTTACCGTCCAGAGGACAGCAGAGTCAGGCACCAGCTACACCTCCGTTCCAGCCGGTAGCCTCTCCTGAGTACCAGACTCCGAGGACCCAGGTGTCCTCTTGGATAGCTTCACCCGGAGAGTTCCAGACGGGATTCACTCCTACCCGGGGAACTACCTTAGCAGAGGCCTCGAGAGATCTGTTAACTTCCTATCTGGAGATCACGGGAGAAGACTCCCCAGGAGCACCTCAGCAGGTCACACCAGCTCCAGAGACTGCAGTGGATCTTCCGGCGACAGGCACTCACCAGTCCTCAGTTGCATCGTCGGAGATCGCACCTGAGCAGTCGGCACAGACAGTCACCACACCTCCAGCTGTCATTCAGACGGATCCCATATCCCTAGCAGATGAAGTTACAGTGGCAGTGTCCTCTCCCGGTCAGACTTAGCCTGCAGAAGTTGCAGCAGCAGTGTCCCTAGTGGCACTTGCAGTGACACCGTCCCCCTCGCCTCGAGTTTTCACTCGTCGGGCTCCCAGGCCCGCTACCACTAAGGCAAGACCGTCAGAGGCACCAGCTGAGCCTCAGGGGGAGTCAGTTGAGACCGCAGCACCAGAGGTGCCAGTGACGGCTCCACAAACCACCCCAGCTGCACCTACACCGGCAGAGACCGAGGCAGATGATGAGTCAAGCGAGTCAGACCTTCAGGACTTCATCATGCTGGATCGCAGAGCTGCAGTTTCTTCGCCTTCTTCTCCAGCCCCAGACTCTTAGTTTTTGGTGCTAGACGCCAAAGGGGGAGAGAGGGTCGAGTATAGAGATAGGGGGAGAGTTTTGGATCTTTGTATGCTTTTTTTCCCCGTACTCTTTCATCATGTCTACTTTTGTGCATTTGTCTATATGTGTGATGTGATGATGATTGATGTTTATATGGGTTGCATGTGACAAACTCTTGATTATCTCTAATATATCTTATGAGTTGTCTCATGGTTCATGATATATCTCTTTGCTTAACGTTATTTGAGCTTCCGCGCTTGACACCGAAACATCACTTGAGAATATTATGAGGTACTGTTTTTTCTTTCATATCCATGAGTACCATGTTTTGTGATTTGGCTTGGGTGAGCAAGTATGCTTTATTACAATTTCACTAACCCTTGCTCAACCATTCCAAGTCACCCTTGAATCTTAACCAAAACTCTTATCCATACTCGAGGTTCTATTGTCGTCAATCACCAAAAAGGGGGAGATTGAAGAATCATGGCCCTAGTTGGTTTCGGCGATTAACGACAATTAGAGATTATTATGGCTAACGTGTGTTTTGCAGAGGCTATGCGTAGCTTAGCCATAGTGATCAAGGAGAATGGGCTATAATGGTCATCACTTAGCCCCCAAGATGGATATCGTTTCGGTTGTTAAGGAGACATGATGAAGACCCTAGAATGATAGGCTAAATGCCATAAGGAGATGAAGGGCACTTAGAATTAGATAGGGCCTCTCTTTTTACCTTTGACCGTACTATCAAGAGGGGTTGAGATTAGTAGCTTGACTTAGGAAAGCTTCATGATTTAGGTGTGGTGCACACTTAACTTCCTTAGCTCTAAGCAAGCCTTTGGTGACCATAAGATAGCCTAGAACAACTTCCATATTCATCGCGATGAAAAACCGAGTTGTCAAAATCATTTTCTGGGCGTCGGACGCTCCTGGCAGGGGCGCCGGACGCTGTCCGTCGCGTCGGACAAAGGCGCCGGACGCTGGGTGTTTGAGTCCACAGCGTCCGTCGCCCTTCCAGAGGGGTTGTTTTCTGGCTAAGTTTTTCAGGGTGCGTCGGACGCTGTCCGTCGGCCAGGCGTCGGACGCTGGGAAGAGCGTCCGTCGACCTTCCAGAGAGGGTGTTTTTCAACCCTAGCCAGAACTCAGCGTCGGACGCTGTGGCTGAGCGTCCGTCGCCCAGTGACGTAGCGTCCGTCGCTGGGAACAGTGTGTCAGAACTAGCCGTTAGACAGAGGCGTCGGACCGTCCGTCGCCTAGGCGCCGGAGCGTCCGTCGCCTCAACTATGAACAGAAACTAGCCATTGGGCATGCGACGGAGCGTCCGTCGCCAACTTAAATTGCCAGCCCGAGGCAGTTTTCAGAGGGTCTATTTATAGCCCCTCCCACTTCTCTCCCACCTTGCCTTTTGCTCATTTGAGTTGCTGAGTTTGTTGAGGAGGTCGGGAAGAGAGCAAGAGCCCTAGAGAGAGAGAGTGATTCGCGATTTCATCCATCCTCTCTCTAGTTCCTCCAAGAGTTCAAGTGTGCATCATCTAGTTGTGAAGCTTGAGTGAGTCAAGCGAAGATCGAGGCTTGTTACTCTTGGTGATCGACATCACCTAGACGGTCCGGTGGTGCTCGGAGGAAGGTGATCGCCGAAGATTGTCGGCGGCCCTTCTCCATCGACGTTTGTGATCGGTTGTGGGCGATTCACCGAGCCGGAGTGACGAAGAATCAGCCCGTAGAGAGCACTCATCCCTTGCGCGGGATTGAGGGGGAGCTATACCTTGCGAGGTGCTCCAACGAGGACTAGGGGGAGTGTCGACTCCTCGATACCTCGGCAAAACATCGCCGTGTCAAGCATCTCTTTTTCTTAGCTCTTTATTACCGCATTACTTTTCGCACTTGTTAATTATTTCATACTAGAATTGTGTAGGAAGTTTTCGCTTTCCTTTGGCTTGCTACCGCTTTCTAGCTAGGGCACACAAGCGGTAGGCACTAGGGGGTTAATTGGCTCTTTATAGGTTTAATTCTTGTTTAGAAGTGAAAAAGAGCCCAATTCAACCCCCCCCTCTTGGGCATCTTGATCCTTTCAATGTGGACATAAACCTATAATGAAATGGATATTCTTGAGTGCTAAACCAAACCGCCAAGGTAATTCCATATTTCCTTGAGTGGTATTACAAACTGGGAAGTAATTGCTTATTTTCTTTGGTGTTGTAGAAAATCGCCAAGGTAATTCATATTTTCTCGAGTGTAATTTGAAACACCAAGGAAATTCTCACCTTTACAATTCAATTTTTCAGAATTTTGCAAATGACCTCGGATGAAGATACGATCTAAAAACTTTTTAGTTCAAAGTTTTTACATTTGAAATAGTTAGGATGAAAGAGTTTTTACAAGTTTCAACAAAGTGAATACAAAATAAAAAATAATTCATTTAGTCACAAGGTTCTTTGACGTGTAGTGGTAAGTACTTTGCCTTTGAAGCAATACGTCATAGGTTTATATTTTTTGCTATTGCTCTATATTTCCGTGAAGGTTGCTAGCCCTCAAGGAAACTAATTTTCTTGATGGTTAGGAATATTTTCTTGGAAGGTTGTTGGTCCTCAAGAAAAGTAATTTACTTGACGGTTATTTTATTATCCTTTTGGCAAATTAACTATAGTTCGAGTTTACAACTATCCTCCAAAGAAATCATCCTTGAGTTTGCTTGACTGTTTGTGGGCAAGGATAATTTTCTTAGTGGTTTTGGGCACTCAAGGTAATTCAAGATTATGGTAGTGTTGGGATTTTGAACGACTAAATTTTTTTCAACTACATTATTTTTTTCAAGAGGACATACTTAATTATTTGTTGTATTATCAATCGTTGGAGAGCGAGTTTGAAGATCGTGTTATAAGTTGCAAAGTAGAAATATAGAATGGTAATCTATAGAATTAATTTCAATCTCACATCCTATGAATTTGAGATAGGCTTATATGTGAAACTTTGAAAAGTAGTGGAATATCAAATTTCAAGTCAAATAGCTTAACTTGTGAAAATAGATTTTCAATTGCCCTAAATAAAAGATCCAAACGGCCCTAAGGGAACCCCACCTCACTACTATAAATTGAATACAATATTTTGGTTGTGTACCCGTGATCAGGCGGAGATGCCTTCGCCCTTTTCCTTGAAAACATGGCAAGAAGTACAGCAATCGATGAGCTAAGTAAGCGTATTGAAGTAAGCGTATTGCATAACTGCACCTTTATTTTGACGCCAGGATTGCAGGACATATATATGAAATCACCATTCGGTATGTTTTGAATGTTGCAAACTTGATCAGACTAGCTGTCCATGAGAGTGCTTTTTAAAATGAAATAGATATAGGAAGGCATAGCCTAATAAGGATTCATTAATTGACGTCAAAACCGTCAAAACACCAAAGTTGGCATGGAACCGCCAGAGCCATCTAGCTATTATCCTTTTTGGGTGGAAATTAATTAATTTGTATTGTTTCCAGCTGATTACACTCTGCAAAAGTAAATTAAATATTGTCCTCTTTAACATACCATTCTTCCTAAAACATACGTTGATACGTATATACTTGAGGCTTGAGGGCACATAAAAATATCCAGCTTAACCTTGCATGGAAATGGAAATAATAATATACAGCTTAACCTTGCATGACTGGTTACTATTCACTTGACCTGTTATTAGGGGCTTCATATCTTATGCCCTCCGAAATCACACCTCACCTAACCATGGATCACATAATATCTGTTATATTCTCATACCGCGCAAGACACAAAAAAACGTCTAGCTCGTTATTGAGCATCCACACGATTGCCATCATGACATTCGTTTTTGAAAGCGCACTGTGGATAACATTGTTGTTGTCCGTGGTGGTGTGATGATACAGACATATCGGTAGTCCCTTCCTCAAACCTAGCTATTTGATTTGAAATTTATGGGTATCTTTAACTGAAGAAGTTGTATATATAGGAAAAACAACAAAAATTCTCTATGTATATGTACGTACGTACGTACGCTAGGAAATTTCTGGAGAATATCTTGGAATAATGCAGGGACGCTGAGTGGATTTATATACCTGTGGGTTTGAGTTTATCAACTCGAGCTACTACTACTTTCCTTGTTTTTTCTACCTGCAGAATTCCCAGCATAGAAACTCTGCAGATTAGGCGTTGCTCTTGTTGCTAGCTTTTAATATAGGAGCATATTTCTTAATTGTCTGATTTATTATATATATCAGGGTGGAAATCTTGTGGTCATTTACGTTGGAAACAAACTAATCAGGGTATACGTACTGTGTGCCTGGTACCTAGGCAATGCGTTGAACTTCATGATTTATTAGTGTTTATATATCATCGTATCATTGTTCTGAGTAAGTAAATCATTCAGAAATGTACAAAGGTTTAGAAAGAGATGCAGTCAATATTCAAGCTCGTAAGCTTAACCATCGAGTATTGGAGAAACATATATCTGAATTGGTAACATCCCTGTGTCATTGGATTTTGTTTGGAAAATGTCTTGGTAATTTGAAGGTCGATCTATGTTTTTTTATGTTCGAATAAATGTATTCGTTCAAGTTGTGTGTTGAGAGCCTATCAATTTCCAAAACATCATGCATTAGTATTTGGTAATGACTTGTTTTCCGGCGGCCGTGCCTTTGTCATGTCGTACGCACCACTCGCACTCGCATGTCCTCCTCATGCCTGCGCCCCACCGCCTCTCCATGCCTGTGCGGAGCTTCTCCTCGCCCCCATCTGCGCCGGTCATGGTGGATCCGCCCCCACCCACCCTCACCGACCTCCTCCGGCGAGCCCGCGACCCACCGCTTCCCCGTGCCTACCCCCACTGCCTCCTCGCGTCGTCCATGATGGATTCAGCGGATCCACTTCGGCCATGGCGGATCTAGCTCCGGCCATGGCGGATCCGATGGATCCAGCCATGGCGGATCCGGCGAGGTAGGTTTTCGACTCCTCCTTCGTGTTAGGGTTCCGGCAAGCTTTCCCTTCTTTCTTCCCAAATTTCGGCGAGCTTAGAAGGAAGGAAGGTTCAGGGAAGAAGGCCGGCCAGGCGGTGGGGATGCCAGTGGGCGGTTTAGGGGCCCTGGCGGCCGGGCTAGGTGAGGGCGGGGGCGTCGGCCATTGCCAAGACGGCGGCGGTGGGGGTGGGGGAAGGGGAAGAGGTTGGTGCCGCGGGCGAGGAGCTAGGGTTTCAGCGAAGCTCCGGCGAAACTCTTGCTCGCCACGGCAGGGTGGTGGACGACGACGGGGGCAAGGAAGCCGGAGTTGAGGACGGTGGTGTTTCATTTTTTTCCGACCAAACAATTACTGTGCAGGTGGACGTGCGCGCGCACGGCTTAACGCACGACTGTGCGTGCGTTAGCCGCGTCCTATTTGGTAATTATCATTGCAGGCGGTAATAGATAAATAGATAAGTACGTTTGATTTATTAAGGAATGATTTATTAAGGAAGAAACCAACACAGTTCCATGATTGGAGTCCTTTTCTTCTTCTTTAGCTGACATAGCACTTACGGAGTACTCCGAACTTATAACGGCATTACAGTAGTTTCAACATGTAATCTTTTTTTTTAAAACAAAAACAAGATAAGTTTTTTTTGTGAGACATTTATAGACGCGGACACTTATATACACGAGCGCACACTCTGTCTTTACGAGTACTTCTGAAGAACCGAGTTGGATCGGTAAAAAATTAACGAAGTCACGATAGGCGCTTCACTATCGATAGGTATGTCACCTACAACTTAAAAAATACCGTTAAATCATACCATAAATCCATAAAAATACGCAAATAAACGAATATACTCGCACACACACGCATACCGAGTTAGATATTCGAACATGCATGGTGTGCATGGAACATGATGAACTCGATCGGCTTACGCAGTACGCTGCCTTTACCGAAAATCCCATGTCCGTCCTCGACCTCGATGGCTGGACGCGCTATGCCTAGACGGGAGAAATGCGCATGCATGTAGCGCCCCATTTCCGAGAATTGATAACAAGAATTGTAGTAGTAGAACGGGGCGAGTGCACCTCCACATCTCCGTCACCTCTAGTCTTGATCGAGCTGTGTGTTGATGATAATAACAGAAGGCCCGCCGCCGCCAGCGCGATGGCATGGCATTAAGAGCTCTCCAAAAAGAGGCAGTAGATGCACACACAGCACAGGAAGAGGGAGGCCATTGAATAGGCCGAGCTGGTCGTGAGGCGGACCTGCCTGCTGCTGCTGAGCGGGCCGGTCGGGGCGCCGCCCCCGTCCAGCGGAGCCGAGACGCCGACGGTGTACCTCACCTCTCTCACCAAACAAGGAACGAAACGACGGAAGCAGCGCCACAGTATTCGTGTGTGTGATAACGCCTGGGCCCCACCCACACTGCGGGAGTTCGGTCCGGTCCACCTCGGCAGCAAGCATTCACTCGCTGGGTCAGCGGCGCCAACGGCCTCGGCCTCGGCACGGTGCTGTGTGTTCTTCCGTTCCCTCCGCCGCCGTCGCCGTCCGCCCGGATGGCAATGGCATTGAATCGCCGCACCAAACCACCGTCGGATCCAGATCACACGGCCCCCACCCCTGCCGACCCCACCCCTTCCTCCAGCTGCACGGGGTCGGGTCGGGTCGGGTCGGGGACGCGACGCCAAACAAGGCGGCCCGCCCCCTTTGACTGCGCTGCCTGCCTGCCTACCTGCCCGAGCCCGACCCCTCTCTCTGCCAGTCTGCTGCGCGCATCAGCAGCGACTCAGGGAGCGTCAGCGCCGTCTCCCTCCACCTCCATCCCTTCCCTTGCCTTCCCCTCCCCCGCAGCCTTTTCATGCGTCCACACGCACGACGCGACGACGGACGGGACTCGCTCTTCATTCCTTGGCTCCCCGCCTCGTCGTCTCCTCTCCTCACCTCCCCCTCCACCTCCACCTCCACTTGCTATTTTGACCCTCCCCGTTCCTTTCTTTAATCATCAATCATCATCAAATCCGCCGCGCCGCGCCTCGCCTCGCCTCGCCTCGCTATCCCTCCCTCCCTGCCTGACTGCCTCCGCCCCACGCCGTGGTGGAGGGTTTGGGATTTTGCCGACCTCAGCACAGCAGCTCCATCTCACGGGACACACTCACGAGCGCGAGCGCCGGGGGGCCTAGACACCGGACGGACCCCTTCTCCCCTCGCTCCTCTCGTCTCACCGTCACTACTACTACTACCACCACACATATTATGCGCAGCGGCGGCGGCGGCTAGGATTCCGCCGAGGAGTTGACGGTGCGCGCGCGTGCGCGCGGATCCGGTGCTCTCCTGCTAGCGTGGGACGTGGTGCGACATGAGCTTCGGGGGCCTATTTGACGGCGGGGCCGGTGGCGGCGGCGGCGGAGGGATGCAGTTCCCGTTCTCCACCGGCTTCTCCTCCTCGCCGGCACTCTCCCTCGGCCTGGTACGCGCCTGCCTGCTCTACTCCTTCCTCCTCCCATTTCCACTCCACCACACCTTCGAGTGATTTGATTTTCCTTTTCTCTCGACGAACAAACGAAATGGAATGTGGTGCTGTGTGTCTCTCGCAGGACAACACCGCCGCCGGCATGCTCGGCCGGATGCTCCCCGGAGGCGGCCCCGCCGCGGCGGACGGCGGCGGGATGGCGAGGGACGCCGTCGACGCCGAGAACGACAGCCGCTCCGGGAGCGACCACCTGGACGCCATGTCCGCCGGCGCCGAGGACGAGGACGACGCCGAGCCTGGCAACCCGCGCAAGCGCAAGAAGCGCTACCACCGCCACACGCCGCAGCAGATCCAGGAGCTCGAAGCGTAAGCACGCACGCACGCGCACAGCATCCCCCTTCGTTCTCGTCCATAGTGCTATGCCATTTCGTTTCGGGTTTGTCATCTAATGCATGGAAAATGGATCGTGTCGCGTGTGTAGGCTGTTCAAGGAGTGCCCTCACCCGGACGAGAAGCAGCGCGGCGAGCTCAGCAAGAGGCTCGGCCTCGACCCGCGCCAGGTCAAGTTCTGGTTCCAGAACCGCCGCACGCAGATGAAGGTAATTAAACGGCGGACGGACTCACTGTCTCGTCATCCACCGATCGTCGAACCACTTTTTTTTCTTTCCTTCCTTGGCCTCGATTAATTTCAGTTTCAGCCCGGCCGTCGGTTTCGTTGGATCCTGACATGGTTTATATCCGTTCCGTGCGTGACTGCGTTGATTCCGCCTGCCAAGACGCAACTGGAGCGGCACGAGAACGCGCTTCTCAAGCAGGAGAACGACAAGCTGCGCGCCGAGAACATGGCGATCCGGGAGGCCATGCGCAGCCCGATGTGCGGCAGCTGCGGGAGCCCCGCCATGCTTGGGGAGGTGTCGCTGGAGGAGCAGCACCTGTGCATCGAGAATGCGCGCCTCAAGGACGAGCTCAGCCGCGTCTATGCCCTCGCCACCAAGTTCCTCGGCAAGCCCATGTCCATGCTCTCGGGGACCATGCTGCAGCCAAACCTGTCGCTGCCCATGCCGAGCTCGTCGCTGGAGCTGGCAGTCGGCGGCCTCCGCGGCCTAGGGTCTATCCCGTCTGCTACCATGCCTGGTTCCATGGGCGACTTTGCTGGGGGTGTGTCTAGCCCATTGGGCACGGTGATCACGCCTGCACGGACAACCGGATCTGCCCCGCCGCCTATGGTGGGCATCGACAGGTCCATGCTGTTGGAGCTTGCGATCAGCGGCATGGATGAACTAGTTAAGCTGGCGCAGATTGACGAGCCTTTGTGGCTTCCCAGCCTCAATGGCTCTCCCAACAAGGAGTTGCTCAACTTTGAGGAGTATGCCCACTCGTTCCTTCCGTGCGTCGGCGTGAAGCCTGTGGGCTATGTGTCCGAAGCCTCTAGGGAGTCTGGCCTCGTCATCATCGACAACAGCCTTGCGCTTGTTGAGACACTTATGGACGAGGTTTGTTTTAATTTGTGTTCATTTTGTTTTGCAAATTCGGTTCATAACATTATTGTTGCTTAGTACCATGACTTTTGCTGATCTTACATGGCATTGCTCCTCCATCCATGTTGCAGAGACGGTGGTCGGACATGTTCTCGTGCATGATCGCTAAAGCCACAGTTCTAGAGGAGGTGACATCCGGCATTGCAGGAAGTAGAAATGGTGCGCTGCTGCTGGTGAGTGTCAAAACAACTCCTTCCCTCCCTGGGCTTGATCATATGCAGCTTTGTTATAGTGACTAGTGGCTGCATAGTGCTTCTAAATGCTATCTAAATGAGTTTGCATTTGCTTTGGTGCAACAGATGAAGGCTGAGCTACAGGTGCTCTCACCTTTAGTGCCCATCAGGGAGGTCACATTTCTGAGGTTTTGCAAGCAGTTGGCTGAGGGTGCATGGGCAGTAGTGGACGTGTCCATTGATGGATTGGTGAGAGATCAGAACTCTGGAACAGCATCCAACGCCGGAAATATAAGGTGCAGGAGGTTACCTTCTGGCTGTGTGATGCAAGACACTCCCAATGGCTACTGCAAGGTACTACTAGCTACCAAATTCCATTTACTTCGCTTCTGTCTGTAGTGTTCGCATATCGAGATGGGGTAGTGTAAAATGGGAATCCTTGGACCACCTACTTCATAGGAGCTACAGCTGTAGGCCTAATCGAGTTAACGTGATTGTTACTCTGTAGAGTTTCTGAACTTTTACATCAAGTAACCGGTCAGAGCTTACTCCTGAGCTTAGTACTAAACCATGAATTCCACTTCTTCTCCACTACCTCCACACCGGCCTCACTCTCAGAACTTGGGACTACGTACAACGTTTCTTTAATAGTGCCCTATTAATCTATGGTGTGATTTGGTGATGCCCATGCAGCATAGTGTTCACAAGTCAAGGGCTAATAGTTTAATTAGTGTCACGAGCCCACAACGGCACAACCCAAATAAACAAACTGCTTGGTCAACGAGGAGGGAGGCTAAACGATTTGTTTAGGAATAATCAAGTGTTTCATGGATCCAACACTATTCCCCAAGCATGTCTCCATTGTTTTTTTTAGTCACAACACTGGCTTTTCTAGGGGATTAGATGCTTCCACCCCTCGGTTGGAGCACCTTGGGTAACTTCTTGTCCGCAATTTAATCAATCTGTCCCTGCTTGTATGTGTTGAATTTTGGACCACGGGCTCATGTATCGGGGTTAAAAGATGTCAATATTTTGTGTCCTCGGGCTTTGCACAAGTCTTGACATGATCTTGATCTGGGCCACTGATGACGGAAACTAATATAAAGATATGCTATAGAATTTTATGCCAGACACTATGCTGAAAGAAAAGTGACTGATTTTTTGAGGTTTTATTTTGAAATGTTATTGTCTAATCCAAGAACTTTGGAAAACAAAATAAATTAAACTAATTGCATTTTTTCTTTATGATGCATATCAGTACATATGACCTACTCCCTCCATATTGTAAAAGAAGTCATTTTAGACAATGGCACGGTCTCCAAAGTATGACTTTGACTTCATATTTCTATATAAATATTTATTTAAAAATGATATATGTATAGACAAATATATTCGTATGGTTTTCACATTTTCAAACTCAACAACTTAAAATTTATCCATGATTTATATTCTCAATATTTGACCAAAACTTCTTCCAATACGACTTCTTTTACCGTATAGGAGGGAGTATGACATATAGCTATTTGAAGAGCCCAGTGGGGTGCTTTCTAGGACTGGTTTGTATTGTCGTACGGAAGCTAGGAGTTGGGACAGTGTACAAAAACGCTTGTCAGATTTATGCTAAACTTGTTATCTGATCCATGTGCAATGAAATCTTGATCTATGTTATCACTTTGTGATATACACTTATCTAGATCAAGGCACAGGTAACGGTCACAGATTCATGTGGTTCCACATGTCTACACTGCTTAACTGGCACCCCCACCCCACACACACACACTCATATACACTTTTTCCCCCCTTGAGTCTTTACCTTTACCCATGACCCCCGCGGTTAAAAAAACTTCACAAGCTACAAAGAGGACTGCGATCTCTACAGTATTCCCACATAAGTGTTGTATTGCTCTGCAGAGAGCCCCCTTGTGGACAATTGCATGTGGGCGTGCATTTATTGACTAACGGATGCATTTACCCTGTAGGTCACATGGGTCGAGCATACGGAATACGATGAGGCATCAGTACACCAGCTCTATAGACTACTTCTCCGGTCCGGGCTGGCCTTTGGGGCCAGGCGGTGGCTTGCTATGCTGCAGCGCCAGTGTGAATGCCTGGCCATACTCATGTCCCCTGATACAGTTTCAGCAAATGACTCGTCAGGTACAGGAAAGTCTGAACCTTTCGTTGCCATCTTTCATGTACAGCCTGTAAAGGACTGCTTACGTATACAAGAGTAATAAACATTTGTAGTTCAATAGTATCTGCATTGTTCATGCATGAAAGCGGTGATGTCAATGAAAGATTATCAAGGGATATATACTTAGTACTTTTTCACCAGATGTAAAATACCTATGGATAAGTACATAGGTGCTAGCTTTACTTTGGGGCATGCATGACTAGTGAGATATTCTATGATAATAATGCGTGGTTTTCGGTGCAGTCATAACCCAAGAGGGCAAGAGAAGCATGCTGAAGCTGGCGCGGCGGATGACGGAGAACTTCTGCGCTGGGGTCAGCGCGTCATCTGCACGTGAATGGAGCAAGCTGGACGGTGCGGCAGGCAGCATCGGTGAGGATGTGCGGGTCATGGCACGAAAGAGCGTGGACGAGCCTGGAGAGCCACCGGGCGTGGTGCTAAGTGCGGCCACATCGGTGTGGGTGCCCGTGGCTCCGGAGAAGCTGTTCAACTTCCTCCGTGACGAGCAGCTGCGCGCAGAGTGGGACATCCTCAGCAACGGAGGCCCCATGCAGGAGATGGCTAACATTGCCAAGGGGCAGGAGCACGGAAACTCGGTGTCCCTCCTCAGAGCCAGTGTGAGTATTACTGCTTACCACTACTACAATTTTGTTCCGTTGTTTTTAAATGGTACTTATGTCTAGAGCAGTGTTACTAGAAACATGGTACGGTGCCACGTTTCTCGTCTCGAAACACGGTATGGTGTCATGTTCCTCGTCCTAAGGAAATAAATCTTGTCCCTACACTAGGAAAATCTTCTTTTAGGTTTTGTTTGGACGCACAAGTATTTATCTCGATCTATATTTGTTAAAGTGGATTGGATAAAATTTAAACACTCTAATAAACTTCAACAAATATAGATTAAAATATATACATATGCATCCAAATAAATCCTTACAATATACATGTTCCTCAATCTCAAGAGCCATCTTGATGAATTGATAGGAACGACAAATATGGTATAATACTTTTAGAAGGTTTTCGCCCCAAGAGCATAATTGTTTCCAAAACGATGAATCTCAGTGTTTTTGGACCGAGGTTTCCAAATACACTGGGTTCTTGGCTGTTTGAAGGTCTAGAATACCACAGCTCACTTTAAAATTAGCAAACAAAAAAAAAAGTGGGCAACAATCCTGAGGCTGCTTACTAAAGTCATACATAAAATAACACTTTGTCAGCATTTTTCTATATCCTAAACCGATAACGACACGGAGAAAACTACCAGCAAAGTCTGTCAGCTTTCTATCAGATACTGCTGGGAGATGAAAAGGGCCGTGATCATTGTCCAAAAGCTAAAGCCGGCTAGTGTGAGAACTGGGGAGCACGGAGCACCGAACTTTTTTCACGAGTTCAGTGGAAAGGGACAAAGTGGGACCATACAGGGTCGGAAGCGCGCAGATCTGCTTGGAAAGCTGTCGGAGTTGACAACTTTGTGCAGTTGTACTGTACGCGTACAAATTGTTTGTTAGGGCGTGTTTAGATCCAAAAATTTTTAGGTTTGGGGTACTGTAGCACTTTTGTTTTTATTTGGCAATTAGTGTCTAATTATAGACTAATTAGGTTCGAAAGTTTTGTCTCGCGATTTCTCACCTAACTGTGCAATTAGTTTTTTTTTCGTCTACATTTAGTACTCCATGAATGTGCCGCAAGATTCGATGTGACAGGTACTGCGCAAAAATTTTTGATTTTTGGATGGAACTAAACGGGCCTTACAGTAGGATAAAAAAAAGCTGGTCCATGTCTTGCAGTTTTCTTTTTTTTTTTCTTTTTCCCCCTGGCATGATTCTTTGGATTTTGTGAATATATTTTGTCATGAGAAACATCATCTTCGGTGTCCGGCCATCCTCGAACCCCATGCTGACGCTTTTATTTAATGTCTACGCGCCAAGCATTAACTATTGGCATCTCTCATCATTCATCAATAATACTGTGCATACAGTAGACCCATACTATTTCAACATTTTATTTTTCTTCTATTTAAATTTCTGGTGCGGGGGCATTCTGAAGGTTTGCCAAACGTTTCTCATGCTTTGTACCTTTCTCACTGCAGGCCATGAGTGCCAACCAGAGCAGCATGTTGATCCTCCAGGAGACTTGCACTGATGCATCAGGCTCGATGGTCGTGTACGCTCCGGTAGACATCCCGGCGATGCAGCTGGTCATGAACGGCGGGGATTCCACTTACGTTGCTCTGCTACCGTCTGGGTTCGCCATCCTCCCCGACGGTCCAAGCAGTGTCGGTGGCGAGCATAAGACGGGTGGCTCGCTGCTCACGGTTGCCTTCCAGATCCTCGTCAACAGCCAGCCGACCGCCAAGCTCACCGTGGAATCAGTAGAAACCGTGAACAACCTTATATCCTGCACGATCAAGAAGATCAAGACAGCGCTGCAATGTGATGCTTGAGTGTCGACGTCGTCGCAGCAGGGGATGGTTGCCGACGACGAGCCTGAGTCAAGAACGAACCTCGTGCTGGAAAGAAACCTTTGCTAGGTGATAAGGATCCATCTCGGACAGGTCCTTAGCACAGAGCAATGGTGGTGGTTCGGGTATTGACTCGGTCTCTATCGCGTCTGCTTGTTCTCCCTGGCAACCTGTGGCTGTTTGATACAGGACCTTCCATAGTGGACAATAATGGTTAGATGGCTAATCTTATGTTTCAGTCCCGTCGTTTAATCAGGGAATCAAACGTTGAGTTTTTGGCCGGTTCGTTGTTAGTTATAATATATACTGTCAATTCTCTGTTGTGAGGTAAGCTATATGTCATGTAAACTTGAGAGCTCAGAAATGTTGGGTTGTAGTGGTGTCGTCCATAGGTCGTGGTAGCATGCATAAGTGTAGCTAGGCATCAAACTATCAGTCAATAATGTCTGATCGATAAAGTGGTGTAGAGGTTTACCTGGAAATGCTTATTTAGCTACATCAATTAAAATTTATTCTGCAATATACATGTAGGGATTAGAAATTTGATGCTATGACTGATTTTCTTGTAATGTGCTCTGTGGCCCTAGCTCGGGCAAAATATCGAGATTGGAGATCATCTGTTGCATCGAACTTTTAGATGGCATGTAGAAAATCCACAGAAAATGAAACACACAGAAAGTGAGGTCAATTTGTAGTTGATCAAACATATTGTAGCTGCTAATTTTTGAATTTGTACACCATTTTCTTCAATACAATTTTTTTAGCTTTAGGGCCCTTTCTATTTCTAGAAATTGCTACATCAGCCCCACGAAAGTGTCTGAACACATTTCTCACTGCAAAAGGGCTTTTAACAATCCGTTGTAATCTTGTTTCCTTCACTCGGTGTTTTCCTTGTGTTCATGAGGTCTCTCAGCCTTTGGGGCTTTCCCTGATTTTGTGATCTAGTATAGAGGCTTGCCATTGCCTCTCCCTTATTTTAAATTGAGCAAAATGCGTGGGCGGTCCCCAAAGTTAGTTAGAGGTGCCATCTAGATCCCTGTACTTTAAAAATGCCAATTCAGGGGTCCATGAATTTGGCTTCGGATGTCATCTAGGTCTAAATGGATTTAAACGAGCTTGAATGAAGACAAACTTTACATAAAAATTGTAGCCCTCGACACGATCTACAATTTTGTAGTTGATTTTTTTAAATTGAAACTGTTTAGAGTCCTAAAATACAATTATAAGTTTGCAAATTTTGAAATTTAAATTTTTTAAAATTATCCAATAATCTCGGATGTTGACATGATCTATATGAAAATTTATTTGAACCCTTTTAGTATCTTAAATATTTGTTTTAAGTTTTTTATTTCAAAATCTATAAACTTAGAACACATATTTGGAACACTAAATGACTTCAAAAAAATTAACTACAATATTTTAGATTGTTTGATAACTATAACTTTCATATAGATCATGTGAATATCCAAGATTGTTGGGTAATTTTAAATTTTAAATTTCAAAATTTGCGCATCATAACCCTAAACAGTTTCAATTCAAAAACTTTTCAACTAAAAAGTTGTAGATCGTGTCGAGGGCTACAATTTTGATGTAAAGTTTGTCTTTATCTGAGCTCATTTGAATTCATTTGGACCTAGATGACATCCAAAGCCAAGTTTATAGACTATAAATTAGCATTTTAAAGGTACAGGGTTCTATATGGCATCTCTAACTAACTTCAAGGACCGTCCATATATTTTACTCTTTTAAATTATTTATATGTTTCTTTTTGTACCTTAGTTGAAAGTCAGAGGTTGTAGTGTTTGTGTAAAGAAAAAATAAGACTGATATGTTAGTGAGCTAATCCTCACCGGCTGAAAAATAATCTCATGCTACACAAGACCGTATTTGAACTTCAAAGTAGTACCTCTGCCCCCCCCCCCCCTCCCCCCCTAAAAAAAATATAATTCTCGCTTTTTGAGAAATCGAACACTTTGAACATTGACTAAATTTGTATAAAAAAATACTATATACAAGTCGGTTTTGGGAGGAGGAGCAGCTAGCAAGGTTGCTGGTAAAAGACACTGGTAACCCTATAAATAATGATGAAAGTCTGTTCAACTAAGATGACAACTAGTACTACTTTCCACTCATATCAGTAGTAGTACAAAATTTTTACATAAACAAATGCTACTACACTATAGCAACTTTACATGTTCGCACATGCAAACTTCACACTTTCACGGATGACAGAAATTACAGCGCGCTAAAATCACTGGCTCATACACTTGCCAAAACAAAAAAAAATCAAATAACAGGTGCAGGCGCCATTTTTTCTAATCCAGTGGTCTATAAAGGCTAACAACCACAACTCCAGGCGCTCATTCCCTTCAAAAATTCCCCATTCATGGGAATACCAAACTTGAACGCACCACCTTTGGGTGCATATGAAGGTGGGGCACCAAATGTTTTACCTTGCCTCTTCCACCAAGCAGCAGACCAGGATGTCGCAGTCCATGGAGGGGCCACCAGTGCAGGACATCATGGCTTCAATCTTCATGAAACTGATGAAAAAGTATTTCATCAAGGCAAGCACATCGCCTGTATTCAAAAGATTATTGTCCTAGTTCTCTCTCTCTCTATTGTCTCCTAAGATTTGTGTGATGCTTTCATTGTCTCCAAAAACAAGTGACATTGTTCTAAATCTCTCTCTCCTATCACCTAAAATTATTGTATTGTGTGTTGCTTTTATTTTTGCCTTAAAACTCTGATTGTTGAATCAAGTAATAGGTGTTATTTTCTACAAGTAATAGTCTGAGCACAGTTTCCTGATTGTCCCATGCAACATTTAAAGTGTTTATGTATCTCACCTCAAACTCTTGTGTAGCAGATCAGAACTGTTGCCATCCATTTGATTCCAATGATCATCATCAGTATGGAGAACAAGAAATCTTGCGGAGAGGTGATTACTTCAATTAACACAAAGGCTTGCTACAAAAAAATCTACATAAAAAGTTTTAAATTTAAATTACTCCCAAGCAATGTATGCATCACTAAGAAGTTACTGATGTAGATCATCTAGACTAGTCCCAAGTTCTGACTGATCAGTTACATTTTTATACAGGTAAACATAGGCCACTTGATCTAAATGATCATCAACGTGAACAAGAAGTTGTCCATCCATTTGATTTAAATTATCCTTGTCATGAACAACAAGAACAAAACCTGCATCCAGGTGAATAATTTTATTAGTAAGCATACACGAAATTGCTTTTACTATATGCATTGACAATATGGAAGAAACATACATTTTTTTGTAGACGGTGCCATATCCTTGCATGATCAACAAGATGCCTTGGAGGATCTCATAGAGGAGTTTGGCATATACTCCAATATTGTTGATGTCACCTTTGATGAAGAGGAGTTGTCGGACTCAGATGATGGACCAGATCAGCAAGCACATGATGACGAAGAGGATGAGCAGCCACATAACAATGACAATTATGACCAAGCAAATCATGACGAGGCTCAATTCAGGAAGAAAGAATTAACAGATAGACAAAGACAAGCCATATTTGAAGATTTGCTTCGGAGTAGTAACAATGGTAGATTGAAAAGAAATAGTACAACTATTATTGCAGCGACGTACAATGTCCATATACGTACAGTAAAACGTGTATGGAAGAGAGTAAAAAAATGTTGGGCAGATGACATACCAATAAATGTCAATGGTTTGAAAGCTAAGAATTGCGTCCGTAAAAAAATTGAAGTGGACCTCTCTACAGTTCCAGATATTCCCTTAAGCAGAAGGGGTACTATAAGGTCACTAGCAAATGCTCTAGGTGTCAATAAAAGCACTCTACATAGATTGTTCAAAGAAGGATTGCTACGCTGACACTAGAACTCACTGAAGCCCTATTTGAAGGAAGCAAATAAAAAGGATAGGCTGAAGTGGTGTCTGTCTATGCTTCAGCCAAGTACATTACCAAATAATCCCAAGTTTAGAATCATGAAAAATATTATCCACACAGATGAGAAGTGGTTTAATGGGACAAGGAAGATTAAGACTATGTATATGCATCCAGATGAAGAAGACCCACATAGGACAGTGTAAAATAAGAATGCTATTCACAAAGTCATGTTTTATTCTGGTATTACAAAACCTAGGTTTGATGCTGAAGGGAGATGTTATTTTGACGGCAAGTTAGACGTATGGCCTTTTGTACGTGAGGTACAAATCTGGTCATGTTTTATTCTTGTTTAGCTACATAAGAATCTCTATTCTGTTATATCTCATAAAAATCTTTGTACTTTTAGGAACCGACACAAAGAAGTGGCAACAGGACCAGGGGCACACCTATCATGAAAACAATGAAGGTTGATAGACAAACAATGAGATCTTATATGATCTCAAAACTTCTTCAAGCTATATGCATCCATTGGCCTCAAGAAGATGCCAACGAGATAATTTGGATATAACAGGACAATGCTCCATCACATGTCCACGCTGATGATCCAGAGTTTGCTGCAGCAGTTGCCCAAACTGGTCTTGATATACGCATAATGAATCAGCCTGCTAATTCACCTGATATGAATTGCCTAGACCTTGGGTTCTTTGCTTCTCTTCAGTCATTGACAGATAGAACGACTTCTAGAAACATGGATGAGCTCATCGTGAATGTTCTCAATGAATATGAAAACTACAACCCTGTCATTCTTAATAGGATATTCCTCACACTACAAGGATGCATAATTGAAGTTATGAAAGATAATGGAGGGAATAAGTACAAGATTCCTCACATGAATAAGGAAAGTCTGGAGGCAGCAGGCATGCTTCCCGAATCTCTTAGTTGTGACAGGGAGATAGTTGAGAAGGCAATTGAGTTGTTAAACAACTAATAGAGTCGGTACTCTAGCTTTTGGGTTCTGCAGCAACTAAGGGAGGTCTTTGTCTAGATTTTGAATTCTGCAGCAAATAAGGGAGGTCTTTGTCTAGATTTTAAGTTATGCAGCACCTAAGGGATATGTTTATATAGCAGTTGTATATATGTTTATGTAACTATTGTAATATAGAAAATGCTTTTGGCATGAAACAATATCTATCTATATATGTATAAATATCTATATGTGTGTCTTGCTTTCTCTCTGTGTGTGTAGCTAGTGTTACAAATTAATTCAACTAGTACCATCTTCCCATTTATACTTAGTGAAACAGCAGTACAATACCATTTACAGTAGTCAGCACTAGTACTACATTATCGACAACTACAACATGCCTTATCCCCTACATAGACAAGGAAAGGCATGGACAAAAGAAGAGAGCTCTACATGCTCAACAATAGAACTATTTGATGAAACACTAGTGAGAAAAACTACATTATGCACAACTACAGCATGCACCTATCCCATACACCTGTACAAGGAAGGACATGGACAAAAGAAGAGAGCAGTACATGCTCAACATATAAGCAGTTGTTTAGTTATCGTGGCCATCCATGGTCTTAGTTATCCTTACCTCTTGCCTCCCACACATCGATTGGTGTAGCTTTGTCATCGATCTCTGCATCAGAGATGCTGACCTTATTCTTGTTATCGTCTTTGGCGTAATCCTTATGGTCCTTTTACTTGCTGGTTCCAATTTGGGTCTCTGCATCAGAGATGCTGACCTTATTCTTGTTATCGTCCTTGGCCTCATCCTTATGGTCTTTTTCCTTGCTGGTTCCAATTTGGGTTGTGCATGCCTTATCACTTTCCAATACAATCTGGCGCCATTGCTGAAACATGGTACTGCACAGGAGGTAAACAAAAATAATGAATATATAGTGACAATCCAAAAATACCAATGCCAGCACTTTGATGCCTTCGCCTTACCGCAAACGGCTATGAGTTTTTTTGACACCCCGCTTCACCACAGGCATATCCTGTGGTTCTGTTTCAGGCACAAACTCATCGTCCTTGGCAACAGAGAATGAAACCTGTTGAGGGCCTTCTCATCCGAATCAGGGATCAACTCGAATTGGTCAGCACCTCCTTCCTGCGTATCTTGAACAAAATCTTGGCCTTCTATGGCGGTGCAATTGCGCTTCTTGTCCCACCAAGTTCCGCGGCGACGATCCCGACCACGCATCGGTTTGAAGGACTGCAACACACCTTTGGACTGGATCCCCAAGGCACGCCGCATCCGCAATCTCTGGAGGAACCGTCGCCTCCTGTGCACGCCCCTATCACCACCTGCCATCTAGAGGGCCTTCAAAACCTATTCCTAAATAAGAGTAGTATAAGTTAGAATGTGTTACTATATGGCGGTGGATATATATGAAGATAGTTGAAATGTATTTTGTTTTTGTTTTTTTATGAACATAACCTGGGGGTAGTTTATACGAAGAACTTATAGTATGATAAAAATTGAATAAAAATAGTTGGCCTTGGTCACTCCTGGGGTTTCAATTTAGAAACCAAATTACCAGTCTTTACGAAGAACTTAGTATAATAAAAATTGAATAAAAATATTTGGCCTTGGTCACTTGTGGGGTTTCAATTTAGACCTCAAATTAACATATTGATGTCAGCCCATGAAATTGAATAGAAAAAAAATCTGTAAAAGCACGGACAGTTGAGATTCGATGAACCTGACCTTGGCTTTTGGCTGTTGGCCCCCTGTCGTGCACCTTGCTAGGTCTGGCCGCCGCCGTCGCTGATGTACGCCGTGCACTCGCCTCGTCGAACCGCCGGACTCACCCTTGCTCCGTCACGGCAGGAGCTGGGGCCACCTCCGCTCGAGATCCGGCGCCGCCGCCGAGCTTCTTCCTCGCGCGCGCGTGCTGGACTTCTCCCCACACGTCGCCGACTCCGCCCTTGAAGCCCCCACTTCCGAGCTCCTCCCCGCGCGAGATTCGAGATCCTCCACTGCTGAGCTCCGAGTTCCGCCGCTGCCACCAAGCTCCTTCCCTGTGCGCGGCTACTGGGCTCTAGTGGGTGGCGCAGAACTGGTGGACGGCGGGAACGGGGACCAGCAGGCCGCCGCCGCCCATGAGCACGGGAGAGATGGAGGGAACGAGAGGGATGAAGGGAGAAGAGATAAGGTTCCTCCTGCCATCCTTTTTTCTTTTTTTATTCAGGTAGTGGAGGACAGGGACTTGACTGATAGACCTGCTATCATGTGAGACCAGGCCAACACTAAAACGACATGTATTTTGGTATACATTTTGAACGCTTGAACGACTTGTATATAGGTACGGAGGGAGTATGAAATAACTATCATTAGATTTGTTATAAAATATATTTTTATAATGCATCATCGGTCCTTAAACTTGTACTCCTGTGTCATCCCGGTCCCTAAACTCACAAATCGACCGTTTAGATCCTTAAACTTGTCCATTTGTGTCATTTCGGTCCCTAAAGTTGTTTGGTTGTGTCATCACGGCCCCTAAACTTAAAAATCAACCGTTTAGGTCCTTAAACTTGTTCATCTGTATCATTCCGGTCCCTAAACTTGTTCGGCTGTGTCATCTAAGTCCAAACAGAAGGATTTAAAAATTACATATAAAAAAAATTCATAACATTTTCATATGAACTCGAATAAAGACAAAATTTATATCAAAATTGTAGCTCTCAACCTGATCTACAACTTTGTATTTGAAAAGTTTTTAAAATAAAACTGTTTAGGCTCCCAAAAGATTAGTCTATGTTTATAGGTTTTGAAATTTAAAATTTAAAATTAACTTTTCGAACACTAAATGAATTCAAATAGAAAACTTTTTGACTGCAAAGTTGTATATCATGTTGAGATCTACAATTTTAATATAAAGTTTGTCTTCATTCGAGTTCGTATAAAAAAGTTATGAATTATTTGTTGATATTTAGTTTTTAGATTATTCTGTTTGGGCCGGGATGACACAATCAAATAAGTATAGGGACCAGGATAACACAGATGAACAAATTTAAGGACTTACATGATCGATTTAAAAGTTTAGGGACCGGGATGACCCAATCAAACAAGTTTAAAGACCTAAAGGATCGATTTGCGAGTTTAGAGACCGGGATGACACAAGAGCACAAGTTTAGGAACCGCTAATGCACTTTACTCATAATAATATATATATATATATATATATATATATATATATATATATATATATATATATATATATATATATATATATAAAGTTGTCAAACATAAGATATGTTGACCAATACGGTTTCCACACATGCATTCTTTCAAGGACAGAGATAATATTTATTAGTGTTTTGTTGCAGTATTTGGTAAAATGGTTTGAGTAATTAATAACTTGCCAATTTGGTCGATTTTGCTGTCCATTCTTCTTGGGCTCTCACCACTTGAAATTATTGGCATCCTGCGCGAACGTGTGATCGAGTCTGACACTGCCGCATTTTGTTCCGGGGCGTTCATTTTCAGCGGATGCCAGCTCTTGGTTGGCCGTTTCGGTGATGGTGACGGGTCAAGGATCATTATGTCTACCCAGTCAGTCAGTCTGTACGTACGTACAGTACTGTACGGAATACAGCTGACAGCCTGAAAGGCCTTTGTTTGTCGTCTGCGCCAGTTGTCTCCGATCGGCTCTCCAAAGGAGACGACGGCATCAACGAGTGATTTTTCTTTGGCTGTCCTTAATTAGGGCTTGGCTGTCGTTAATTAGGGTTTGGCTGTTAATTGAGAAAATTTCGTGTGTGCTACTAAATAATTCGACAATACTATGGAGTATGGAATTATTCCGAAACAATTAGTCCTTTTGGAATTGTAGCAAGAACCGAATGTACCATTAGTCCTTTTGGAATGGAATACAGAGATCTCGCGAGAGACCTTGGAAGAACGAAGCAATTAACGTGATTTCTGTTGGTAGATCGACTCCGAAACACGTACTTCTTCACTGTCGAAACCAACCAGCGTGCTGCTCCAGGGTTGCCGACAGCCAATAACCATGACGGCGGCGGCGTGCCGGCGCCGTTCGCCAGAGTATGTCACTCGCTCAAACATGTCATGTGCTCGGGCAAGCACTCAAGTACTGCATGCCCAGGAAACTGTACTCCACTAGAAGCCTTTTTTTTGTTCCCATTGTAACAGAAAGGGCACGCATGGAGGCTGCTGGGTCCTAGCTAGTGCCACCACACGCTAGCCGGACTTGCCAGTCTATCAGATCGACTAATGTCAACCTAAGGTAACACGTACAGGTGACAGCACGCAGAGATGGCTCCCACGATGCTGTATTTTTTTGTTTATTAGAATTACACGCAATGCGTGACAGACTGTTCACCATGTGGTGTGCAGGCGCAGGTGTGCATAAGCGTATCCGAAACCTGTTACAAGTGAGAAGTAGGCCACCGAAACCGAACCAACCAAAATTGTCCTCTGTTGTAAAAAAAAAAGTCCTCACAGAAATTGGAAGCCTGACCCTGACCCGAACCAAGCTGGCCCATGTTGGTTTTCTGGCTCGAGCAGCAAAGCAAGGAAAATGGGTAGGTACCGCTCGGAAGAAGAGCCTCTACATTGGACAAGGCCCAGTACCACAAGACTAGCTTGTCCGATGCGTGCGGCCCACTTCTGAAGTGATGGACCGCAGTCTAAAATGGTAACACAAAGGAAAGCACCTGCTTTGATCCACGGAGTGAACGTGTTGACAAGATGGACTAGGAAGTAGAAAATCAAACATATTTGAAAAAAGGTTTAAATTTGGCCCAATTCCAGAAAAGAAAGGGCTGCACAGGCTGGTATGGGCGCTTGCCTATATAAGGGCATGTACAAGCCATATATGAGGGGTCATCTCCTAAGAGTCTCAAATTAGACGTACAGATAGCTAAAAAGTACATATAGTTAAAAAGATCGATCGTACAACCCATAAACAGGGAGTCGTCTACAACCTATTTAATATTGTATGGAGTCGTCTACAACCTATTTAATATTGTACGTGTAGTCAAGATCAATCATGAAATACCATTTTGTGTATCACTGTGTTGTCAATTTAAGGGGGAAAAACAAGTTGCCCTACAAAAAATGAAATGCTTTGAAATCAATTACATTAGTGTGTTCTTTGTTATGGCTAGTGAAATTTAGCAGGTGAGTGCCCATGCGTTGCGTCGGTAGAAAAAAATTATAAAATTATATAGTTTATTGTGCAAAACTAATGGAAAATAGGGCATGTTTGGACCCCCTAGGCAAATTGGCAAAATAATAAAAGAATTGTTGTTTTTTAGCAAATGGATTCAAACATGCAAGGTAAAAAATGGCAAAAGAGTAAAAAAAATTATCATTTGTCATTTGCCACTTTGGAGTGGCAAATTGAAAATCCTCTCAATCATACCCCTCCCTCCTATGCATGACATGTGAATGAGAGTGCAATTATTAGGGGTAGAATTGTTTTTATATTTGCCATTTGCTATTTGCCATATGATCGAAACACTAGAAAGTGGCAAAAGATTTATCAAATTTATTTGTCATTTGTCATTTGCCAAAGGATCCAAACATACCCATAGTATCACATCATAATTCATGTCATAAGAAGCTATGGAATAAATAGTTCTACTAAACCATAAATGGTGTCCTACTGATCATACAGTTAATGTTGAAGACTTTATAAAAAGATCCCAAGGAACGAAACAAATAACATTAACCAAATATCAATGCACTAATCGAACTAACATTGATTAATTGTAAGCCATCAAGCCATAAAAAATAACACTGGTAACTCCTCATGTGCATCCACAGAAAGCTACAACTGAAGATGATGATCTTACTGCACTACAAACAGAAATGACACCGTGATTAGGTTAATCTTGATCAATTTGTTCTGCTGTCAATTACTGGGGACCAGAAATAGCATTTATTCTGTTGTCAATCTTGATCTTCCTTCAAATGGCTCAACCACTTATCTTAACGGTTGATGTGTTGTTCTACTCTCCTCACAAAGTGGTGTCTTAATAAATTCTGAAAAATAGAAAGACTCAAAGGTCATTAACTACACCTTATGTTTTAGATTTAATTGAGCAATATTATAGAACCAAGAAGTGTCTCTGTTGCTAGTGAAGCATAAAAATATTTTGTACATAGGAAAAACAGAGAAAAAACCTCACTTTTGGATAAGGCCGACTACATATTGGATAAGGAACAAAGTTTCATCGACAAATAAACAAAATCACACGACAATGTTAGCTCTAGTGCTAGATTATGACCCATAAATAAATTTGTTACAGAGGCTTGCAGGCTCATGGGCATCATAACTTGTTCCATTCCTGAATTAACTTGCATATGAACAACAAAGGATGCTTCTCTATATTACTGGAGAAAACATGCCTAATTCTCCCATCAGTTATCCTATATGAATTATTTACTCCCATGTAATCAAAATTGAAAGGAAAATTAGTGCATAGCTCATGGCCATGCAGTTGTGATAAGACTTGCAAGCCCCAGGCAGGGTGGAAATTTAAAGGAAAAAACGTTATTTCGCATAAGATCAAAATGGATACTCCAGCTCTCTTTCTAATTTATAGCACTACTGGTTTAATCAGAGCATTTCAACTACATTTATGGATGCAAGCATCAATATACCCACCATTTTATAAGATGAAAGAATATTCTAGGAGAACGATTGCAAATTCTCTCTGTATTTTTGTAAGTGCAATCAAGCCCTAACTGGGTTTTGGTGATATGACAACATATTTAGAAGACTAATGAGACTTTACAAGTATGCCAAGCAGGTTAATCTTAAGGAGGTTGGTGAACAGGTTGGCGGACCCCTCCAATTACAAAAGTGCATAGTAACAAGCTCAAAGGACTTCAATTCGTTTTATATTTCGAAATTAAGTTAGGTATGTCGTACTATTAAGAGGGACTCAACACGCATGCCAATAAGCGAACAAAATGCAATATCTATCCAAACATATCACACCTCCACATACATAGTAGGCAAATCAGCCAGCTATTCCAAGATCCAATCTTTACTGTTTCTGCCAGTCCGGCACTGCCGGGCAGTCCGGCACTGCCACGCCTATGGCCGGCACTGCCGCGACTTGTTCTGCCCGTTGGACAGTGGAGGGGTATTTCTTACCCCCTCACTTCTCCCCAACGGCTAGTTCAGCCATTCACTCATTCTGACTTTAAAAAACAGAAAGAGAAGCTCTCTTCTTACTCTCCCCTCTCCCTTGGTGCTCCAACTCTCTCCCCCATTGTTTTGCAATCAACCTTTGAGAGATTGAGCCTCCAAGCTTGAGAAGAAGCTTCTCCCTCGGATCTTCAACTCCTACAAGCATTTAGTTCGCGTGGTGGCCGGCGGTTTGAGTTTGTTACTCTTGGAGCTTTGCTCCTAGCCGGCTAGGCATCGCCCTTGAGCTTGCCTCCTTCGTGTGGCAGCATAGGGAGGTTTGTAACACCCATTTGCTAATACATTACCCCTCATCTCAAGAGTTCATTCTCTTGACTTGAGACCGAGGAAAGAGCTAGCCTTTGTGGCAAGCTTGAGCCTTATGTGGCGCACCTCAACAACGTGGACATAGGCAAGCCTCGGTGGCGAGCTGAACCACAGGTCAAATCTTGTGTCACCTTGTGTTTTGTTACTTTACTTTCATATACTTTGCTCTCAAGGTGATTTCTAGGGTTTGGACCCGATCTACTCGGTGAGTGTGTTGCTACCACTTTCAAGTGGTGCTAGAGGTTCCCTACACCTCTAGGAAGGTTTTGATTCAAGCACAGTTTCCATTCTTAGTTTACATTTTGAATTGTGCAAGGTCCTATCCAGGTGACCAGCACTGCCGCCCCTGAGAGCAGCAGTGTCGGGCCTGATCTGACAGAAAGTGTTCAAGTTGTTTTAAACAGACCTATTCATCCCCCTCTAGGCTAATCAGGTCCTTACAAGTGGTATCATAGCAAGGTTACCTCAGTAAACACTTCACCGTGTGAGGTTATGGCCGAAGAGGGTAGTGTCAAGATGGTTGACCCCAAGAAGGTGGACTTGCACTCCACGGATAGCAGCGATGAGAGCGTGGACACGGACAAGTATCTGATCACCGCTGGCATGTGCGAAGGAGAGAAAGTAAGAAGAAAAGAAGAAAGAAGATTGAGAAGAGAAGGAAAGAAAAATAAAAAAAGAAGAAGATGCAATCAATGAAGCCAAGAGCTTGAAGCTTGCCGAGAAGCTTCATAGAAGAGAAGTAAAGAAACTCAAGAAGGAGCTCAAGGCCAAGGAGGAGGAGCTAAAAAAGAGCAAAGAGCAAGCCTCTCAAGTGGAGGTTGAATCAAGTAGCTCTAACGGTGATGATGATGCATCATACCAAGCCTCCAAGATTGTGAAGAAGGATGAGAAGAATAAGAAGGATGAAGGCAACAAGAAATACTCCACCGTATTCTTTAACTATTCATCCATTTTTAACCATGAGCATAAACCTCTATTTCATGTTCCCGCCGGCAAGTTGCCTCATTTTGATGGGACCAACTTTGCCAAGTGGAAACACTTGATGAAGGCTTATCTTGTAGGTCTTCACTTCGGTGCTTGGGAGATTGTCCATAGAGGATGTGAGCCTCCGGTGGATCCTACAAGCCCCACCACCACCGAGCTTCGCTGCATACAACTTAATGCACAAGCAACTAGTGTGTTGCTAAGTGCATTGGATGGTGATGAGTACCACAAGGTGATGGGCTTGGAGGCTGCCAAGGAGATATGGGACACCTTGCACCTTACACATGAGGGTGTGAGCAAAGTAAGGCAATCCAAGATTGATCTATTGATGGCCAAACTCAATCGGTTTGTGATCAATGAAGGTGAAGGGCCACAAAAGATGTTTGATAGGTTGATGACTATAGTGGGTAAGATAAGAGGACTTGGTGGTGAAGAAGTCAATGATCATAAGGTTGTCAAGATCATGCTTGAAGCCTATTCTCCAAGGAATGAGACCGTTGTGACATTGATAAGAGATAAGAAGAGATTTGAGTACTTCACACCAAGTGATGTGCTTGGAAGGATCATGACCTTTGATTTGCAAAGAGAAGAAGCACTTGAGAGGAAGAAGCTTGGTGAGATGCAAGCAGGGATGAAAGGGATGAAGATTAAGAATGTGGCTCTTAAAGCCAACAAGAGCACAAGGAGATCAGCCCCTAGCTGTCCTAAAAATAGCAAGCAAGCTTCCTCAAGCAAAGCTCAAGCAACCAAGACCATCAAGCATGAACCCGAAGCTATAACATCAAGTGATAGTGAAAGTGAAGATGGGCAGTCCGAAAAGATAGATGACATGGCTTTATTCATGAGAAGATTCAATAAGGGCCTAAAGAAGAATAGGTACAAGCTCATGAAGAGAAGGTTCCCAAACAAGAAGTTAAGAACTTGCTACAATTGTGGTAGCACCAAACATTTCGTTGCCGATTGCCCAAATGAAAAGAAAGATAACAAGTTTGGCAAAGGCAAGAGAGAAGACAAGGGTGACCACAAGAAGAGTAAGAGATACGTGAGTGAAGCACACATTGGGCATGAGTGGGACTCAACGGAAGAGACTTCAAGTGAAGATGAAGAAATGGCTACCATTGCTATTCACAAGCCATCCACTTCACCAAGACTCTTCAACAACATGTCCGATGATGATGAATGCTCCCCTCACATTTGTCTCATGGCAAAGGGTGAGAAGATAAAACCAAAACCAAAACCTATAACTCCTTCCCCCAATGACATCTCTAGTAGTGATTCTAGTGATTACTCTAGTGATGATGAATCTAGTGATGAAGAAATCAATGCTATAACCAAAAACATGGATAATAAGACCAAGATCTTCATTGCTAATCTAATGGATGAATTAGAGGTAACCAAGGCTGAGTTAGCATCTAGAGAAAAAACTCTTATCAAACAAGAGGATCTCTATATTGCTAGCAAGGAAGCTCTTGCATTAGAGAAAAGTGAGGTGAGCTCCTTGACCAAGGCTTTGTCCAAGGAACAAGAGGTCCATGCTCTCACTAAGAAGGAGTGTAATGACCTCAAGCAAAAGCATTGTGGCTTAGTTGAAAAGCATCAAGAGCTTGAGGCACAATACAACCTTCTTTGGGAGGGCAACTCACATCTCCCTAAAGCAAATGATGCCTCTTCTCCATACACTAGCCAATGTTGTGGAAAATGCTATAATATTGATTTGAATGATTATTCCAACAAGCTCAAAGGACTTCAATTCGTTTTATATTTCGAAATTGAGTTAGGTATGTCGTACTATTAAGAGGGATTCAACACGCATGCCAACAAGCGAACCAAATGCAATATCTATCCAAACATATCACACCTCCACATACATAGTAGGCAAATTAGCCAACTATTCCAAGATCCAATCTTTACTGTTTCTACCAGGCCGGCAGCGTCTATGGCCGGCACTGCCGCGACTTGTTCTGCCCGTTGGACAGTGGAGGGGTATTTCTTACCCCCTCACTTCTCCCCAACGGCTAGTTCAGCCATTCACTCATTCTGACTTCGAAAAACAGAAAGAGAAGCTCTCTTCTTACTCTCCCCTCTCCCTTGGTGCTCCAACTCTCTCTCCCCCATTGATTTGCAATCAACCTTTGAGAGATTGAGCCTCCAAGCTTGAGAAGAAGCTTCTCCCTCGGATCTTCAACTCCTACAAGCATTTAGTTCGCGTGGTGGCCGGCGGTTTGAGTTTGTTACTCTTGGAGCTTTGCTCCTAGCCGGCTAGGCGTCGCCCTTGAGCTTGCCTCCTTCGTGTGGCAGCATAGGGAGGTTTGTAACACCCATTTGCTAATACATTACCCCTCATCTCAAGAGTTCATTCTCTTGACTTGAGACCGAGGAAAGAGCTAGCCTTTGTGGCAAGCTTGAGCCTTGTGTGGCGCACCTCAACAACGTGGACGTAGGCAAGCCTCGGTGGCGAGCTGAACCACGGGTCAAATCTTGTGTCACCTTGTGTTTTGTTACTTTACTTTCATATACTTTGCTCTCAAGGTGATTTCTAGGGTTTGGACCCGATCTACTCGGTGGGTGTGTTGCTACCACTTTCAAGTGGTGCTAGAGGTTTCCTACACCTCTAGGAAGGTTTTGATTCAAGCACAGTTTCCATTCTCAGTTTACATTTTGAATTGTGCAAGGTCTTGTCTAGGTGACCAGCACTGCCGCCCCTGAGAGCAGCAGTGCCGGGCCTGATCTGACAGAAAGTGTTCAAGTTGTTTTAAACAGGTCTATTCACCCCCCTCTAGGCTAATCAGGTCCTTACAATTTTAGCAATGGTGTTTGCATCAAGGTTCAAATTACTAACAAGAGCCCTCCTATATGAAGAGATAGTTTCAATAGGAAAGCCTCTTAATTCCCAAAATGGAAGTAACTCAACCGCTTTACACATTGTTTCATTCAAGTTGCAATTTTCTAGGACAGCAAACATTCAGGTCCTATAGATTTCCAAGGGCTTTGTGTTAGAGATTTCTAGACACTGGATCAATTTATGGCCATTTTATTATTCAGGAACATGATATGTTTATAATATGTTTACAGATTTTCTGGGAATGATAGGGAAGACTGGGAAGTTGTGCCCTGTACTTCCTTCCACCCTATAGTAGTATAATACAAATCCCGAAGAAAATCAGACTTGTTTATAGCTAAATCTTAGTATCCGACATGCTTTTCGGAATACAATGTTCTATGTTTTGACCAGCAAAATTTGTTGTCAAGGCTTCATATGTAAAGCTTTTCCACATTGGCATTAACAGTTCAACAAAAAAAATAAGGTGCATCAATTTGACCAAATTACTCACCCAAACAAAGCAAATTAATCCTTTGTTTGTGTGGCATCAAGACAAAACCATGAGCTGAATGGAAACAACAAAGCAAAGTACGCTCACCTGATTCAGCATAACAAAGACCCACTCGTCGTGCAGGAAGCCAAGGTGCTCCATCGCATAGCTGAGGCACCGCACATCGACACATCGTTGACTTCCAAGCCCTACTCTGCGGGCCCAACAGCAAGGCCACGTTCATGGTCGAGTGCATGGGCGCTGGATCTTTGGGTCGTCTCCTGCGGCGGTGTAGGGGGCGGATAGGGGCGGTAATCCCGGAAGCAGCACTCGCCGAGGTGGTCGCCGAGTGTGTTGTGGGGCTGGCTCCAGAAAATGAGAATTTTACCCTTATCGGAAGGGTGTTTCGCTAGAATTATAGGCTTCGCTAAAATGTCCTTATGAAATGAGTTCCACCCGCTATATACCCTACCACGGATTTATGACCAAATTTAATAATTTTTTTGCCGCAGCATTTTCCCTTTCCTGTTTTGCCCCTAGCCTTATCTCTTCCTTCTTTTTCATTCCCGGTCATTCACGGTCAGGCGAGAGAGATATCGAGACGGACACGCTGGTGCTCCCCGTCTGCTCCAGTCGCCGCGGTGCCGCCCTGCCCGCCGGCACCGCCTTGCCCGTCTACGCCAGGCCGCTGGCGCCGCCCCGCCCGTCTTCGCTGTGTCGCCAGGCCGCCGGTGCCGCCGCCAAGTTCGTCTGTGCCAGCACGCCGGTGCGGCACCTACTCGGCTACCCCAGGCTGCGGCTGCCACTCCAGCGCCAATCCGTCGCAACATCAACGTCAGGCTGCCTCCGCTGCCTTACCCATCCGTGCCAGAGCCGGCTGTGGTGTGGGAGCCGCAACCAAAGATCTGGCGACGAGGAGGCCTGCTCGGACCGGTCGTGGCGATGGTGTCAAGGCAGTGCTGGTGCATGCGTGGAGTTACGATGCCGGCGTGTGGTGGAAGGTCAAGGGAGGCGGTGGCCGGCGGCTGGAGAAGTAGTGAGGCGGCAGCAAAACCTCGAGCTGGTTCTCTCCGTCCCGTGAATGACATGAATCAAAAAGAAAGGAACAGATAAGGTTTAGGGGCAAAACAGGAAAGAGAAAAGGCCAGGGCAAAAAAAACATTAAATTTGGCAATAAATCTGTCACAGGACATTGTAGCGGGTAGAACTCGTTTCATAAGGACATTTTAGTGAAACCCATAAACCTAATGGCATTCCAACGAAGCCCACTCCTGATAAGGGCAAAATTCCCATTTTCTCAGCTGGCTCCACTCCACTCCTGCGGCGTCGCGCATGCGCGAAGCCATACAACGTCCTCGCCAAACCGTGGGGAAATCAAGATCAGCACATATAATTATTAAGCCATTAAAAGCATCACCCATATGTAGAATCTGAATATAGTAGTATCAAACTATCCATGAACTAGTAATGTGAGCAGGAGCTGTGTTCAAACTAGAAAAAAATTCTATGCAGTAGTACTGTAGATCTTGATCCGTGTAGCACTTCATCACTACAGTTGATGTGACTTGATGAACGGATAGTAATTCGCAGCATTGCATACCACGATTCCGTCTTAAATTTATGGATCGCAACTTCCGTCATGCATGTGTGCGAGGGCTGATTTTATCTCACTTGGACGGTGATGATGAGGTGCTGCACGGATCAAGTAGAATTTTTTTTCGTTCAAACCCCAACAGAAACGCAAAGCTAGCCAGAATCAATAGACAGTGCCAGTGGTGGAGAACTGGAGATCTCCTGCGCTGCTTGCGGTAGGCGGGTTGGGCTCGCCGTGCGGCTCACGGTGGGCGGTCCTCTCCAATGTGTAGCTCGCGATGGGGCTCGCTTACGTCGCTCGCAGCCTGCGACACCGCTCATGACGGCCAGGGCGGAGGTCGTCGGGCGTAGCCTGCATCGCGGCTCGCGACGGCCGAGATGGAGGTCGCGGGCTCGCGGCGCGCAGCCCACGTCGTGGCGGAGCTCGACTGCACACGCTAATACTGGATTCAGCATGCGCCCGCGCGGGATCCAAGTCCGTCGTCGACGACTGGTACAGCGCGGCTCGAGCGGTCGGATGGGCCTCGGGAGCACGGGCCGTTGTCGTCGCCTCACCAGACGATGGAGCGGCCGTCTCCAAGCCAAACAGAAACAGGGGAGCTTTTTTGTAAAAATGGCATCGTAGAGAAGGGAAGGGAGGTTGTTGTCCGTGCCCTAATAAACTAAAACCAGACCCTGGTCGGTTTTGGAGTCGAGGTGAACTAGTTTTGGCAGTCCGAAGCCAAATCAAGATTTTTTTTTACCGGCAAACTTTTTCCATGTTATTATGAAAAACTAGTTGAAGGTTGATTGTGCGTGAAATAAGTTTACACCACCCCTCCATTTATTATATAAGATGATGAAAACTAATTGTGAGATCCATCCATACAATCGATCAAAAACCAATCTATTACTCTTTTTTTTTACCTTTTCTTCTACCTCAATCTCTTCTAATCCCATTGTTATTCAACACCCCCATGAGATTTACCGTTATTCTAAGTGGCCTTCACTACCAAAATATTAAACTTCTCCTAGTAAGATGGGTTTCTCCTAGTGTTTTGGTAGTTAAAAATTTAGTATAAACTTTCCCTACTAAATGTCTCCTAGTGAAATTCCCATGTACTATGATTAGTGGTAGTATTTTATTACTACTTAAAACATTAGGAGAACTCCACCATTTTAGTAGTGCTTGCTTGTCACAGGACACCCTCACTATGCCCATGGTTCTTCCTAGAAGGTGGTCACGGGTCTTTTGGATGGAGAATGGTGTCAAATCAACCTCGCCGATCTTCTAGTCGCCCCGCCATTCTAAAATACAATTTCAAGAGTTGAGAGGACAATGAAATTCTATTTTGAATGATGAACAAATAGGCAAGAGATTATGCAATTTCTAATTACAAAGGAGTAAAGCTAAACACCACTCGAGTGATTTAAGGCCTACTCTCATTTGAATTTTTCTGGCCAATCTAAGAATACCATGTAGTCTTCTTCCCCAACTCAGACAAGGTTAGAGTTAAGCTTAGAGATCGGGGGATTCATCTGAATCCAACGGGCTTAGAAGGATTACTAGAGAAGAAGGCCAACTTAACAGTGGTGGCGGGCATGGGACTGGCGTGGGGTGAGGTGTCGGCGGCTTCGCCATCTGGGCAACAGGGGGAAGGCGGTTGGATGAGACAAGGGTAGGACGCAACGGAGATAGCCCGATGACCTTCACCAAATTAGCGTGACGGTGCTCATAGGCGGTGGGGTGTCGCCGGAGCCAGGCGGGTGGTGATGGTGGACGGGGGAGCTCAAACGACGGATATGAATAAGACAGCGAGGAGGCATATCCAATTGATTTAGGATGAGACCATGGTGGATGGCATCAACGGGTGCCGGAGGAGAAACAATGGAAGATGATAAGGTAGAGAGAGACACATTTGATTTGGGCCCTCTATTTATATCTAAGGGCAAAAAAAAAATCAAATGATGTTTAGCCTTTATATATTAGTATATTATACTCAATTGCTGCATATACAGATCCTAAATAAGAATATATAGTTGCAAAGCGTTTGTTAACTCTTGGATGTTAAAAATCTAAAACTGAAAGATGGACGAAATTCCGAATGAAGATATGAGAGCCATAACACCTCTGCCGTTTTCTTCAGTTCAGAGTACCATCATGGATATTTTCATCGTGCTTTCAAAAGAATCAGTAACTAGCTTAGATGATACTAGTGTTTCGCATGGTAAACAAGAAGAGATCGAGCGTGCAGTCCCTTAATGACCATCATCACATCAAAGATGAAGCCCTGCACTGCATCCCCCCCCCCCCCCCAATCGATCAAACAAAGCTAGTCCCTCTTCTCTAGTTAGTACTTAGTACTCCGTAGTTGGCCTTAGTTGTTACAGACACGCTTGCACGCACCGCTAAATTGATTATTCCGTTCAGATGGCAAGCTAGGCTCAGACACTCTTGTTGTTCAAACCAACAGGAGCAAGGAAACGGCGGGACCGTTTAAATGCAGTACAAGGATGGGTGACCAAATCGTTCACATGATGATGATCGTACGTACTACGCCGTCAAATCATGCCTGCCAATGCTTGTGGACCAGACCATACATACAGGAGTGAGTGAGTGAAGCGAATTAAGGCTGATTCTGAACCTTAGCTGATAGCTCAAAGTAGCTTGGTCTGAGGACTTTGCATGTTCAGATGAATGCGTGTGTGTTGGTTCAGTGCAGGCCCACGCACGCGCCAACGTCATGTGCTGCGCCAACCTGCTCTCTATCAGGTGGCCCGGAGAGTTTAGGCCCGTTTGGTATAGTTCTGCTTCACTAGTGAAGCTGTTATTTAAAAAAATAATTTTATGAGCAACTCTCTAGGTGAAGCTGAACTATTTAAAAAAAATGTTTGTCAAAACAACTTCACCAATAACTTTATGCATGTATATGAGAGAGAAAGGGGAGAGAGCTGTGATACGCTACTATTTTCAGCTTCATCCCACTTCATATCTTTGTGAAAGGGAATAAAAGCAGCTTCATAGATAAAAAAAAACTGTTTTAAAAAAAGGTATTTCATAAAGCTATTATAAGCTGTATCAAATAAACCTTTTAAATAAGATGGCCAACGTGCACCCTCTCAACAACCACGAACCATGATCATATCACTCCCTAGCCTCTAATGCAATCAGCCTACCTTGCTAATAATCCTGATGAGATGCAGGAAAAAAGCATAGAGGAGGATGGTGGAATGGAACGAGAGAAGGAAGAAGATGGAGGGAGAAGGGAGGGGCCGCTGGCTGGATTGATGGATAGGCGTTGTCGTCGTACTGTAGCTGTAGGTGATCGACAGCGGATCCGCCATGTCGGCATCCACACGTGTGCCCATTTGCCGGTGCACGCATGCATGCCTGGTGGTGGTGCAATGCCACTGTGCCAGGATGTCTCTCTGTAATGCTCTGATACACCTTGCGTTGCGAATTCTTTTAGCACTCGTCGATCTTGTGTTGAGGAACAGCATTTATTCATGTCACTGGGAATTGGTGGAGGATCCAAGGTTGAAACCCTGGACTTCGTGGGCTGACTGCTCTGAATGATGTTGTATTTTTTTTTGGTTCTTTGATGAAACATGATGTTGTATTATTAAGGAGTGATTTTTTTTCCCAGTGAGGCCTGCCAACTGAAGCTGTAACTCAGAGCCACCACGCACTATGCTGCATCGACCGTCGTATTGTATCTGTGCAGACAAACTCATCTCACTCTTCTCTATTTTTTCAAACGTTCAACAGAAAACTAAGTAGAAAGAAGCCTATTTTATAGGAAATGATCTTCAATAGGAATCTTAGGGTTTATTTGGCACAACTCAACTTCACTAGTGAAATTGTTTTTTTTACAAAATAAGCTTTATCAGTAACTTTTTAGGTGAATCAAAGTTATTTGAAAAAATTATTTCGTAAAACAGCTTCACCAGTAACTTTATGCATAAACATGAAAAAGAAATAGAGGAGAGAGCTAATATAAGCTAATTTTTTCAGTTTCATCTCACTTCATGTCTTTGTGAGATGGGAAAAAAATAGTTTCACAACAGTTCATGAA